>CM052539.1:27801118-27879595 GCA_028533065.1 Trachops cirrhosus
AGTCCTTTGCCCATTTTTTAATTGGGTTTCTTGTCTTCTTCGAGTGGAGTCGTGTAAGTTCTTTATATATCTTGGAGATTAAACCCTTGTCTGAGGTATCATTGGCAAATATGTTTTCCCATGCAAATGCCACTCTTTTGGGGCCAATAGAAGACATACAAACTGCTTCTGCTAGTGCACACCAGAACAGATTTTCTCAAATTCAAAAAACAAAACAAAACAAAACAAGACCCGAAAGCATTGACCTTAACATGACCGATCCATTTATAACTGATTAAAATACCTGGGTTGGAAACCACAATTATGATGCAGTCAGGGCTGTACTTGACGATCTGAGGAATAATGAATTTGAAGACATTGACATTCCTCTGCACCAGGTTGAGACGACTCTCTCCCTCTTGCTGGCGAACTCCTGCAGTTACCACCACGATCTTCGAATTGGCGGTCACAGAGTAATCTGGAAGGACAAAGAAAAACGTACTTCAAATACAATGCTTCAGCAAAACATATCAGGTATGACATATTCTAAAACTTGCTAAACATTCATAAGCTTCTAGAATTTATATGAGAATTATGGTTTTTGTACTGAAAGGTTTTTAAGTACAGTGTTCCTGTGGCTTCTTTCTCCTTTATGAAAACATTCCAAAGATAAAATTGGCTCAGAGAATGGACCAAGGAAATAAAGAAGGTCCTAAATTATGTTTCTGGCTGCCTTGGCTGGTGTGGCTCAGTGAATTGAGTGTCAGCCTGCAAACCAAAGGATCACTGGTTCGATTCCCAGTTAAGGCACTTGCCTGGGTTGTGGGCCAGGTCCCAAGTTGGGGGTGTGCAAGAGGCAACCACACATGGATGTTTCTCTCCATCTCCTTCTCCCTCCCTTCCTCTCTAAAAATAAATAAATAAAATCTTAAAAATAATATGTTTCTGGATAACAAATTCAACTTGCTATTGACTCTAGAGAAAATTGGATTGTCAGTAATAACACAAAGCATAAACAGTGAGTTCAACAGGCCGCCCTTCAATAAAACTAAGCAATTTAAAGGCACTGTAGGTATGTAGTATTAATTCAATCTATGATGAGGAAGGAAGGAACTCAAGTGTTTATTCTTGGGTAGCACTTAATTTCTAATCCTCAAGTTTATTCATTTTTAGCAGTGAGTTTTTCTAGGGAATGTTTTATCTTTTCCTCAAGAAAATATGTCCTTTCCAAAACAATAAACAGACATTATGACTTGATGTGATCATTGGACTTAATAAGTATGGATGACATAATTAAACTGTGCTGTTATGTAACCTTTGAGGGTCACTACTGTTTTACCAGTTTCTTCTCCCATACAGTGGAGGTAACAGGATATAACTCTCATAGGGTTGTTGCAAAGATGAAGTAAAGTGAGACATGCAAAAAATTGCACGGTACACAGAATGCTTACCAATTCAATCAATAACAGATATTAGTAGTGGTAGTGTTGTAACAAATTACTTTGGAACACACATTTCTATATTTGTAGGTATAGTCATGCTGTGTGGGCAGAATCACTGCATAAATGTGCTAATCCAGAACAGATGACTAAAATATGAATTTATTTAGTTTCTTCAAGGCATTTAAATAACTTACTTTGTGCAATTTTCCCCCTGTCTAAAACCTTCCCATTCTCAGATACACATAACCAAACATAATAGCAATATGCTAAAACGTTACACATCGAATGTATGAAGTCAGGTGGGGGTTTGTTTACAGAGGTAACGCTGTTTTTGCTCACCAGAATGAATCAGGACCAGAAGAAGAGATGAACTGCCAACACTAGACTCATCACAATGGAAAGACTAATGTTGTATCAGGAAGTGGGGCTATCTATCTATCTACCTATGTATCTATTTATCTTAAAGATTTTATTTATTTACTCCTAGAGAGAGGGAAAAGGAGGGAGAAAAAGAGGGAGAGAAACATCAATGTGTAGTTGCCTCTTGTGCGCCCCCCAGTGGGGACCTGGCCCACAACCCAGGCACGTGCCCTGACTGGGAACTGAACCAGCAACCTTTTGGTTCACAGGCCCATGCTCAATCCACTGAACCACACCAGCTAGGGCTCAACTTATTATTAGAGCGATCACATTGGGCATGAAATGATACTACCTTTATCTGCCACAATTTTGGGAGTCTGAAGAAACAAGCTCCCATGCTGCAGGTCCATCATTTCTCCTTTGAGTTTATCTTCCAATACATCCACGAGAGCAAGCTCATCAGCCAGAGACTAGGATCACAAAAACAGGTGTTAGTCCCCTAAGCTACTCTAGGATACCCCAATTGACAGTATAACCCAGGGACCCTTTCAATGGCCAAGAGCCCAGTGTCTAAAAACCTCAAGACTTTTGTCACAGAATTAGGTGAGTTCTTTTATTTAAACAGCAACAACAAAAAAATCTTTTATAATGAACTACTGATATTTACTTAAGACACTGATTTTTCAGAATTTTACCTTCCAGTAATCAAACAGAATTTGATTTACACAATGCAAACGGCTTTAAGAATACATGGACGTAAGGATTCCTGATGAAATCAGTGTGGTTCAACAGTGGATTAAGGGTGCATAAGAGACCCACCCACACCCAGAAACAACTTTGGGCAGTGTGTCCATCCCTGAGGTCACCCCCAGTTTGAAGGGTTTCTGAGGGTAGATCTGGCTTAAACCATCGTGAGTTTAAGTTCACCTTAAAGTGGGATTGAAAGCCCTGGTGGAAGTATGGACCCCTCAGGCTGGCTTTGACCAACTTGAATATCGTGGTGGGGAAAGGAAACAGAGTTTTATGGACAGAGGGATCCAGGACTAGTAGATTCTCCAAACATAATCAATCTGAACTTGCCCAGTTTCAGAGTTTTTTATTTTCTATTCCAATTGTCATCCTCTCCCACCTGTGCAAAATAAAAACCTAAATAAATAAGTAAACTGTTTACTCTTGATCTAGCATAATTTCACAAGTGCTATAAAACATGTGTAACATATTTTATATGTTTATATTTCTCTATATCTCTACATGAATAGTGGGAGAAAAAACCAACTCTGGATTCTCCCTTTTAGTAATCACGTGTGTTCTTCAGCAACTCCTTGATCTTTTCTTCTGGTAAAAGTGAGCGGGGAGGGTGTTCGTCTAGATGCATCTAAACAACCTTTCAGATTTGAAATTTGATTATCCTATAGAAATCCATTATTTGTGAAGTCTTTAAAAAGTAGTTATCCTTCCCATTGAAACATCACTAGTTTTTGCCTCTGCTGTTCTTAGGGCTGTTAGCAAAATAATTAGCTTAATATGACATATCAATACTGGAGCCCACTGATAATTGGTGTTCAGGTAGAACTTTGAAGGGTAAGGTAAAGTAGCCCAGGGTAGTACTGGCGGAGTCAGGGAGCTGTTGAGGCAAGCAGAGAGAGGTGAAAGTGCCAATAAGAAAGTTGACCTACTTTTGCTTGCCAGCAAAGTAGGTCCTTCCTGCAGCAGCCAAGGAATGAGTACCATTCTGTCTCTAGAATCCCAGTAGTTGGCTACCCTCATGAAGTGAGCTGGCAGGGTTGGCTTGTGCGGGTTTATTCGACTCAAGCCTCCTTGTGATTAAGTGTTTCTTTGTTCCAAGCAACTAACTTACTAGGAAATTTCCAAAATGACCATTTTACGAGTTAGGGATTTCAGAGTAAATATTTTTTCTTTCCACGTATATCAAATACTGGCATTAATTTTCACCTGTTTTTTTTTAACTTAAACACATATTTTAATATTTTTTTAAATGGTTTTGTTCCTTTGCACCCTCTCACAAGGTCACACAAAACCCTCATTTGTGTTTTTTAAGTTCTAAATTAATACAGTAAGTCCTCACTTAACATCATTGATAGGTTCTTGGAACTGTGGTGAAATGATGTATAATGAAACCTATTTTACCATAGGTTAACTGTTATAAACAAGAATTAAGTTCCCACAGCATCTCATCAATGTTATAATTAAACAACATTCTTTGGCAACCTACTGCACAATGTAACTTAATAATAGCCACAGCATTCCGTCAAGGTACCAAGCAGAGAGAACATCACTCTTATTTTAGCAATAGCACATGTGTGCTGTTGAAGTCTACAGGGCAAAACTATTCAGGGCTTAAGTGGAAAAGGATATCGTCGGACCTCAGATCCTGTCTTTTGTTTCAGTGGGTGTAGAGAACCAGCTGAGAAGAGCATTGTCAGCTGGCAAGGAAGGAAGAGATCCAACACTTTAAAAAACTAATTGCAGCACTGAATTTAGCTGCATCTGCACCACTGAGTATCTTCCAGGTGTGGAGGCAGGCAAGTGGAAGACGAGTGACTAAGTAGTGACACTGTGGTTTGGCTTAAATGGATCTCCTTCTGCAGTAGCTTAGTGGACAGCCTGTGAATTTACCATCAATGTATTTCACTTCAGCTATAAATATACTTTAAAATATTTAAAACTGCAAGGCTCAGATTAACTGCAAAAGCAGTAACTTATTAAGGAACAAGGTCAGTTAGAAGCCAAGAACATCACCGTTGAAACCTTATTTAACATACTACAAAAATGTCTTTTAATCTGAAGTACTGTGTGGACCAGACAGAGCCATCGTCTGCCTCTTGGTTCTCATGGCTAATAAACTACAGCCAGCAATGCCTTAATGTTTAATGGTTTCATTTCTACATTTAAGTGTTTAGGGTGCATGAAATTTTGTGGGAGGAAAAGGTGTACCTTTTCTCAAATGGTTAGCTAACTGGATAAGCACCATTTTAAAAATAATTTGTTCTTTCTTTTCTTCTGGAATGCCACTTCTACCATTAAATATTGTTTGGCCCTATATCTGGGCTTTTAGTTTGTTCCATTAACTTGTCTCTTCCAAATTTTAATTCAATTCCACTTGTAAGCCAAGTCTGCACGATAAAAACTGCTTTGCCCTATGCCTGTAAGTACACTGCTCCTTCTAAGAGCCTTCGCATGCTGTGTTTGCTCAAGAACACGGCTACAGCTGACTAAATTAAGAACAGACAAAGAACAGCTGGGCACGGAGGCTCAGTGCAGGATGAATCTGCATGGAAGCTACATGTGACCCTGGCAGCTAAATGCAGAATTTGCGGCTGGTAGTGGGGCAGGAGTCCTATTTGGCAGTAGAAGCCACGAAAAAGGAAAAGCTATGATCAAAATTCAGCCAAATGTAAATGCAGTTTGTTAGTAATAGCAGGAATATTCTGTTAATTAATATATATTTATTAGTGAATGTGCCAGGCATTATTCTACTAATCAGGAGTATAGTCATACAAAAATTTGGCAAGCTCCCTGCTCTCATGAAATGTATCAGGAAAAGAACAGGAATTAAACAAACGATTTAAGATGGTTCTGATGGTGGAAGTGCTATAAACACCAAGGGGCAGATTGATGTTAAAGTACTGGGAAGGAGGTTTACTTTGTGCTGAGAGTCAGGGAGGCCCTGTCCGCAAAGGCATGATCTGAATGACAGGGAGGAGTCACCTCTGTGATGGTCTAGGGAGACATTCCAGGAAAAGGGAAAATCAAGTAAAAGGGTTAAAGCCAAAGGAGGCTGGTGTTTTGAAGGAAGCGGGCAGAGGGTAAGAGATGCGGTCCGAAGCAGTGCCACACTGCACTGGCGGGTGCTCTGCACACTGTGAATGGCGCCCCCTGGGGTTGCGCACACCACTGCTTTGCTAAGAGGCAGGTGGGGAAAGATTCTTATGGCCTCGCAGGGGTTTTGTATAAGTGTAGCTTACGCTGGGACACTACTAAAAAGTTTTTAAGTGGGAGAGCTCCTATTTTTATAAAAGCTCCCTATGGTTATTATTTTGGCAAAGAGGATGGGGGAGGGGGAAAGAGCTCAGGCAGAAAATAAGTGAGTCTTTGCGGTGGTGGGACACCGTACTGGGGAGCCTGAGTCGCCTCCCCAAGCCTCCCCAATCCTAAGCTGAGCCGTGGGCCTCCTCAAGCTCTCCATCCCCAATGCCCTCTCATGGCTCATTTTCTGGCCAAAGCAGTGTGCGTCCTCTGTAAAGCACACCCCTGATGAGCTCAAAGGGCCAGATCCAGCACTCACTATCTATGTGATCCTCACTGAGTCACTTAATCTTTCTGAATTTTTTTTCCAACTGTAATATATAGATGACAATAAACGTTCCTCCTGGAACTTTTGTGGAGAAATGAGGCAAAATACAGAGACCGAAGAGAATAAGCACTGTTCCTTTCCTTTCTCTATTAAACCAGGGGGGTCTATCCTCACCCTAAATTAATAACAACTGTGAAGCACTTTCATCCTTACTCATTAAATAAGATCTAAACATTTTTAATGAAGAAAATGGTGTTTGAATAAGGCAGTCATTCACTCGCAGCAAGCATCTAAATTGGAAGATTCCTACAGTGTTAGCAGCGGGGTCTGTTCTCTTAAGCACTTGAATTGGGCCAAAGTATTACGTAACTGCAGATACAGTCTCAATTAAATTATTTACTAAGGAGGATTGTAAATTTACAATTAAAATGATCATTGAGGTACACATAGACTCAGGATAGCCCAGATACAGGTTTCCGAAAAATCTAAATCCTTAGCTGGCATTTCACTAATTCCTTTATATGTTTATCTGCCCCAATACTAGCAGGGAAAAAAAAATTTCAGAGTCACTGCGGTTAAGAGTTCAGAGTTCGAACTGCAGCTTTGCCACCACCAGCCGCGGACTGCAGGCTCCCTCCCCTCACACCTCAGCCACCCCCTCTGCAAGCAGGAGGGGAACAGCTCCCATTCAGGTTATCGTTTAAAATCCAGCATTTCAGTTAAAACAGTGAACATTTACACAACGAATAGATGTTATGTGAAAGAAATGTAAGCTGGACTGCTTTTCATTTTACTGGTGTGAACAGTGAGCACCCAAGTGCAGTTATTTGAATTCCCTGTAATTTGGGAAACAGCTCTCCTAAATCACAGGCATTTAATCAATTAAGATGAGATAGAAAAAATGCAAAAGAACAAACTTTCATTGTTGCACACTACACAGTTTAGTTGATTGCTTTGAACACTTTTTCTCAGTGGTGATTCAGAATTTGTTCCTTTAGAATTTAAACTTTGTAAACAGAAATATGCCCAGCGAGGAGTTATTCAGGCAGCCTTCACATAAATACAAAGAGGCAGTGTGTTCTGAAGACAAGGCAGCATTTTTTTTTTGAGGGGAGTAGGTAGTTCCTACGACAGCCTTCAGAAAGAACAAGAATGAATTCAGTGAGGTAAATAAGATAAAAAGCTTTCCTAAAAGTCCTTGGAGACTAAACAAAGCTAACTACGGTTTAAACCACAAGGGAACATGAGGCAAGCCAGAAGTCCATGCAGGTATAGAGGAAAAACATAGTCTGAAGGAGGGGAAGGTGCTAGCAGTCCAATATCAATGTAAAACCCCCTGATGCTGGTGACTGCAGTGGTTATGTGAGAATACGTGAGCATGTCCTATTTTAAATGGATGTACTCCCATGGACTTAGGAGGAAAAGGTATGATGTCTGCTTTTAATTCTCAAATGGTTCAAAAAATTCATTATAAGTATATACACACACACACATACATATATATGTAGAAAGAGAGGGAGACAGAGAGAGAGAGAGAAGAAAATAAAATCTAAGAACTGGTAAATCGGGGTAAAGTGGATATGAAAGATTTACTTTTCTTACTGTTCTTGCAAATTTTCTGTAAATTCAAAATTATTTCAAAATAAAATTATTGGGTGACAGCTGGAGGAGAATAATAGGATATTCTCATGACCTCAAAAAACCACTGTGCACATTACTTATTGGTTGTAGAGGGTGAAGGGATCTTCACAGTGGAGAAATCTTGCAGTTACCACCAGTAATGGGACAAGCCGACCATCACATGACTCCTGATGTGATGCACCAGGAAGGATATTACGTCACCTAGTCATAATCCCACCCCAAAATTTAACTGGAACCTAACAGGGGTGTCCAGCCTTTTGGCGTCTCTGGGCCACATGAAGAAGAGTTGTCTTGGGCCACACATTAAATACACAAACACTAATGACAACTGATGAGCAAAAAAAAGTTTTTAAGTAAATTTACAATTTTGTGCCGGCCCGCAATCATAGCCGTCCTGGTCTGCATGCGGCCCACAGGCCGCAGGCTGGACACCCTTGGAAGGAAACATCAGACCAATGTGAACGGAGGGACATTCTACAAAACGGACATGGACTCTTCAAAAATGCCACTGACAGGAGAGACAAAGGAAGGACGAGTAACAGTTTTAGATTAAAGAAGAATGAAGAGACACGACAAGTATATAAAATATATGATCTTGGACTGGGGTGAAAATAGCTACAAAAAGCATGATACTGACAGCGGAAGAATTTTAAATCTGGCACTGTACATTAGATAATAGCATTACATCAATGTTAAGTTCCCAGGAGCCTTAACTCGATTGCGTCAGATAGGGAGACTGTCATTCTCTTAGGAGACACATGCTTATGTATTTAAAGGTTCAGTATCATGTCTACAACGTACTTCAAATTACTCAGGAAAAAAATCTTTTAAAGATGCAATAAAATCCTGAAGTGCCTAAAGAACACATGCTGAAATGGTCCGTCCTGTACGGCGTTCTTGAAATGTACCTTTCCCAGAATGCTGATGGCACATGCCATTCCAACTTGTCCAACACCCACAACAGTGATCTTATTGTTGGGGACTGCTGCCTCTTCTTCTGCAACTGGTGCAATCAGTTTTTCCTTAAGCGTTGCCATTGTGCACTGCAAGGAAAGAATCAAATATTATACATGCACCCTGAATGGGAATGATCCTGAGAGTGTTACAACTGCAACACTGAGTTAAAATACGGTTTAACAGGAGCCTAATGATATTCCAGAACATAGAATGTACTTTAAAGAACCATGTGACTCATTTAATGGAGAAGTTAATCAAGACAAAACTTCCATGCAACTATTAGAAGTGGGTTCTTCAGCCTTTGATTCCTCATTAGTGTTTAACAAGTTGTAACAATTTTGTCTTGTGGCTATTCATTCACTGGCTAAGACAATATATTATATTAATATAATAAACATATTTATATTTAAATTAACTGATGTTTCTACTCTCCTTCTAAAGAATTTATACGTTAACTATGTTAAATAAATTAGGATTCACTCATATGTAAGCTTGGTCTAAAAAATTAATGGCCAATTATGAATATAATTTCTACTACTAATGGTTATTATCACTCTTGGAAGAGAAGGACTGACTGGTTCTTCTACTTAACTCTTTTCTTTAAATGTGTCACAGTGTACTCAATATACAATGTGTGCTTAAAGAAATACAGTGACAATAGTGACAAAAAATTACCCTGAATCCCTTTTAGTGTACCTTAGAGGCTTATTGAAAGGTGGTTAGATATTTACACATCTTCCTTTCAGGGAGTCACAGTAGAAGAAAATCAACATTTGAATTACATCCTTTCCAGCCATTAAAAAAGCCAAAATAATTACACATTAAAAAAATTAAACTGAAAATTGTTGGAAAGCATTCTACACAATAATACCAAATAAATTTGATGATCAGGTGTGCTTTCTGAATTACTAAAACAAAATGGCAAAATTTATCGTGCCATTTGCCTTCTCAAACAGAGAGGGTACCCATCATAAATAAGCACTTTCTTCAGAATGAAGTATCACTTACCATTGTAACCCACTATAATTTCCATTATTGATGTTTGCCTTTCACTTCTAATGTTAGGCCTTTGCCTTGGAGGCCACTGTACCTGTTAAAAATCATATCCCTGTTTCCTAATCCCGGTGTTTCTCATCTGCATTAACTAAGTAACAAAACCTAGTTTAGCAATTGTGTATGTTAAGAGTTAGTAAGTCTCTGAGTTGGAATAAAGTACTTAAACTTGTGTAACAACTATTTTGTTCTAAAGCTATTCCCCCCTAAAAAAAAATTTCCCCAATCCTTAGGGACTAAATCGAGAGATTATTTAGCCGTTACGCAGTACATTTAGTTTCTTGTGGATGCTAAAGAAATAAGGAACAGCATGCAACTGCCTGTCTCCACAAATAGACGACCTTACACTGAGATTCACACACGTCCTGCATTTTGAGCAGAATCAGAAGAAGGCTGCATCTCTTCTGGTTGAACAGACACAAATGCACAGTTTTTCTTCATTAAGTTTATTTTCATTAGTTGATTTAAGGTCCTTTAGGTATAGAGGACCCAGCAAGCAGTGGAAAACACAAATCCAGAAGTGGTTACTACATAAATACCGATTAGTTGTTGATAGATCTTTTAAAGTAATATGGGTAATTTCAAGTAACTGTAATTAATAAGAGTCTTGAGCCAGTACAGATTCTCTCCTATCTTGCTGGAGAAACGTGTTTTTCTTTAACTTTTCCTTAACAGGAGTTATAAGAAATTAAAAGAAAATGTTTTGTATTGTATGCAGGACTGTTCCAAGATAAGAGTGGTCGCTGTAAGAGCAATGACAAAGAGGGTAAAAACAACCCCTGATTCTTGGTCCTTTATATTCCCACCCCCCTTAACCCCTTGTGCATACAAATTATTAGAAATAAACCAGTGCCTTAAGTTCAGGAACAAAGATACCCCTTACGAAATATCTCTCAATTCTAACTTTTTTAAAGCCCTCTTGCCATCTAATTTCTCCACCAAAGAGAAACCCCTCACCTCCCCCTCTCTCTAGGCCCTAACTGCCGCCTCCCCTGCTGGCCGCCTTCAAGCCACCTCTTCTTTTCCGCACCGCCGGATGCAGAGAAAGACAGGTCACAAGGGAAGGCGGCGACCACAGATCTCATTTGATCAAGTCTCTGGCGGAAAAGTCTGGGCCTTCCTTACCCTCAACACCCGAGGCTGGCAAAGTAAACAAACCACCCCAAGCATCCAGAAAAAAGGACCGAAATGAACCCGCCTATAGCCCCAGCCAGTCAATACCGGAGTGCAGGGTCAAACCTGCAGATCAGCCTTGACCCTCATCCTGGCCCAAGCAGTGGTATTTCTCCCTCCCGGTGGTTGTCAATTCCAGTTCCCAGGTTCAAGATCAGCCATCCTTAGCAGTCACCTGGCTCCTTCTCCCTCCCCTAGCTCCTCAGGCACGGATCCAGTCTCCCGCCAGCAGGCACTGGGGGCGATGGGGCCACCAGGAACCGATCAAGGACGAGAGCCCGGGTTTTAGCTGCAAAGACAAGTCTCTCCTCCAGGGAGCACGGGACCTAAGCGAGCCCTGCAGCGCGGCGAACAAAGCCTGGGTCTCAGTCGCAGGGCCTCGCTCCGCCTCGCTCCCTGGCGGAGGGCACGACCTGCCGCCTCAAATCCTGGGGTTGAGTTAGGACCCGAGTTCGGATGCTCAGGGCTAAAGGCCCCAGAGGACACAAGTCTTTCCCGGTCCTTCCCCGAGTCTTGCCACACCAGGACTCCCCTACATGTCCCACCCAGTTTGCCTGAGACTCAGGATTCAGGATATTGAGCTGAAACCTACCGGGAGAGAGAAGGCTCCCCAGATCTTAGAAAGAGTCCCGCCAAGGAGACAATGTCAGCTTCGAGCTTCTGCTCCGGTGCAGGATCCGCAGGGAAGGAGGAGGAGGCGGGGCCCGCCCCGCTCTGCAGCCTCTTAGCTTTCTCTATTGTGATTGGAAACCCGAGCACCACCCACCCCTCCCCTCCGCTCGCTCAATCCCCTTCAAGGACAAGGGCTCAAGTATGCACTTGTCCTCCTCCCCAGATGAGCAGGTCACCTTCTGGTGGCTAAGGCGGCCTCTGCTCTCCGTCCACGTGACAGTTTACAGAGGCCGCATTATTTCTAAAACTTATCTTCGCCTCTTCTAGACTTTCATGCTTTTGTTCAGACAGGTTTAGTCCAAATAGAAATACATTTCAATTTTGCTTTTCAGGTCAACTTCAGAGGACCACTGTTTTTAGCTAAGCTGTGGATGATGTGTTCCCCTGAAATAATACTGGTGCTTCTGAATATTTAAAAAAATAAAACCGAATTTTCCATTTTCATCATCTCGGCTATAGAGTTCATTTGATGCAACAGTGACAGGTACCTGCAACTCCCCATCCGCCATCTAATTCCCCGAATATGCACGATTTACCTACCGGATGCCTGACAAAACCACTGAGGCCTACGTTTGTCCTCTGAATTCTCTGAAAATCTGTATGGTCTCAAGGGGCCACTGGTAAGGTGCAGTTTCTCTGTTAGTCCCTGATAATTTCAAAGCTGCAAGTTGCCATTCATCTGTGTGTCTTCATCACCCAGCTCAACGCCTGGTACCTCAGTACAGCACTCATAAATGAATGATGAAGGAATGAGCAGGTGGAGGGATCTGAAGACTCAGTCTCACATGTGTGTATTTTAATTAAAATGCTTTCAGGTATAGCAATCTCACAAACTCCCTATATGTGAAAGGGAGTTTTTGTTAGTGTTCTTTTTCTAAATGACCATCAATCCTATAAGTGCTGCTTTAAACTTCATCTCAGTGCCAAGGATTGAAGGTATAGAGATGAATATAACATGATTCCCCTTGGGATGCTCCCAGTTCAAAGGGGAAAGACGAATAGGCAAACTCTTTCAATTGCAACACAATTTGATAAGTGGTAATAGAGATTTGGTTCAAGTATAATAAAAGTTCAAGGAGAAGAGCCACTAAGAAAGGTTTGTGTCTAAAGGTGCTGATAAACCTCAGACTTTCCAGGATTATAGAATGGAGTTAGTTCGGACTTTGAATGCCCTGAAGATACAGTCCAACTACAAATTGAAACATGGTGATCAGGGAGAGGAGGAGTTTGGTGAAGAGAAAAACATTATTACACTCACCTGGAAACCAGTTTGAAGCAAGGCTAGCAAGTCATTCTATCAAGAAATCTAGAAGCCACCTTAGCCCTCTTTCTTACCTGCTTTCCAAAAACAGTTAATCTGAATCTTTTGTAGATTTCTAAATAGCTCTCCAATTTTTCCTGTTCGTGCCATCCTTATTACTGTGTAACTCTGGGTGGAGGAGAAAGTTGGGGACAGGAATAAGTAAGAAGAGATCTCTTTTTCTTCCACCCTCATTTCCATCCCTCCCCCATCAGTTTCCAATCTGTTGATCAAAGTGAGGACTGTACCTGCAACTCTGAATGCCAGAGGAGCACACACTTCCTACCTCAAAGATTGTGAAAATTGTATACCATGCCGGGGCAAGTTATTTTTTAAGTGTGAAGTGTGAAAGACAATTTTATGTATACAATGATTCAGACCTGACGGGTTTCACAATGTGCTACACCAAATTGTGGCACTTCAGCGTATTGAGTATCTGGCGTATTGAGTATCTTAAGCCAGAGGAGTTAGAAAACAGCAGGAGCAGGAAGTTCACTCAGAGTTCTCTGTACCTCACCCTTCTTCCCTGATGGCAGGAGATAAATCTCCCACGTGAAAGGCACCCTCCCTGTTACAGGAGGAAGGAGGACATTATCACCGGAGACAGGACTGAAATATCTGTGTAAATAAACTTTGTTAAACTAATCTTAATCTTCCTAGTTCTTCACTACTTACTACCTCTAGCCTAAACTCTTCTGCATTTTTAAAGTCTTCACACATTGTTTCTTTGTCTAATAGGTAAAAAAAAAAATCTTCCTGCTCTAGAACTTTTAGCCCTATTTATTGACTTCTGAGCTCTGTGAGCCAGCCTGGCAAACTAATCCAACTCATGGGTACCCCTAATTTACGAGATCTGTCTGGGAAAAGTCCAGCCATTGTTAATATAATGAGAAGTTTGTGTGACAGTGATGTAATCCGGCAGCCAAGGAGAGTGGACTGGAATGTGCATGAGTGAACAATGATGACTTCACTGTACTAGTCAGTGGGGGCGGTAGACACTATTGAGTAAGCATGTGTACTGTGTGGCTGTCTCATTCAAAATGACCGAGCCAGTAGAGCAATGAATCTGCATCAAATGTTCTTTGAAGCTTGAACACTCTTCTGTAGAAACTGTCTGAATAATTCAGAAGGCCACAGCTATGGGCAACTGCTGATTGGCAGCTTCATCATGACAACACACCTGCTCACGCATCACATCTCATGCAGAGTTTTTTGGCAAAACATCAAATCACCCAGGTGATTCGGACCCCTACAGCCCAGATATGGCATTCTGCAATTTCTTGGCTTTTCCCAAAACTAAAATTACCTTTGAAAGGGAAGAGATTTCAGGCCATAGATAAAATTCAAGAAAATAGGTTGGAGGAGCTGATGGTGATTGGGAGAACTGTGTGAGGTCCCAAGGTGCCTACTCTGAAGGCGACCGAGGCATCACTGTCCTATGAACAATGTATCTTATATCTTCTTTGATAAATGTCTCTATTTTTCATATTTACATGGATGTTCTTTCTGGGCAGACCTCGTATAACCAGTTGGTCAGAAGCACGGATAGCAACCTGGACTTGTGACTGGTGTGTCTGAAGTGAAGGCAGTCTTGTGGGGCTGAGTCCTTAACCTGTGGGACCTGGCACTATCTCCAGGTGGATTGGGTTAGAACTGAGTTAAATTTGTAGGATACCTAGTCTCTGTCTGCTGAGAAGTAGGAGATTCCTTGGTTTGTTGGAAAATGCATCAGAGGCAATGCATGCTAAAACAGTTCCTATAGAGATAAAGCTAAATAATTCCCAGAAATTTGGTTATAAACTGACTCAAATGTCAAAAATCATCAAAAGAGAAAATTATGTTTTTCAAAAAATATTTATTGAGACATAATGTGACAACTATGGATAAGATTCCTGCATTGGAGAGAAGACAGGGTCCACAAAACAGTTTATTCTTACATTATTATTTATTAATTATTGTATTATTTTCTTTTTTGTTTGTTTTCTAAAAGATTTTATTTCTTGATTTTTAGAGAGAGGGGATGGGAGGGAGAGAAACATCAATGTGTGGGTTGCCTCTCATGAACCCCCAGCTGGGGACGTGGCCCACAACCCAAACATGTGCCCTGACTAGGAATCAAACTGGCGATCCTTTGGTTCATGGGCTGACGCTCAATCCACTGAGCCACAACAGCCAGGGCATAATTATTGTATTATTTTATATGTGAAAAACTGTAAACCTACTTTTGCCACACTCTGTATATTTTAGTAGAGGATCCTAGGTAACAAATAAGTTAATTAAAATGATAGCATAAAGAATATAAGTGTAATAATATACAATTGTTCTGTCTGAACTTTTCCTGCCTGTAGGACTTTGTGAAAAATATTTATGTGCTGTGATAAAGCCTACTACAGGGTAAAGTACTTTGCTTCTGTAGTGAATAATCCCCAGACTCCTGTTCTTTGCTGTTTTCTTTTTAATTTTATGACTTTAAATTATTTCCTGTTATCAGAGTATCTACTGTTTTGAAACCACAGTCATAGAATTTCAGAATAGAATAAGAGCTTTGACATAAACTAATCTAAATTAATATCCACTTGAGTAATTAGCCTCAAGTTACTCTGCAAGTCAAGAATAGAACTAGAAAGAATTTTGATTTTGCTTCTCTCTCTGTGCCTGCTGTGGGACTCTTCTTTGAATCTTATGTTTCTGTGTTTTTTTTTCCTTTTGTGTTCATGAAACCAGATTCACTAATCTTATTAGAACTGCAAATTTTTTAGTACATTTTAATTTATTTTTATATCTCCAAATTACATAGTGTAAGAAATAATAAGTGGAGTCACTTTAAAAGTGGCGTTGAAGCTGCCACTCCACAGGAACTGCCTTGCACGTCTTACTTGCTCCTCAAACCTTTGGAAGGTTAAAACAGGGCAAAATAACCTTGGATCTCAAGTAAATGTTCTCAGTTTAGTCTTTTGTATTTTTAGGTTAACAATATTACCTAACAAGATACTGATATATCTCCTAGTATGATACTTATTAAACTTGGGCACAATATGAGCAAATAAGCTTTCTGAGTTTGGATTTGAGAGGCAATGCATCCCTTGGTTCATAGACTCCTTTACAACATTTTTTTTGCCATTTTTCTTTATTTCCCAATCTTAGGTTTATTTCATATATGTGAGATTCCTATAGGAGTGGATGAGTTGTTACTCAAGGTAAAACTGTAAGAGCAATATTTGCTTGTACATGAAGAACTGATGTTGGAGAGCATCACTAACCACACGGGAAAAAATGAAGCCAAGGAGAGAAGTTGACATTGGTGGGGTATTGAAGTTTAATGTCTTAGAAAGCAAAACAATTAGATTTTAAAAGTCTAGCTATTCCTGGATAGTTGTAAAATTGAGTATCTTTTCTGTGTTCCCATGAGCTGGTCCTTTTTAAAGAGAAGTAATGATATTCTGAGTTATAAGAGTAGTTTTGAATTGATCCACGGTGGAGTCTAGTTGGATGTAGACTAGTTTGTGCTAAGCAGTATTGGGTTCCTCGTGTGCTGAATGAAAGACATTTAGAAGTAGTGTTCTTGGTAACTAATTTCTGGGCTCAACCCAAAGAGTGTACAGGGAGTTTACTTCTCTCTTCCTTGGAGGCAATTTTCCCTGGGTGTCTGAGCAATATCAGTGGATATACCTCTTTAACTAAACATGTCTCACTGGTGGAAAAATACCTCCTTGCTGGTGGAAAGATATCTCCTACTGAGGGAGATAAGTCTTTGCAAGTCACCTCAGGTGAGCTTTGTCTTTGATAAGGGTTCAGTCCTCTTAGGGTGATAGTGAGAAGAAAATATTCACAGAGTGAATTATTATACACCAGATTAGAGTTCACAACTTTTGCCTGAAGGTTAATTTGCAGGCAGGCCAGCTCCAGCAGAGCCAATCAGACATCAGAACTTGCCTACACCTTCCAAGAGAGTGTCCTCTAGGCTGCCTGGGATTGCTTCTGGGAACGGAGGTGAGATGCGCCATGCCCTCAGGGTGCTGCAAAGGTCTGCACTGTGTGAAATCCGCCAATAACTGTCAACATCACCCTTTCCAGGAACCATGACCTCTGACTCTTTCTGGTGCCAGGCGATTTTGTTCAACAGTTACAAACACTTCTTTTCTTCCTTTACAGGCCCTGCACAAGATAAGTAGTTTTTCTGTGTCCTGGCCCCACACATTTAAAATATTACTTTTTATAAAATTTTTACCAAATAAAACAGAAAACACTCAAGTAGAATAAAAATGCTCATGATAAAATAAACAGCCTCTTGCTCCTCCCCTCTCATTCGCAGCCTAGATCCTCAGAGATTATTCTTCCTGACTACTTTGACTGTGGTCCTGAAGCTCGGCTGCACTTTCCCTCCACTCCTCCTATGAATGTAAAATATGGTTGACTAGGTCGTCCTGTAAAGCACATGAACTTGTAAGGTGGAGAGTGTTATCTCTGAGATTTTAAACTGGAAAACTCTGAGGTTCATTTGTCTAAAGTTTTCTTAGATTTCTATAAAGCATCTAGGAGTTTGTTTTATATAATGAAAGAGCTTTCATTTATTACATGCCTTTATTTTATTGTATATGTATATTATATATTAACTTCATTTATTCATATTATATATTAATTGCATGTATTGCGTGCATTTATTACATGTATGACATGCCTGGTACTCAAAGTACTTTTTACTATGTGCCAGGCATGTAATATATAAATAGCATGTGATACATGCAATTACATGATTTATTTTACTTGTACTAACTCACTTAATCATCATTTCAAGGCTATAAGGCACTCTAATTATCTTCATTTTACAGATAAGAAAACTGAGGCACAAGGGATTAATACTCTACCCAAAATCACACAGCTAGTAAACAAACTATTTTAAAATTTGAGGATTATTCTTAAAATAGACTTATACATATCTCTTTCATTTTTAAAATTATTTCTTTAAATGTTACAAGAAGTTAAGAAAGTTATAAACAACCACTCAGAAATGTCATGATTTATTTAACTGTCTCTATATTTTTAGACATTAGACTTTTTACTGTGATAAATAACATTGCAAAAATATCATTACACAGAGCCATCATCTGCATTTTTATTCTTCCTTAGGATCCCTGAAAGTGAAATTACTGGGCAAAAAATTATGAGCAAATTTTTTCCCAAAAGGCTTATACCCTTTCCTGTCTCCCCAGCCATGTCTGTCTTACTTAAAATTTTATATTCACCAGTTTGTCCAGTGAAAATGGTATTTTGTGTTAAATTTGCTTAACTTTGATTATTGGTAAAGATATATACCTTATACTCTTTAAATTTTAATAGAATACTTGCTTTTTTTTTCAAATTTCCATTAGCTACTAAAGTCACATTTATTTTGTTTTATTTTTCTACTTAGCAATGTTCACCTTAACTTGCAAAATCAGCTAGGAGCTCTCTGACCTTCTCTTACCCCTTCCTCTCCTCAGATCACAGCTTCTGAAAGGCACTTCTGTCTGGAACTGACAACAACCAAAAAGAAGTAAGAACCGGAAGGTGGCAGGTGATGGCTTTGAACCTCTTCTCTCTGCTTCTTCAGGTAAGAAAATCACTGACCACACACAGGGTCTTTACTGATGCATTGTTTTGCCCATTTAAAAATCACCAAGCCCTTATTATATGAAATGTTAAAGGGACTTGTCTAAGAAAAAGAAGATAAAAAACATGTACAGTAAAATGACAGCAAACTCACAATTATTAACAACCACACCTAAAACAAAAAGAAAAAGAAACTAAGCAAGCAACTAGAACAGGAACAGAACCACAGAAATGGAGATCACATGGAGGGTTATCAGCAGGGGAGTAGGTGGGAAGAGAGGAGGAAAAGGTACAGAGAATAAGTAGCATAAATGGTAGGTAGAAAACAGACAGGGGGAGGATAAGAATAGTATGGGAAATGTAGAAGCACTTATATGTATGATCCATGGACGTGAACTAAAGGGGGGGAATGTGGGTGGGAGGGGGTGTGCAGGGTGGAGGGGAGTGAAGGGGGTAAAATGGGACAACTGTAATAGCATAATCAATAATATATTTTAAAAAAATAACAGTGCCATATGTTTTTAACACCAAAATAATAAAAGTGGAAGTGATTTTTAAAAATCTTTTGTTTTGAACTAATTTGACTCATGAGAAGTTGTAACAATTATTTGGAAAGCTCCCATGTGCCCACCACTCAGCCTCCTCCAAGAATAATGCCTTACTTAAGCACTGTGCATTATTAAAGCCAAGACACTGACGCTGCTACACGACTGTGAATTAAACTACGGGCCCCTTTCAGATTCCACCAGTTTTCACATGCATCTGGGTCCTTAAACTATATGTTTCATTGTATTGAACCTGTGCAATGTGCAGAGGTCATTTTTTAACTAGAAAATAAACATGAACATTTTAAAATTTATCAAGCATTACCTAGATTTTTAGGGACTCAAGGAATTTCTTTTACTTTTAGGGTAGAAAATGTTTCAGGGAACATATACCTCAGGCATTTGGGCTGTGCGTGCTTTATTATATTTAATTTACATAGTTATTACCTAACTTAGGAGTCTTGCTCATTGTTTTAAGCAGGTTAGAATGCAACGTTCTGCAGTGTTCACGTGCATGCACCACGGCGGAATTCCTTTGGACCACTCATCCATCGCCAGCGGTTGAGATTGGTTAGCTTAACTGGTTTCTGAGAGTGATTTCCCTGCAGCTGTGTTTACCCTTCACTCCAACCGTACTTCCTCAGGAAAAATAGGAATAGAAATGCTTTTCTGGTCTGCATTAAATTATAAGAAGCCCCCTTTCTTGTGTGTCTCATTTTGTTTTCTGTAATCTTAGCCTATAGGAAAAAAAGAAAAAATCAACAAGGAAAACTGCACTAAATAAGAAAAACACAGAAAAACGGGTGCATCAAAAGAATGCCTAAAATATGGAATCTTGATGTTGCCCATTAAATGAAAAAAATGGGTGCTATTTGGGAATGAGACACAGAGAACTAATGTTTATTGAGATCTGTAATGTACTAGATGCCATACTAGGTACTTTGAATGGCCCAATAAAATTTTGGAAATTTAGTTAATAGTGTATTAATGCTATTGACCTTGAGACAATGGTATAATAGTATTTAATGAAGGAGGATGGCAATCTAATGAGGCAAACAGAAACATAGTAAAGCCAGAGGCAAAAGAAAATATTAATCAATTTCTGGCTAATTAAGTGATACCATATTGTCAGGTGATCTCATTTGAATTATTTTGATTTTATTCTATAAATAGTTCATGGTTTTAGAAAGAATTGAAAATATATAAAAATGTACAAAGCAGAAGAAAAGTTTAAATTTCCTCATCTCCCAATTCTTAGAGGTAATCCCTGTCCACAATTTAATGCACATCCTTCCTGCCTTCACACTCTAAAGGAGTTGAACTTTTGTTAGTATACAATAAGATTCTAATAAATTCTATCCATTTTCAGAAGCAAGTTATTTTTCACTTATAATAATTGTTTTACTTTTAGCAATTATAATTTCTAGTTTTAAATATTGTTAATCTTAGGTCACTAGTTAGGAATAATTTTCCAGGATCAATTTTTTTCTCTCAGAAATTTAGAATATAGTAAAAATTGTTAAAATCCACTGAGTGATTACTGTATGTGCAGGCATTTTGCCTACATTAACATATATTAACATATTTAATTCTCATGAAAACCTTCAATCCTGATACTCCCCCTATTTGAAAGTTGGGAATTTGAGGTACACAGAAATCAAATCAATTGGCTAAGGCCACAAAGCTACTAAGAGGTAATGTTAAGAATTAAACCCAAGAGGGCTTGAAATCACCTACATTAGTTAGACTATCAATAGAGTCCCAGAAGTCAGCTTTTTGTTCTTTCTATACTTCTGTTTGTATAGTTTTAGTTATGTCTTATAGTTCACAGAAATTTTCTTCTGTAATTTCTAATCTGCTTTCTACTCATCCAGTATACTTAAATTTTAGAAATGATATTTGCATCATTGGAAATTCTATTCCATTGTTTTTCTAGTCTCAGTAGCTCTATTGTTCATATGCATATTTTCCTTTGCATCTTTGAGTGTGAGTGTGTGTGTTTGTGCATGTAAAGTTTAACCATCCTTGTCATTTACTTTCTGTTTGCAGTGACTAATTTACCCCCTCAGGTTATTGGTTACAATTCCTTGCTTCTTCTCATATCTAGTCAAAAGTTTGGTTTTTTTGATGCTAGACATTTTACTGCATTCAATAGTGGTGAAGTGTGTTTGGAAGTCATTGAAGTTACTTGTGGATCCTACTGAGGTTTGTTTTTAAGCTCTGTGAGAGCAATTCTAGAGTAGTTTTACAGTATGTTTTTTCTGTAAGTATTAACAAGGTGTTACACTTCTGGGGTACATCTGAGACATTGCTCTTCAACAAGATTTCTAGACCACGGCTGATCAGCATTTGAATATCACCACATTTCATTCAGGTTCTGGGAATTATTTAGTTTATGTCTCCCTGGCCATCGTTTTTTGCTTACCTTATGCATGACACATGTCCCCGGACTTCTTAAATCCTTTAAATGCCTCAGTTTTCCCTGAAGGACAATTCCTGTCTTTTCAACTCAGTGAAACTTCAGTCCTCTGCTTGGATGTTCATTGTCTTTCCTGTTTTTCAGGGATTGTGGGCTTGTCATGCCTGCTTTGTAATGTCTAAAAACTCTTGTTTCTTCTGTTTTGTTTGGTTTTGTAATTGTTTACATTTGCAAGTCCAGTATCATTTACTCTACTGTGGCCCCAGATTCACTTTTCATAAGCAAGCATTGAAGAAATTCTCAATTTCTTATTATACTCGAGTAAAATAGGTGCTTCAAGTGGTTAAGTTTCAGGCTAACATTCACAGCATCATATTTTTAGAAGCACTTTGGAAGATTTTGAATTTTCCTTTAAAACTATATCACATTTATCATTTTGGAATTATAGTAGGATTTAAAAAATATTCAAAGTGTCACACTTAAAACCAATATTTTTCAAACAGCACATATAAAGCAATTCCATTTCAGTGGTTAAAGGGTTCAAGTTCAAGAGTCTCCGGATTTAATCAATATTGGAGTGACTGATGCAGGTTTCCAAAGCACACATTTTGTGGAAAACTGTTCTAAACCTCTAAAAAGTCTAAAAGCTTACCTCTGACTTCCTAATCTTACCTCTTTTACTACCTCCTTGATAGAAGGCACATATAGTTCAATGCCAAATGCTGTGATCAAGTTGATGGAGGCAGTAAGGGTGATGATCGCAAGTGAACATTCTCGGTGAGACTGTTTGTGTTTGGACCTAGGCCTTCCTATTATCAGCTCTGTCAAAGTGCATAGGCAATAGAATCTCTCTGAACCTTTCTCATCCATAAAATGGGCAAAAGAATGGCATTGGATTGTTGGGGAAGCTCAATCAGATGAAGCATGTGCAGGATATGCCCTATTACTGCAATCAAGAGAAAATGACTAATCCCCGGTCCAAATTTCCTGAAATCTTTTCTTAACCCCAAAGAGGGGTAGTGTCTCTCTTACTGACTCCTTTGCACCTTGTGCACAAATCCATGTGGCCCTACGCTGGGCACTTGTGCACATGGAAGGGGCTTCCTGGACTGCGGGGACCCCTACTGTTTACTCTCGCCAACAGGCAGAGTCTGGTCATTTATCTGTGAACTGCAAAATTCTAGAGGCTCAGCTTTCCTCTCTGTATTCTCAGTGCCGAAAACAATTTAAAGCATATCACAGAAAATAATTTAATAATTTAATTTTACGTTTAAGTAAATGAAGGAATGAAGATTATACAAAAACCTGGAAGCCTCAGACCCTTTTGCTGTTCCTGCTGCTGCTTTTTTCCCCCTGTCCTCCTCCTTCTCCTTCATTTTTGTCTTCTTTTTTGATGTGTTTTAGAGGACTTAACCTTTTGTGTTCCTAAGCTGTCTTTCTAGACACAGGTTTTGATCAATAGATGTTAACAGGGCTTTCCAAATCCTCCCAAACTCAAGAGGATGATTTACACATCGGCAACCTGAGACTGATGTCTCTACTCTGAATGTTCCGCCAGGGTGAGGAGGAAAGGTCATCTTAGGGCATTTGCTTAGAGTTATAATTGCACCAAGATACAATCCTGTAAACGACAGAACAAGAATCTGTTCATTGTTACGTTCCCACATTTCTGGCACACAGTAACCATTCAATAAATATTTGATGGATAAAATGTACATCTCTCACTGCACCATTAACACTTTCTTGAATCCCTCTCTTTTCATTATCTGACAGTGCTGGCCTTTCTAGTACCTATCAGTGTAATTTAAAGTGCCCAACGTTCACTCTTGTTGTTTCCAAATCTACTATTATTAATTCATACCTGTTACAGACTCAATGTTTGTGTCCTTCCAAAATTCTTATGTTGAAACCTAATCCCCAATATGATGATAGTTAGAAATGGGACTTTGGGAGGTGATTAGCATGAGCACAGAGCCCCTCATAAATGTGATTTGTGTCTTAATAAAAGAAACCCCAGAGAGCTAGCTCCCTTGCCCCTTCTGTGATGTGACAACACAGAGAGCAGGCAGCAGCCATCTGTGGACCAGCAAGTGGGCACCCACCAGACACCAGATCTGTCAGCACTTTAATCTTGACTTCTCAGCCTCCAGAACTGTGAGTAATAAATTTCTGTTATTTATAAACTACCCAATCTGTAGTGTTTTGTCTTAGCAGCCCAATCTGACTAAGGAATCCTTAACTGATCTTTCTTGGTTTGGTTATTAGCTCATCTTCTAGCATGTGTCCTTAATACTACTAGGTGCTTCCCAAGATTCAGTGTAATGCCAGAATCTCATCTCCTTCGCTCTGTGCTGCTTGGGCCATTAACACCATTCCGGGGGCATCAGTCATTTCTTACCCTTGACCTGTCTCCGAGCCTTCGATTTCCAGCCTCTCCTGGGTAGGTTTGCCTGGCACCCTTCCAGGAACTTTGGGCTCAGGCTGTCCATGAGGAAGCCCCTTCAGAGCATGCTTTTCCATCCTTTCAGCAGCTGTCAAAGGTTGAGAATATTTTAGCCACAACAAATTCTTGCTCTTAAATGTATGTCTTAAAATATAGTAAAAATATTTTTATATGCCCAGACTGTAAATACTGCCAAGTGTGGTTGCTTTTGGAAAGGGAATTGAGTGTGTGGGGTGAGGGAAAAATTTTACTTTTCACTGCATATCATTTTGGTAGTTTTTAAATATTTTATACCATCATATGCCTATATATTTAAACAATAATAATGAAACATGTAAGGAAAGGAGATAGGAAATGTTTACTATAAAAATTCGCTTATCAAAAACTGACCTCACTGAACTCACTCAGAAGGAGCTGCCCCATTTTCTCTAACAGCATGTTTTGCTGAAAGCGAGAGCGAAGATGGGATAATTTATTCATGGGTAAATGCTCCTTTTAAACAAGCCTGTTTAAAGGCAGCGATAATGTTTCAAGGTCTGAAAACAAGTTCAAGCATGTCTGAACTTTCAGCAATCATTCATTCATTCATTCATAAATTTAAAAACGCTTTGGGTCCCAGGCACTTTGTTAAGATCTGAGGACACAAAAGTTAAATAACTCACAGTACCTGCACTCAAATTCCTTACAGTCTAGAGATCATGATGCAACGTGCTAACGAGCAGGGGATATTTGGGGGATCTGGCCTCGCCTCTGTGGATAGAGGGTTAGGCGTTCAGAGCAGGCTTTCTGAAAAATGGAGGTCTGTGTGCATTCTTAACACTGAGTTGAATAAACCTTAGCTCCATCTTAGGAGAGGAGAGGAAGAGGGGCAATTCAGAGAAAACACACTGAGACACGGAATGGCAGATGTTAAGCTTCAGAGCAGCAAGTAGTTTTGAGTTGTCAGAGTATGAAGTGCAAGGTTTTAGACACATGATCTTCCTTAACTTAATCCAGGAACTCAGACTGTGTGTATAAACCAGGGAAAGTTCTTTTTCCCTGAGATTCCACATTTCCTGTAAACTTTTAGTTTACCTTTCTACACTGCATAAAATTGTATCCATTGATATAAGACTTCCTAACCAGTCAGAAGACCCCCCAAAACTGTGTATTTTTATATAAAATTGTGTGTATATGCATATGTGCATTTTTTCAAGGGAGAGTTCAGATACCTCATTAGCAGTTTCCAAAAGGGTCTCTCTCTCTCTCTCATAAACACACACCATACCCAAAACACAAATACTTCTCTAGTTATAAGCTTTTAAAATGCAGATACGTCTGGAAGACTTGAAGGAACTTTCAGACATTTATTCCAGCAGTGCCCAAACACTGGGGGACCCCCTGCCCATGGGTAAAACTACTGCACTCATCTGACATGTCCAGCTATTAAATTTCTGATGGCTCCATATTGGGTGATAGGGCCCCCAGGGCGCACAGGCTATGCTATTTTTATACCCGGAGCCACTGCACAAATCCATGAAAACCCTTGAGCTACTCTGTCCCGCAGAACCCCTTTGTCATGTCCACAGAGCCACAGTCTTCCCAGCTTCCTGGGAGTTTTCTGTGTGACTATTTCACATCTAGTTATGTGTGCGTTGTATGACTGCAGGCTATTTGCATGTATTTAAAAGTAAATAGGTAATCTTGCAGGAGAACTCTAATACATGAGTTAGGTCAGAAGTTTGTTTCCTTCCTGGCTAGAACAAAGTTAGTTTCTTACAATGCTCATTTTGTAAAAGCATTTTTTGTTAGTTTGAAGAAAAAAATTACACAACCATTTCTAATGGAAACTTGTATTTTTCTGCCTGATGCGGTGCATCAACTGGGAAGGAGAAATGAGAATGTTTCTGTGTTTTCTGAGAGGAATAGTGAGCGTGGTCATTTCTTCATCTAAGTGATTCTTATGTTCTTCCTTTACTCAACCAGTTAACATGTCAGAGCACTTCAAGTTCATTATGATTCCATTTGTCCTGCAATTAAATCGACAGAAAGAAAACAATACAATAGTTGGGTTTAATTTTAAAAGATATCATCTATAAAAAGGAGAATATAATGACCTTATCTTCATTAACCAACAATTTCTCTTCTTTTTAAAAATCTTCCTTTCCTCCTTGCCTGCCCATATTTATGACACATACCTTATTATCAATCTTATTTCTTTCCTTTCCCAAAGAACACCAAGAAGAAAGTATCATTTTATTGATTATATTGATTTTTGAAATTTTTTTCTTTTATGTAGAGTATAGTGATTAAGAACTGGGTCTCTAGAGTAGAAGAAATAACATTTTAAATCTTAATTTTGCCATTAGCTATCTCTGTGACCTTAAAAAATGTCGTCTCCACTCTAATATTCAGTTTCTCTTATCTGAAAATGAGAACAATGAGAGGATGTAACTCATAGGATTGTTGTGAGGATGACATAAATAAATGGGGACGAATTACAATCATCAGTTATGTTTATTCTATGTAGTGTTCTGCTCCCATCTATTACCAGTATGCAGCCAGTTTATACGTTTTTAAAAAAGATTTTTATTTATTTTTAGAGAGAAGGGACGGAGAGAGGAGGAGAAACATCAATGTGTGGTTGCCTCTCATGTGGCCCCTACTGGGCACTTGGCCTACAACCCAGACGTGTGCCCTGACCGGGAATGGAACCAGCAACTCCTTGCTTTGCAGGCTGGCACTCAATCCACTGAGGCACACCAGCCAGGGCTGTTTATACATTTTTAGTAAAATGTGAATCTATGGTGTTAGAAGTCAAGAAAATGGTGATAGGGCTCCTGGTTCTGATAATCTTCAGTCTCTGGATCTGGGTTTTGGCTACCCAAGTGTATTTACTTTGTGAGAATTTATGAACTGCATGACTGAGATTTGCACACTTTTCAATGTACGTATTATATTTCAGTGATGTCTGCACAAAAATAGCAAAAAAAAAAAGAAAGATGTGGATATTATGCACATTTTATTCAAAGTGCCTTGTAAACCATAAATTCCTCTCTTAAAAGAATTTCTGAAAGGAATGCAAATTATAAAGATATTTAATATGAGAAATGGAATGGGCTGCAGATGACACTTTGGGTATATAAATCTCAAAAGAGTTTTTTATGTGTATTGAATAAATATTAAATTCAAAAATTGCAGGATAAACATATATGAACATATAAGTTATGAAAAGTTGGTTTCATAATTTCTGAGAAAATACATGGTAAAGATGCAAAAGAGAAACATAGAATTAGTCCAGAAATGATGCCTAGAGGATATTTTTGAACAGCACTTTGAAGCAAGGTAGGAACATGGATTGAAAAAGAATGACATAAGGAATTTTTTAATAGGCAGAATGCATGTAAAGTATGGAGGTGGGAACCACAGCGAAGTTCACAGAAAGGCAAATTATTTGTTAGATGTGATGGGGGAGCGGGTGTTGCAAAGAATGAAAAATGTGAAGCAGTTTGTAAAAGGCCTTAACTGTTGAGGAAATGTGACAGCTCCTTTGGTTTCTGAGCAAAGTATAAGCGTTCTTAATTATTCCTGTGCAGTGTCAACAGAACCTGACCCTGTATTTCACATATCACCTAGCAGTTTGAGACACAATACAATAAGTAGCCATTTAAATACTCTGTAGTGTGGCACACAAAATTTCCAAGATGGAGTTGGTATTTGGAACACTTTGAAGGGCTCAAAATAAGATTCACCCAAACTACTGTAATGTATTAAAGCCAATATTCTGTATGTGCAAGTTGAAGGGTGAACACCAAATTAAACAGTTATCTGGAAATGATAATGCTTTAGCTCTCAAATCTTTCCAAGGACAATGAATAAAATAACTGGAAATGCAAATGTGGGCCAGCATTTAGACTGATATCCAACCTCATGCAACAATAGCTGCAGTTAACTTATGACTCAGTAATGTTCTTCAACACTGCCACCTACTGGAACTTCTTTGGAAATGCTGTAGACAATGTTGAAGTAAAACTCCCAACATTTGTTGTTTTACAGTCTGACCTCACTCATCTCTTTCTATTCTTTCCCTCAGATAAATCACGCTTGAAGCTAAAGGAATAGGAAAACGTAATAGTGATGCTGACAATTTGTATTTTTCTGCTAATTTATGTTTTATTTATGGTCACTCTTAGGTGTAAAATTGTTGATGTTTTTCTTACCTTCTCGTTAGAGTTGCCACGAGGGTGAGTTTTGGACTGAGGAAGATCTCCTTCAGCCACTTGCTAATTTTGTGGTTTTAGGTGAGGTTCTCAATTTTTCTAAACATTGGAACATTCTGAACATTAGAACTAACCCACGTAAAACACTCGTGTATAGTATGCATTTAATAAATTATAGTTATGGATAGAAACTATGATAATAATACATATAAGGACAATGAAGGTTTGGAAGTTTAAATCAGCTATTTTGAGGAATGAACATGGGATCCTAGCCCAGGTTTCTTGGATTGTTGATTTTTTTAAAAAGCTTCTGCAAGGCCAATTGCAGCCATCAAAGGGAACGTTGATTGGGGAACACCCAGGAGAAAGCATTGAGGAAGCAGCCACCAAGCAGTTATGATGTACACACAGCCTGTTGTTAGTCCTTTCAAAGACCCGAGGCTTGGTATCTTTTCTAGGAACCAGAAACAGGCAGCTACCTAGGCAACATTTTGCTTAGGGCAAAAAGAGGACTTCTCTTCACTCTATGCTCAGAGAACACTCAACTTCTGACGCAAAGAAAAGTGTGTTTCCTCTTCCTAGCATAGGCGAAGGAGTGACTGAGTGATATATTTAAACACCCACTTCTACCACCTCCCCAGTCTCAATGACAAAAGCAAATCAAACAAATACCTGGAAACCACAGGGCGTGGCTATTCAGAATCTTTATCCATGTTCTTGTATACAAGGGTTGGCCTCTCCATTTCTACAAGGGGATGTTTACTCTATCAACACAGCAAACATCCTTTAAACGCTTCCCTTTCACTTCTATAGACTAGCTGTGCTCAGGTTCTCTGTTTGCACAATCGAGACCTCATGCCACCTATTGTCTATTAAATGCTCAGCTGATCCAAGGCATTGCTGGTGAAGGTTTCTGCGTGGCAGGGAGAGGCACAAAGAGGAGACCCCAAACTGAGTGATCAAAGGCTTAAAGCCACGCTGAAGACTTTGGGCTTTCAGGAACTAAGATCTTTGCTAGCACGTTTGCTGTAATCCCCTGTTCTGGGAGCCTCAGGATGACTTGACTAGCTTGACTGTGTCTGTTCATCAGCTCTGGATGCAAACAGTCTTTACGTCTCTGTCTGGGTATTCTTACCATATTTATGCAGTAACCTCCATCTTCATTATTATCGCCACCATTTTAAAGTTTGTAACTGACTCCAAATACTAGAAGTGTTCACAGATCAAAACTGTTCTGAAAAGATGACTTTAATGACCATCTATTTAAGAAAATGCATGATCATAACAATGGAAAGACAATTTTACAACATCTGGCTCATGGGAATAGGTGATGGCCGGTGACAGCAAAGTAGCTTTCTTTGTAGACTGGGTGAGGTATAGTGATTCTGAACATTAGTGTCATTAGTTTGTGAGTAGCTTAAAAAGTCCACCTATGTTAACCACCTTGAAGAAGATAATAAACATGATTATTTTACCTGCAGAGGAAATGGCATGGGTACAGAAGATAAGATTTAGAAAATGTTGCAGTGTTTAGCAAATATATTAGTCATAAAGAAGGTCAGGCTTGAATTCATGGGGAGGAAAAAAAGCCCTAGAAAAGTATGTAGGAAGAGATGGTGAAAATCTAAAAACTGTAAGTTGGAAGCTTAAATTAAAGGCAGTATGAAACGACAATTTATCTTTGGTACTGTCTTTTTTTCTTCAGAGTGAGGATATATTTTAGCTTGAATTGCTTTTTTGATTGTCCAGATTTTATAACAGGATTTTGCTGTTGCCATTTGGTGGACATGGTTGGAGTCCCTAGAATTTTCATCTTAAAGTGGAGTGACCACTAGGACCTCACAGAGTCGTTGTGAGAACAAATTAAATCATGTAAGGAAATGCCCTTTGTCAATTGTGAAGTCTCTTATTTGGTTTTAAAATCTCCTCTCTGGTAAGCCTAGCCTATGGTGGGACACTGGAAACTAATTATGGCACAGATGTAGCAGTGAACTTGCTTGGCTATAGACTCTCCATTTCATTCATGTTCCTGAGAGAGTAGGTTGTGTTAACAGTCTGAATATTTAAGATCATTTCTAACCCTGATTTCATATGGAGACATATCTGACTTTCCATTGTAGGGCGAAACTGGGAATGTTAGAAATGATAAATCTTTGGTTGTTCAGTGTTGCCTGTTCAATGCTGTAGCCAAATCTAAAGCACAGAGAATCCTGATGGAGACACATGGGTGAGATGTGAAATGGGAAAAACAGCATTTAAAGTTCACTTAAAAAAATAGTTCCATCTTGACTTCACTGAGGAAATAGCTTTAATAAGTGCATCTTTTCCTTCCTTATAATTCAACTATTTATAATAAAATAATCAGAAGATCAGGACATTCCGGAAAGCAAGTGTTACATAAAGTAAATTCAAGGTTAGAATTAAAATAAACATTTTATGTATCAGCATGTAGTTCCTGTCAGTGATGCTGTAAGATGACGAGTAAGGAGGAATACCAGGCCACTAGCCAGGGGACGAACCCGGGGCTGCAGTCACTGCCTGTCTCCGTGCAGAGCCTGCGCCTTCAGCTGGCTCTATCTTGTTTGCTTATCTGCTAAGTGGGGAGGTTTTCTGAACTCACCTCTCAGGCAAAGGCCCTGACTAAAACTGAACAATTCTCTGATGGACACAGTTTCAAGCAAATAGACAATGACAACATTTTATGATTGTAAACTCTTATTGATATTCCTTTCAAAATGCCAGATACTCTCATAAAAAGAGAAAGGTAAAGCTACAGTGAAATGGCACTTTTCACATCTTATAATGAGAAATATTAAAAACTTTGATATTACAGCCTGTTGGTAATGGCAAAGGAAACTAAGTGGACTTATTACTGACCACAGGGGAATTTGGTTCATCATCTGTGGAGCACAAGTTGGCAGCCCTAGCATAAATGCAAAATGTGAGTGTAATTTGAGACAACATTTCTACTTCTAATGAGCGCAAAGATTGTGCAAAAATTGTGTGAAGATTTAGACACAGTCGAGATGTGCATCCATGGAGTTACAAAAAGTATTACCTATCCCCACAATGGAATACCATTCAGCCATCAAAGGACAAGGTAGCTCGATATAAATATGCACATAGAAAATCATACATTAATTAAGTAATCAAAAAAATTGATACAACAGTGTGCTATGTGAAACAAGTTAGCATGTGTAACTGTGCACAGGCTGTACCCACAGCTATGAGCCAAATTACTTTATGTGCTTTAATTTATGTATAAGGGTGGGCAAAAGTAGCTTTATAGTTGTGAGTACATGAAACACAGTTTATTTTTATATTATTATTTATCAATTACTGCATTATTTGTTTGTATTATGACTATAAACTTACTTTTGCCCACCCCTGTATAGGACAAAGCAGGTTTAATTCAGTTTACTTTCTGACGCTGCCGTTCTTTTCACAGCATCCCTTAGCTTCTACCTCAGACAACATAGGAGCAGATGATACCAACCTTGACTTATCTATTTTTGAATAAAAGTGACTGCAGTGGTAATAGCAAAGTGGATAGTTTTATGTAGCTATTTTATCCTGTTCAGAGAACTAATTTTTGAAGATTTAGGTTTTTTTTCCTTGCTATGTATCACAGATTCTGCAGAGTAACGAGTTCTGGCCTCTGGAGGACTTGGCTTCCTGTCCTGTGTTCCTGTGTACTAGTCTCTTACGGACTCTGCCCACTGTAAAATGGGGTTCACAGGGGCTTCAGGGGAGAGGTTTCAGTGAAGAGAGCCAGAAGAGGTGAGCCTAGGCAAGTCCCTTGCCACGCCTGTCGGTGACTCTGGGCAACCAACCTCCTGAGAGGGGAAGAGGAGATACTTTATCTATCCTCAGAAACCATGCCTGTTTTGTTCAGTATTGCATTCTCTGTGTCTCCCACAGGGCTTGGCAAACAGTGTGTGTTCAAAGAACACAATTGTTTTGGGTAAATGAGATGAATGGTATGTGCTGTTAACACCCCCTGCCTTTTTAAAAACAGCACAGTGGTGGCCATCATTGATTTCTGAATCCTCAAATCTCTCTCTCTCTAAAAATTTCTCTCTCACTATATCTTTCTCTCTCTCACTAAAAATTTCAGAAGCTCTTCATTTTTAAATAAAAATTATTTTTCAATTACAGTTGACATACAAATATTATATTAGTTTTAGTTGTACCACATAGTGATTAGACATTTGTATAACTTACAAGTGACAACCCCAATGAGTGTAGTTCTCATCTGGCACCAACCATAGTTATTACCTTACTACAGGCTGTATCCCCTATGCTGTGCTTTCCATCACCAGAGCCCTTTCGCCTCTTCACTCTCAGGTTCCATGACCTAATTGTATCAGGACAATGATTTCCTTGCTCATCACTTTTCTGGCAGTGCTGTCCCCTGGGCAGGAACATTCTCCTTCCCGATCAGTCAGAGATCACATGTGGCCTATTCTTGGTTTTTGGAACTATCAGCTCTTTCCAAGGTGTATGGAGCTGCTGCAAAATTACATAACTACCTGTGTTCATCCACCTTCCTGTCGCAATGCGCCCTTTGTCTTACCCTGTTTATTTTATGGACAGATTTCTACAACTGGTGCTGACACAAAAGTAAGCATTGGTTTTGTGTTCTTATAAAGAAATCCTTGGGGACAAAACACCCCAGATTCACAGTTGTTATCCTCTTCATTCTCATTTTTTTGAACTTTTCTACTTGATTTAAGCACTTTAACTTCTTCACCCTTAAGTTTATCAACATCCCACTGTTTAGTCCCTGTTTCCAAAGTCAGCCTCCCCCTACCTCAGATCAGATGTCTTGCAATGAAAACCATTGGGGAATTAGAGTGTCTATAGAAGATCTCTAAACTTTTATTGACAGCATTATATTCCATTCTCATTTCCACATCAAACTAAATGAGAAAGAATGATTCTTCCACCATCCTGATTCACCTTAGCTCTAAAGACATCACATAGAACCTACCACTGCTATAAACCTCAAACCCAGGGCTTGTTCATGCTGGTATCTGGGGTTAATGACAGTGTCTGGGGTCACTCAGAGCATGCAAATACTGGTCAGGGTGGGACTGAGGAGATTTTCTGGGTTGAAACCCACTGAAGTGGTCAATTGTAGATTTAGGATGGCCTTGGGGTACAAGATATCCCTAGAATAGAGTTCTTATAACAGGCTAAGAATTCTAGAATTAGTAGAAAAAGGACAAATAGAAAATTATTGCCTCCTTTAGCTTCTTATGTCTATGTTTAACATCTTTTATAATGTTTGAGTAATTTGCTGATATTCTCTCTTCAAAACTTTTCTTCACTCCATTCTTTCTGTACAAAGAGCTTGATTTAGTCACAGGAGAGAAATAAGGTCAGGATCCCCGACAAAATGACTGAGTGCAGAGCGAGGAGATAAGACTGGAGAAGTGGGCGTGGGCCAGGCTATACCTGTCCTTGTTGGGGAATGGTAAGAATCTGGGTTTTGCTTTTACTTTCTATTATGGAACATTTCAAATGCAAAAAACTAGAGAGAAGTGTATAACTATTAAATACTCATCACCAGTTTCCATGACGTATTCATGCTTAAACCTTTTTTCTTTACGGCCCTACCTTCCTCCTATGCATCAGATCATGTTATAGCAATATCCAGATGCAGTTTCATTTATAAGTACTTCAGTATCATGGAAAGACAGCAACCTTCTTGACATAACCACAATACCATTATCACATCTAAAATATTAACAATTATTTCTTAATATTATCAACTAATCTGTTGATGTTCAAGTTTTCCTTATTAATTTATTCCAATTAAATTTGTTTTTGTTTGGAATAAGGTTCTAAATAAGATTCTTGTGCTGCAATTGGCTTTTATTCCTCTCAAATCTTTTTTTTTTTTAGCCTTCAGGGCTTCTCTATCACTTCTTCCCCTTCTTACAATATTTGTTGAAAAAAAAGGATTTTGACGATTGCATCTCTGTGGCGTTATTTTATATATTTCTGTAGTTTCAGTAAATTGGCAGTTAATTCAGAGTGTTGATGAGATTTGGATTTCTTTTTCAGGCAAGAAAACTTGATAGATTCTGTGTCCTTCAAGAGGCATCAACAATATAAATTATCGAAACTTTTTTACAAAGATGTTTTTGTCCTTAGATTATATGCCATTAAGGATTGTAGAAACATTACTGTCTTTCAAAGTTACTTGTCCACATTTATATAATATAGAAATATTTTATGTATGTATAAGATATTTAAAATATTCACTTATTCCCAAAATAAACTTATTCACAAATAAACTATAACTTTAGTTTATAAACTATAGTTAAAGAAGACTAGCTTTTATCCCTGTTCTTTTTAGTCTATATTCCCTCTTAGACTATTGGCAAATAGTTAAGATTCTTTATGATTTACCCTTTTATTGATGTTTTAATGTAAATATGTATGTGTGTATATAGATGCATATATATACCCGTGCACATACTTATTTTATGTACATCCTGGGTTTTGATAAATCAGAGTATACTGTACAAGTCTTTCAGTATTTTGACTGCTTTTAATAATAACATATTCTGCATAATCCATAGAAATGCATGGAGATATTTCTACAATAAAGACATATTTAATCAACTAGTTCTGTTTTTACAGACATTTGAGTTGTTTCTAGTTTTTTGATATTATAAATACTATTGTAATGAATAATCTTGAGAAAGTGGACTTAGTTTTTTGTTTTTGCTAGTGTACCTCTGGGGCTGATTCCTGGAAGTAGGATTATTGGGTTTAAAGTTAAAGGATTTTGTGTTCTTTCTCCTCATCTTAATGGATAGTCCCTGAGGTGTGTGACCCTTGCCACGGTCATAGTAGGGACAGGTTCTCAGGGCTTCAGTGCCCTGAAGAAAGTAGTATCACCTCTGAACACACACACACACTATATACTATATACGCATACATACATATACACATAGATGCTACTATATATGTAGTGTGTATATGTGGTATACATATGTGTATATATATACCATAACTCTTATAACTGTTACCCTTTAAACAGTAATTTGAGAACATTTTTGTCATTTCCTAGGATGAGGGATAATTGCTCTTTTTCTTACAAATAACATTTAAAATTATTTTTTGTCCATGTGTGCAGTGAAAGAAAGCTGGAGGTCCTGTGCCAGAGGAGCGTGCTGTGGAATGGGAGATGACATTGCTTAGTGTGTGGCAGAAGCTTTGGTACAGTAGGATGTTTAGATATGAGAGGAGCGACTGTGGAATTTCCCTACAGTCATCATCAGTCGTTTTACACGTCCGCACTGCTAAAGCAACGGTATTCTGAATTTTACCTGATTTTATCCTGTTGACGACTTCCTGGGAAACATACCCCAAGCACCTGATAGATTCAAGTAGGTGAGGAGGTGTCCCCTCTGAAAGTTTATTGTCAACTTTTCGTTCTGGATTAAGAGTTTCAGGGGCAGAGTCCTGTAAGGAGATAAACTGGATGCGATGATTATTAGATCTTTTCTGTGGACCTTAGGCCTGAAAAATGGGGGCACTTTTATGTTCCTGGATATTGAGAAAAAATGTGAGTTATAAAAGCTCAAATTCCAACTGGTCTGGATCAAATAAGTAATGTAAAACATCTGGGAATCATTTTGAAATTAAACATTTTCTTGTTATTTTATAAAACAATTTTCCAAATGATTTCTACTTGGGTCTGAGCATATCGTCTGTATTTTTGCACCTTTGTCACCAGATGGCAGTGATAACTCAGGCATCCACTTCTTCCTCCTATTTCTCCTCACCTTTTCCCCCTCCTCCCCCTCATTATCATTCTCCTGCTGAATGTGATTCTAGAAATGAATCACTGTAACCAAGTTAAAAATGATGGCTAAAAATTTCCTCTGTATTATCTATGACAAGTCAGCATGCTACAGTCACAGTCCCCTGGTGCAAGAAAGTGTGCAAACATGGGCACTGAGGCAAGCATGGAAAATGATACAATTTTATGTGGGAGTTGGAATACCTTTAAGTAATATATGCTTTTAGCAAATAATAAAATATTATATAGGATTGTGTTCATGATGAAGTGTATGGAAAACTCACAGAGAGAGAGCAAGAGAGAGAAGGGTCAGGAGAAGCCTTGTTTGGCTTTGTGGTGCAGGTTGTGTATATGTGACTTCAAGAATCATCTGTCATAAGCAACCCTTGTGACATTCGAGACATGACTCTATTAAGGATCAGGGAGTGAGGTTATCCAAAGGTGAAATGGGATCTTACATGATCTTGGTCTCTAGTCCACTTAATTCTCACCTTCCTTACTCAGTTTGCCTTAAATATGGCATACTTTCTTTCCCAGAGATTTTTCTCCAAGAATAACTTTTTCGTTCAACTCTCCTAGATTCACAAGACCATGTTTGAACTTGAGAAGTAACATTTTTTTGTGTAACATTTTTTATCATTTAAAACTATGAAAACCTTCTGAAGATTAAATTAAAAAAACAAACACTATAATTGTGCTAAACCGAAAAAGGGGCTTCTTGAACATAGTTCTTTAACCTTGGCTTGATGAGGCTGTTTTTAAGCTAAACATTCACACTCAAAATTCAAGTCACTTGGGAAAAATAGCTCGAAATGGATGGGGTTTTGGTTCATTGTATTTTTAGTTAGTGAGGATTATCTGGACCATTTTCAATAGCTTGAGTTGACCTGACTTTAGCTGCATCAGAAAAAGGCAATTTTAAGAGCTTCTTCAGCTCCCCAGGGTGTTCCTACAGACCAGCAAACCGCGGTTTTATCAGCGAGACACAATTATCTTTAAAACTTATAAGTCCGGGTTTGATTTGTGCACTTTTGCATACCAGACACGTGGGTGTGGGCATGTTCTTTATTGCCCTACGTCCTGTGGGGATTCCTTGAGATAAAGCCTATGGAGAGCTGCCAGGCACGCAGCACCCCGCACGGCCACTTCTCCTTCCCAGGCTACCCTCGGGAGAGATGCAGGCCGATTCTAGCTTACATGGCAGAGACAAAGCTTCATCCTCCACGTTTGTTGTTCTCAGAAGTTCACTCTGTAAACGTTCTCCCTTTGGTTTGGAATTTTCCTGATGGGAATCCAGGGGTGAAATAATTTGTAGTTTTTGTTTTAAGACACTTCCATGGGCATCTTCCCATTCAGTGCGTTCATGGAACTGGACCGACTTTGTGAAATGGGAGGATGGAGAAGTGGAAGCAGACGGGATTGAAGAAATTAAGTTTTGTTCCCCCTTTATTAAACAAAAAGTAATGCTACTAATTAGAATAATTTACTGAAGCTTAAATCAGGTAATTAACTTGTCAGTGCTCTGAAATGCTCTGTTCTGTTAGAGGGACAGAGGCACTTACGAGCATGCTTCAATATGAAAGGTTTACTAAAAGCCTACGTCTGCAGGGGTGTCCACCCTGCAGCCGGCAGGCCACATGCAGCTCAGGATGGCCATGAATGTGGCCCAACACAAAATCGTAAATTTACTTAAAACATTATGAGATGTTTTGTGATTACGTGTCACAGTGTATTTAATGTGAGGCCCAAGACAACTCCTCTTTTTCCAGTGTGGTGCAGAGTTGCCAAAATGTTGGACACCCCTCTGAGGGACCTCTAATATCGGCTTCCATGAAAGAGTTTCAAACCCCATCACTATTTCTGTGAACTGCGAATCTGCTTCGCAGCCCCTAGTTCTGGAAGGGCACAGATTTCTAAAGGCAGGCAGTCCTTCCCGCAGTTTTAGCACTGACTGATTGGCACTTTATTTTTGAATAGCTTTAAACTTTATTTTTGAAATAGAGTATAATGATCCATGAGATCTTGGCATTTTTAAGAATAATTTGTATTTTAAAATTTTGCTTGGTGACATTTGAGGTATTATGAACTCAAAAGGCCCATGGCAGTTTGGTAAACCCACCAAATTGTATTCATTCAGCGGAAGCCTTGGTTGCGACTCTAAAACCCAGAGTGGGCAATAGCTTCTGGATCTCACTGCAGAGAACCTGGAAAACTTTCCATGTGGGGAGTCGTGATTCTCCTTTACCTTCGGGTGGTGACACAGGAATTTGCGTCTGTAGCAGATCTTCCCTTTCCCTCAGGAGTTTCCTGATGCTTTTATAGGACGATTGATCACCTACCCATTATTCTCGGAGAAGCTCTGAAATCCAGTGAAAAAAACAAAAATGCCGTACCTTCCGACTGAGGCATTGGTCATTTTATTTAGTAATATAAATTTTATGTGTTGATTGAACTCTGTCTTTGCAGAGTTAGAAATTTTTCTTCCTAAATATAGACTGTCTACAGGCTGAAAAAATACTGCATTAGGGAGATGTGTAGATGCTCCCTACCCACGAATTTCTTCGAGGGAGATGGGGAACAGAGACTGTGTTACTACTGAAGAATGCCGAGCCTGATTGTCACTTCACACAGGGGGATAACTGGGTGTAGGGGCAAGGGGCGTCAATGTTTGCCCTCCACAAGGAATTCTGTACAACTGGCTCTTGTGATTGTCCTGTCAAGAGCGTGGAACCAGGAGACCTTTTGTGGAAAGGAGTGGAAAGGGGAGGAAACCTATGTATGAGTATATACACACACATCATGCTATGTGCATATACACACGTAGTGTGTGTGGTTGTTTGTTTTTACTTAAACTGTAACCACAACTTCCTACATCAAGTTCCCATCAATACAGGAGGTAATAAAATCAGAATTTCTAGCAATTGCTGTATTACTTTATCCCACATTACAAGCAGAATCATCTTAAGACATTCATAGATATTCATATTCATCTAGATAATCATACTAGACCTACCATGATTAAAAATTATTGAGACCAGATAAAGTATTTTTGAATATGTTATACCCAAGTCTTTATAATTTCACTACCTTGTTTAAATATAATGGCATTCTATTCTGTACTCTTCTTTCCTTTTATTCCTCACTTAGTGTCAGTTCTCAACTGACATCAGTGCTTGTGCTGATAATTCTCTATTCCCTTGGTTATCTAATGTACATTCTGCAGTAGGCCCTAAGGAAGAAAATAGGAACAATATTCCTTGAGTTATTGCATGTGGATAAAAATTTGCCTGCGCCCTTTTATTTGAAAATGAGTTTTACTGCATATAAAATACATGGCTTACCTATTCATTCTTTCAGTATCTTAAATGTTGCCCTATTTTTTTCTAGCATTAAACATTACTTCAAAAAGTCTGATGGTAACCTAATATTCTTTCTTTTATATCCCTTCTTTTTTTGTGCTGATGTTTCCTGCTGATAAAATAAATTGCACATGTTTAAGGGATATGTGGTAGGCAGAATTCTCCAATGGCTCCCAAGATTTCCACCCCTCACTGGTATAGCCCCCATGTTATGGGCTGAGCGTGTCTGCAAAAATTCCTATGTTGAGGTTCTAACCCCTAATGTGATGATATTTGGAGATGGGGCTTTCGGGAATAATTAGTATTTGATTGCATCTTGAGGATGGGGCCCTCATGATGGAATTAGTGGCCCTGTAAAAAGAGGAAGAGAGAGCAAATGGAAAGGCTACATGAGGACATAGCAAGAAATGGCCATCTGTAAGCCAGGATGACTTGACTCTCACCAAGAGCCAAGTCAGCCTACATCTTGATCCTAGATTTCTAGCCTCCAAAACTCTTGAGAAAATAAATTTCCATTGTTTAAGCTACCTTGTCTATGCATTTTGTTATGGCAGCTCAGCTGACTAAGACATGCTCCTTTGAGAGTGGGTGGGACCTGTGAATGCAGGGTAATCAGCACTCCTGTGACTAGGTTATCTTGTATAAGAGAGTCTGGAGAGATTCTCCTGCTTTGATAAAGTGAGCCTCCATGAATGTTGTGGAAGGGCCACATGGATGGAACTAGAACCCGAGGACAGCCTCTAGGAGCTAAGAGAACCCCTGATTGACAACAGCAAGATAATAAGGATCTTAGTCCCACAACCACGAGACACTGGGGTTTAAGACCTGGAGTATCAGATGAGATCACAGCCCTGGCTGCCACCTTGACTTCAGCCTGGTGAGATCCTCACCCAGTTAATCTGTGTTTGGTCTCTGGACCCATGGGAATGGTTAGATATTAAATTTGTGTTGTTTTAAGCCACTAGGTTTGTAATAATTTGCCATGCAGCAATAGAAAACTAATACAGAGTGCAGTTTGATAAATTTTGACATACATACACAAGGAAACTGTAAACAAAATCAAGGTAATGAACATATTAATCACCCTCTTAAATTCCCTATGCCTTTTCATAATTCATCCCTCCAGTCACATCCCAAACTCTTCTATTTCTAGGCAAACACTGATCTGCATTCTTTTTTTATTTTTGTTTATTTGAGAGAGAGAGAGGGAGATTCTTTGGTTGCTTCTTATAGGTGCCCTGACAACCGGGGATCGCATCTGCAATCTTGACATATTGACATGATATTCTAACCAACTGAGCTACCCAGCCAGGGCAATCTGCTTTCTGCTATTATGAATTAGTTTGTATTTTCTAGGTCATTTTATAAATGGGATCATATAGATGTATTCTTGTCAGTTTGGCTTGTTTCACTCAGCATAATTATTTTCAGATTTATCTATATTATGTTGTGTAACAATCATTCCATCTTATGGCTGAGTAGTATTTAATTGTATGTATATACCACAATTTATTTATCCGTTCAACTGTTGATGCATATTTGAGTTGTTTCCAGTTATTAGCTATTACACATAAAGATGCTATGAATATCACTTTTTTAACTTAATTTGGATTAGATCTTAAGACCTTGCCTTAGTAAGTACGTACAAGTTTACCAAAATACATAGATACCTAAAACCTTACTAATCTATTTTTTTCAGGAACTGTTGATAATAAGCCATACTTTTCCTGACTTCCACTATCTCTAGTAAGTCATACCTATACACACATGCACATTTGCACAATGCTTGCAGGCATAACTAAGTTTCCACTTGCACAATTTTTTCCACTTATTACATATTTTATGATAGTCTTGTCAGAACGAATAGTAATTATATTTAAAAAACAATATTCATATCTTTAAATAAGTCTGTTCATGGTATCTTTACAGGACTGTGGTCATCATGCAGCATGTATTTCTAGTTGCCTCAACACAAAGAACAAAAATATTGGTATATCAGCATTATTTTTAAACCCCAGCAATCAGACTAAGCAATAAAAACTAAAGAAATATTTAAAAGTTAGGAGGATCTAAGGGTAGGTACCTAGTTCTCTGGGGCTGGGAGAAGTCATCTTTAACCCGCAAAATGCTTTCCTCTTCTGGAATCATTACCCAGTGCTGCTGTAGTCAGGGGCAGGGTCTTTCCCCCTCTAGATGAGGACAAATGTTTGGAAATTCGCACTAGCAGAATCTCAGAGTGCTTCAACACGTGAGTCTGAGCCAGGTGGCCTGCGTCTGATTACCAGCTGTATTGCTTGACCACTACATTTGTGATGACTGTACTTTTTGTCTTTTCATTATAAAATCAGTATAATAAGAGTGCTTATCTCGTGGGGATGTTGGAAGGATTAAAGGCATTTACACTTGTGAAGAGCTAGAAAAGTGCTTGGTTCAATGAGTACTGAACACATGAATTAATACATTAAATGAGTATTTGTAACACGGTTCATCTTCTAGATCTCAATTTTGTCATTAACCTGATAATTCATAGTGTTTTAGATCTAAACATGCCTTTAGGCATAATCTGTTCCAACTATCTCAGCTAAACATGAGCAAAGTAAAGTTGAGGAAGCTCAGATTATTTGTGTTAAATCTTCCAGCTAGCTAGTAATAAAGCTATGGTGTTAACCAAAGGCTTTTAATCGGCACTGTTTGAGGGGAATTGAATAGTTTAATTATAACTGGGCTTAGCATCAAAAGAAAATACAAATTTAAAGGGGGCAATCAGAAGTCTTAAGGGTAATGGGTGTTTCACTAAACAGAACTTTCTACTTTGTTCCCCATTTCCTGTCTTCCATATTACCCAGGACTTTATTTTAGGTGTTCGTTTTGGTTGTTATGGGAGCTTTGAAATACATTTTTAGTTTTTTTGTATAATTTTTAATTTTGATTGAATGCTGCTGGTGCTCAGAAGAGCAGACATTAGTGCCTGGCTGAAGGGCTTTATGTTTCTTAGGTCATCTGGGATACCATACAGAGTTCCTCAGCTTCTTTTGCTTCTTTCAAAAAATAAATGCTAGCCACAGACACTCTAATCAGACAGGTTAATGGAGCACAAAATGGAGAGAAATATTTTATGTAATGTAACCAAAAGAGACAAACTGACTATTTTAGACTTCAAAATGTAGGCATACCTTGTTTTAATGTTCTTTGCAAGTACCGCATTTTTCACGAATTGAAGGCAAGACCCCCCACCAGCAAAAAGATTATGACTCCTTTCATTGCAATACTCACTTTATTACCATCATCTGGAACCAAACCTGCAATATGGAGGTATGGCTGTATGAATTTCTTATTTGTGCCAATTGAATTTGTAGTCAAAATAGTCATAGCATAACTTTAATGTTATTCTACAAATGTCACTGTCTTAGGAGAAGCAGCTATTCTTAAACATGACCAAAAAAGAGAAAGAAAAGAGCAGAAATGTTGTGCTGCACTATCCTTTAAAAAAGTCTGGATTTTTGTGTGTGTATCTGAGAGAGAGAGAGAGGGCACCAAGTCTAAGTCTCCATTTTTTGGAAAAATGAATTAAATGCTAAAAATTCAATAAACTTTTATTACCAGTTTATTATGTGTCAGACCTTTTACTAGACATTGAGGATACAGCAATGACTAAGACAACATGTCACAGCCAGGAAGTCTTGGGATCAGGATTCAACTCCGCTCTACCAACTCCAGAGTGTCTCCCTTAATCACTACCTCTAGTGTCTTCCTCTGCATGAAACCATCATTCATTGTTTTTTCACTGATGGTGAGGGATAAAACTGTGCTGATGCTTCCATACCAACATTTATCAGAAAAGTAACAAATAGTGATATCTTGAGATTGAATCTTCAATATTCAAAATTTCTCTGTGAAACTTTAAAATCATGTTAAGTGTTTTTTTTCCCCCTTAAGTTATTGGTTGTGTTTCAATTTCTACACTATCTTTCTAATGCGTAATTCATTATTTTTTATTTTTATGATATTAGGTAGATCTTCCCCAGCCCATATGTGGAAAGCACTTAACCATTCTTGGTGGAGGCTAGACACCAGCTCCTTCCCATTGGAGCAAAGTAGTTGCGAGCATGGCACTGGAATGGATGGCCCTCCCTCCAGCTGCCTCTCAGCTGTGTCCTCTCTAGTAAGTGCCTTACTTCTCTTACACCTCAATTTTCATCTGTAAAATATTATGTATCTCATAACAATATCATTTACCTTATACATTTGTAAATAAAATACTGTTTACCTCAAGCCTGAAGTTAGACTGCATTAAATCAATGTTAGATACCCCTATAAAGTGAAGGGGGCATGCCAGGTGGTTTTTAGGTCTAATGTTGTAGACTCTATGACCCCAGAGACCAATAGGATTTCACCCAGTGGTCTATAGGGTGTTGTATACTAACCAGACTTTTATGGACTTAGCAGGAATCTCCTGTGTTAGAACATTCTGAATAGTGCTTCTGAACAGCGGTTCTATCAGCCTTCTTAGAACTGACTGTGTTGTTCTGCTTTTACTGTGTTCTTCTTGCAAGATAATAAAAGTGAAAACTCTGTGAGGTTAACTATGAGATGCCATTTCCCTAAGATAATTACCAGTACAGCTAGTGTTCTGGTCACCAACCATTCACTCAGTTCTTCTCTGGCACATTACATTGCTTTCTTATAAAAAGGTCCAGTGAGAACAAGTCATTTATGTAGTACACTCAAAACATTTATGGGAGAGGCTCCCATAAATCTCTCTGGTGCGTAACAATGAGATAATAAAACTCAGGGTTGGGAACTCACTTTGATTCTCATCTTCTCTCCAGACCTTGGCAATTTATGTTAATAGAACCTCAGCTAGGCTGATTCAGAAAGACTACCTTTAATTTGGAGGTTGCTAGTGACCTCTTATTTGTTTCCTCTTATTTTTTTTCTAAGCTAAGATTTTTCACAGGACTTTATATAATTTCCCCAGCTTTTCTGGTATAAACCATCTGTGGTCATTTTGCAGTCTCCCTAGGTCATGGGAAAGTTCTGTCTTTCCCGCATAGCACATATACAAGTCCTCCTCGGCACAGCCCCTTTTTTGTAGTAAATAGTTTCATTTATCTCTCAGGAATTTAGATGTATTCACAATGTCAAACTTGGTGCCTCGTGAAAAAATTTTACAATGCTTGTACATTTAAATGACTCATTTTGGTCAGTTTTTAAGATGATTTTTGCCTCTTTCTCAAAGAAACAGGCTCTTATTTGTAACCTCTGTAAGAAAATGAAAGTTTTCAAATGCTCTCTTTGTTATGTTTGTTTTCCATGCATCTTATAACTTCATATATTGCCAGGCGTTTGCCATCATTGTCTCTTGGTTACGCCATGTCCTACCCTGTTTCTTCTCAGGCCTTTATCACTTATCTTTTCTCATTAGACAAACTCTTATCTTCCTTCAAGACCCAGCCCTGACACCCTTCCTTAGCCTCTGTAATTCACAAGCCTCTGAATCTCAAAATTCAAATTACTCTCTATTTTGATTTTGAACATAACCTGTGGTATGTGTATGGATTCCCTCTTATGTATAAGCTTGTATGGAGTGGAACTCTAAGCTCCTTGGAGGCAGGAGGACTATCTCATATAATTCTCCTGAAGTCCAGACATATGCTTGGTGGCTGCAAATATGTTACTTTAAATAATAATTTCTAAAAACAACAATACATGCCCCTTTTGGATATTTTGGGCAATACCAAGATGATAACACAACTCTGAAGTGATAAATTTCAAGTAATGTATTTGTCTTTATTTCTGTGAAATTGTGTATGTGAACAAACTGGCATCACAATATATTTCTTTGATACTTGGTTTTTAGTAACGCATCATGAGTTTTCTGTTGAGAATATTATGCAAATCCACAATCTTGTTAACCACCATTTATTTAATCATTTACCTATTGGACATTTAAGTTGTTTCAGTTTTGGTTTTATTTTTTAAAATCTTTTGATAAAAATCTGTATTTCTTTCTTCCAGAAAAATTTACCAATTTATAATTCCAACAACCTATCACAGTGCTCTTTCACTTCATTTTTGTAGCTTTAGGCATTGTCATTGTATAACATACATTTTTTTAAAAAGATTTTACTTATTTATTTTCAGGGAGAATGGAAGGGCGGGAGAAAATGAGGGACAGAAACATCAATGTGTGGTTGTCTCTCACATGCCCCCTACTGGGGACCTGGCCCTGAACCCAGGCATGTGCCCTGACTGGGAACGGAACTGGTGACCCTTTGGTTCGCAGGCCAGCACTCAATCCACTGAGCTACACCAGCCAGGGCATATATACATACATTTAAAACAAAATTTATAGGCGAAGGTTTTCATACTATTTTTAATTACATTCTTTGTTTATTAAGGAGATTATCAATTTCCTATGTTGAAAGGACATTTAAGTTCTTTCTTTTGTGAACTGCCTATTTGTGATTTTTCCCCAGCTTTATTTAGTGTGTGGCATGTGGCTCTCAGGTTCGTAAAAACTTGTGATACATTAAGAATATCATCTGAATCCATACATGCTGTAAATATTTTTCCATTTTAATGCTTACCTTTTAATTTTGACAATGGCAATTGTTAGTAGTACTTTCAAATAATCAAATTTAATAATTTTTTCTTCATGAGTTTTTCTATATAAAGCCTTGACGATATTTATTGACTTTTTCTCCTAACTTTAATTTTTTAGCTTTTACTTTTTAATGTTTAACTTTATAATTATCTAGGAATTTCTTGTTTTTTTTTTCTTTCAAGTAAATTAATATTCCAGAACAATTTATTGAGGTCTTTTTGTCTATTTATTATACATTTTCTTACTTATTGCGTATTTTTTACTGATCACAAATTTTCTTGCTGATCACACATGTATCACACACCAATTTCTTACATAACTGTGTATTTGAAGGCTCCCTATTACCTTCCATTTATCTGTTTATTCTTGTTCTAGTTTTGATTATTATAACTTTATAACAAATTTTAACATTCTAGTAAGATAGAATCCTCATGTTACTATTTTGTTTTTATACAAATTTATTAGTTTTTCTTACACATTTTATTTCACAAAAGTTTAGAATATTGGCAACATTAAAAAAAATCTGAGGGATTTCGGATAGAATTGAACTAAACCTTAAAATTATTTCAGATGCACCAACAGAACTCTTTATAATAAACAGTATCTTTTTTTCAAGTCAGACTAATGTTCTTCCCTTTCTGTAAGTTAACTAACTGCAGGGCTACCCCTACTCCAAGGGCACAAAACGTAGGGTGTTCAACTGGTGGCCACTCACAGAGATTTCCCGAAGTAGCTCTCGGAGCTCTTACCTTACATATCTGCTGCTTTGCCTTGAAATACTGATGTGAGTTATTTCTTGTCAAAAATAACCAATTATTTTAATCTCAAGACTTTTTTGGTTCCTATTAAGCCAATGTTTATTAAAATATTGAAGTAACTATCTTAAACAACTTTTATACAAACAACTTAAACAAAATTTTATCATGGGAAAACTGCCTTTAAAGCTAGTTGTAACTCTATAATCATAAACAACAAAAAATAGTTTTCGCTCATTTAAACCTTCTTATCTGTCTATTGTTTTTGGGTTCCATTCAGGTTTTCGTTGTCTCAAATGCATGTGTCCTTGTTTCTGGTGGGAATTCTTGCTAAGTGAGATGTGTCTCTCTTCCTTTGGGATTTGAATGATCCCAGAACCATCTTTTCTCTTGTTTTCCCATAAATTCTGCTTCTCAGATGGCGGTGTCTGTGTTCAGTTTCACAAACATCTGAATGAAATGTGTTTATTTTCTTTTAGAAATACATATTGTAAACTGTGTGCACTTTTGTTTTTAGAAAAGTACAAGGTGATAATTCCAAGACCAGATAGACAGAGAATTTTTATGTTCACAGTAAGTGCAAGGAGAGTGGCTTTCTTTTCCAAACCTGCCTGTGCGGGCCAGCATCTTGAGATGAGGACGAAATTAAATTTGTTTAGATAATTCTATATATTTACCTATTTGGCTTTTTATCAACAATTTTAAGGCAAAGACTGCCTATTATTAAGGAGAATTTTTCTTAATATTTTATTTTCCTATCAGAATAATAATCTAGCAACAAATCAAAAATATCTAACTGATGCTGGTTGCAGAGGGTTGTAAGGTGTTGACGTGCAGAAGCATTTTATGTTTTAGGAACTCATAATAGTCTTTGCAAATTTCCTGCATTGCTTATGACAATTAGGAAAATGAAAAGTTTTGACAGCTTCTATCAGGAACACCAGGATGATGCATTTAATACATAATTTAGGAACACAGAGATGAGATCAAATAACTTCAGTTTAGACAACATTTTGTTTTAGTTCTAGGATAAGCTGTAAATTGAAAAATTCTATGCTGGTATAAAATTTAACTCAAGTAAATTATACACCCTGATGTTTTAATTTGAACACATCTTTGGAAGCAACACCACCATCAGTGACCACAGAAACATGGCGGTAGGATGGATTGTCGAGAACCATATACTTCTCCTCTGTTTTTGAGCTAACAGTTTCAGAGTTTCATGGCAGTGGGATTCTAATGGTATTTAGAGCAATACTCCACTGGAAACCTCTGTATAAGCATCCATGTAATTCCCAGACATGATGTGTATTTGAGAGCCTGAACATACATGCATCTTCTGTAGTTTGTGAGATTAGAAGTAATGACCACTTTCTGTTGCAGGGTGAACAACTTCCCTCAGAAAGTGGATTGTTATTCTGAGTACTTAATTTTAATATTACTTTATTTTAAAACAATAAATATAGACTAGGTTATTTCAAAATTGATTCAGATTCAATTCAGTTTTTGTTTTTGAAGAAAATGTTACTCATCCCAGACAAGAAAAAGTGAAAGGAGTATATCACCACCAAACCAATATTGCAAGAAATGTTAAAGGGACTTCTTTAAGCAGGAGAAAATGTTAAAAAATATAAATAATAAAATGGTAATAATTACATACCTATCAACAATTACTGTAAATATAAATGGATTAAATGCTCCAATCAAAAGACATAGGGTGGCTGAATGGATAAGAAAACAAGACTCTTATATGTGTTGTCTATGAGAGACTCACTTCAGATCGAAAGGCACACACAGACTGAAAGTAAAGGTATGGAAAAACATTTAATGAGAATGGAAATGAAAGAAAGAAAAACTGAGCTGGCAATGTGTATACCAGATAGAATAGACTTGAAAACAAGTTTATAACAAGAGACAAAGAAGGACCCAGCAATTCCACTTCTGGGTATTTATCCAAAGAAACCCGAAACACTAATTTGAAGAGACATATACATTCATATGTTCATTGAGGCATATTTACATTAGCAAAGATATGAAAGCAACCTTTCTGGCCATTGATACATGAGGGGATAAAGAAGAAGTGGTGTGCATATATACAACGGAATATGACTCAGCCATAAAAAGAATGAAATCTTGCCATCTGCAACAACGTGGATGAACCTGGAGAGTACTGGGCTGAGTGAAGTAAGTCAGTCAGAGAAACACAAATGCTATATGATTTCATTTATATGTACAATCTGAAAAACAAAAACAAACAAAGCAGAAACAAACTCAATAGATACAGAGAACATTTTGATGATTGACAGATGGGAAAGGCATTGAAGGAGCTGAGTGAAACATGGGAAGGGATTAAGAAGTACAAATTGATATTTACAATATAGTCATGAAGGTGTAAAGTATAGCATAAGGAATATAGTCAATAGTATTTTAATAACTAGGTATGGTATCAGATGGGTACTAAATATATTGAGGTAATCACTTTGTAAGTTATATAAATGTCTAATCACTATGTTGTATACCTGAAACTAATATAATGTATGTCAACTGTAACTGAAAAATAAAAAAAATATTTAAAAATGTTTAGGTCAATCAAAATGCAGTTTTAAATATGTGCAACTTTTGCTAGCCATGAGGGGAAAAAAGAAAACGCAATTCAAAGATGCCAAAGAATAATGATTTACTTAACCACAAAACATATAAACTTTTTAAAGAATTGATTTTATATTTTTATAATCAACCAATGACCACTAACTGTTCTTTTCCCTCTTTTTCAACAATGCATTTCCATAGTAGAAACTGCTGAAATTTCTAACCAAACATGCAGAATGACCTCTTAATGATGAAAATATTGTCATTTGCTACTGATCATCCCATGGCAGAATATCACAGAAAGAAGTGAAACAATTACAAAAAAAGAGATAGAATTATGCAACATTGCATATTTATTTTAAAATGTTAATTGACCATTTACTATTAGAGAATTTTGCCGACAGGGAGTTCACATTCTAGAGGGCAGGTTTAGGAGAGAAACAGGTACCATACAAGGCAGGTATTGACAAACTGTGGTTCACAGACCAAATTTGGCCCATGGGTATTTGTGTAAACACAGTTTTATAGCTTTATTAGAACACATTTATGCCCATTCCTTTGCATATTATCTGTGGCTGCTTTTGCACTACAATGGCACAGTTAAGTAGTGTGGCAGAGATTGGGACCTCTGGCTCCCAAAGGCTAAAAATTATTTACTATGTGACCTTTTACTGAGAAATTGGTTGACATTTGATACAATGGGTGGCAATAAGTGATTTTTAAAAGGTGCTCTATATTTTCATATAGAATAATCAAGGAAGTGGTTTCTGAGAAGGAAATATCTGAGTAGATCTGCAGAAAGTAAGGAAGACAGCCCTTGGATTTGAGAGAAAAGAATCCAGACCAAGAGAACAGGAAGTGCAAATGAAGTGGGAGTATGCTTGTTCTGTTTGAGGAACAGTGAGGAGGCCCGTGAGACTGAGTGTATTGAGCAAGGAGGCAAGTGGTTAGAGGGGTGAAGTGGTCAGAGATAGCAAAGGGCAGATAATGGAAGACCTTGTCAATTATATAGTGACTTTGCTTTTAATCTAAGTGAGACGTAGGCACTGAGAGGTACAGAGCTGAGGAGTGACATGAGGAGCACCAAAGGTGTACTTGAGGTTAAGGGCATTTAGCCAAATTTGGAGTTTTCCCTATGGAGGGAAAAATGGGAGATAATGTGTGTTCGGAAATAATGATACCAATGAATTCTAGAATCTAAGGTGGATAAGAACAAGGTGAGACTATGAGGCAAGTAAGGGACAGTGAAGAGGTTGTAGAATAATTGAAGATTCAAAGACAGGTCCAAATAAAGCTGAATAATTGTTAGAGTCAAGGACAAAAATAAATGATCTTCAAAGATAGGATGTGGTGTTTGGAAAGGTGCACTTGAACTTGAGTAATACTGCAATTATTGGTGAAACTTATGTAGGGTTATGATTTTAACAGAGGTGACTTACGCAGTATAAAGGTCAACCATAATTCAAGGAAGGAGGCAAAAATTTGAAGACAAGATACTCAAAGGATTATCTTCCTGAATATAGAAACCACCAGGAATTATGGCAGTAATAATTTTGAAGTGACCATTGCTAACATCTTGAAGGAATCAGGGGAGTATCCTGGAAGTCCACAGGTGACTGCAATAAGAGGGGTAGTGAGTAATACAGCCCAGTGGCATGACCTAGGAGTTTTTTGGTTCAGCCCAGAGAAGATCAAAAATTTCATAAAATTCATAAAATCCCAGATTTTGCTGCACATTGGAATTCCATGGGAGCTTTAAAACCCCTGGATTCTCTGATCATAGCTCATAACAATTGAATGAGAATGTTTGGGATAGAAATGCAATATGAACATGTCTTTCCAGATTCCTAGGTAATTTCAATGTCAGCAAAGTCTGGCAATCAGTGCAATAGAGTCAACCCTATATGATATCACTTGATGAGAATTAAAGTAGGACAAGTTGATCTTGGCTGAAAGGCAGATTGATTCTGAAAATATCTTTATGTAAATGGGGAGCAGGAAAACAACATAGAGAACCATAACAGAAACAGCTGTTAGACATCAGCTGAAAATGTGAGATTATTATGCTACGAAAGTTGACAATTTCAGAATTTGAGGTGCTTTAGTTTAGATGATGAGCTTTAATATTCATGTGGCCTTGTACCAGACACTTGACTTGATCATTAGTCTCCTCACTTGTAAAATGGAATAAAAACATATACCTTGCAGCACTGACAAGACTATGAATGTCCTTGGCAGAGGTACTTTAATAAATACAAATTCTTCTGTTGAAAACATTTTTGTACCTTCTTCCTAAATGCTTACATAATATTCCTTTGTTGTAGAACTTTTTGTGTACTTTTCATGTATGTGTATATAAATTGTTATATATAATTTGCAATATTGAATACATGTGTATGTGTGTATGTATGTATTTACCTACCTACCAAATAAGATCACAAGACATGGTATATGCAAGAACTTTGCTAGGCTGAAATTAGTTTCATTATTCTTTACTCAGAGTCATGGTATGATAAACTATGACTGTTTAAAAAAACCTCGCTTCTAGACAAGATGGAGGCATAGGTAGATATGCTTCCCTTCCTCACACAATCAAAAGAAGGATGACAATTTAAAAACAAAAAACAACCAGAACTGCCAGATAATCAGACTGCATGGACGTCCTACAACCAGGCAGTTAAAGAAGAAATATTCATCCAGACTGGTAGGAGGGGCAAAAATGGGCAGCTAGAGTGAGAGGACACACATGGCAAGATGGCAGTTGGTGGACATGGCTGTCTCACATTAGCATGTGGATAAGCCAGGAGAAACAACTGGGGAGCAACCAGGGGGACAGAACACACAATCAGGGTTCCAGTGTGGGAAACAAAAGCCTCAAAACCTCTGGCTGTAAAAACTTGTGGGGGTTGCAGCAGTGGGAGAAACTGCCAGTCTCACAAAAAGTTCTGTTGGAAGGGGCCATGAGGCTCTAGAATGTTCACAAGCCGACCCACACAGGGAATCAGCACCAGGGCAGCACCTCAAAGGGCTAAATTTACTTGTGGGTAGCAGGGGAATTGACTGAAAGTGGGATGAGAGCCAAGCAAGTGGCATTGTTCCCTCGCTGACCCCTCTCCCATATATAGCACCACAATGCAGCAAAGGGGGTTGCTCTGCCCTAGCTAATACTTAAGGCTCCACCCCTTACAATGTAACAGGTATGCCGAGACAAAGAAATATGGCTCAAATTAAAGAACAGATCAAAACTCCAGAAAAAGAACTAAGTGATGAGGAGATAGCCAACCTATCAGATGCAGAGCTCAAAACACTGGTAATCAGGATGCTCACAGAAATGACTGAGTACAGATGCAAAATAGAGGAAGAAGTGAAGGATATGCAAAGTGAAATAAAGAAAAATATACAGGGAACCTGGGCAAAGCAAGTGAAGGCAAGGAAACTGGGACTCAAATAAAAGATTTGGAATAAAAGGAAGAAATAAACAGTCAACTGGAACAAGAATTCAAAAAAATGAGGAAAGGCTTAGGAACCTCTGGAAAAACTTTAAGTGTTCCAACAACTGAATCATAAGGGTACCAGAAGGAGAAGAGGAAGAGCAGGAAATTGAAAACTTATTTGAAAAAATATTGAAGGAAAACTTCCCCAGTCTGACAAAGGAAATAGACATGCAAGTCCAGGAAGCTCAGAGAGTCCCAAAGAAGTTGAACTCAAGGAGGAACACACCAAGACACATCATAATTAAATTACCCAAGATTGAAGATAAGGAGAGAATCTTAAAAGCAGCAAGAGAAAAGGGGACAGTTACCTACAAAGGAGTTCCCATAAGACCATCGGCAGATTTCTCAAAAGAAACTTTATAGGCAAGAAGGGGCCGGAAAGAAATATTCAAAGTCATGAAAAACGAGGACCTACATCCAAGATTACTCTATCCAGCAAAGCTATCATTTAGATTGGAAGGGCAGATAAAGTGCTTCCCAGATAAGGTCAAGTTAAAGAAGTTCATTATCACCAAGCCCTTATTATATGAAATGGTCAAGAGACTTATCTAGGAAAGAGAAGATCAAAAATATGAACAGTAAAATGACAACAAGCTCACAATTATCAACAACATGAAAAAAACATAAAACTAAGCAAATAACTAGAACAGGAACGGAATCACAGAAATGAGGATCACCTGCAGGGTTATCAGTGGGGAGTAGGGAGAATAGGGGAAAAGGTATAAAGAATAAGAAGCATAATTGGTAGGTAAAAAGTAGACAGGGGGAGATTAAGAATAGTATAGGAAATGGAGAAGCCAAAGAACTTATATGTACAACCCAAGAACCTGAACTAACTTGGGGGCGGGGTGTGTGTGTGGGTTGCAGGGCAGAGGGGGATAAAGGAGAGAAAAAATGGGACAACTGTAATATCATAATCAATAAAATATACTTAAAAAAGAAAAAGAATATGAGTGCAGGAAACTCTTCTTTTGCCCTATGACAGGATTGTAAATGGTATTTCTAAAGAAGGGAGAAAGGAAAGAAGTCATCATTGGCCTTCCAGCTTCACTCTCTGCTCAATGGTTAAAATCACAATGTGGGTCAGAAGTGGGACAAAGTTTTAGTTGTCTTGTTCTTTACTTAACCTTTCTGGATCCCCTTTGTGGGCTGGTGAGTAATGCATGTGCAGTTGCGTGAATTAGTAACCAGCCCATAGTCATGGTTGGTATGTGTTTAATAAATGGTCACTATCACTATTCACCTTTTAGAACCTCTTTAATCATCAGGGCCATTTACAAAGTCAGTATTACTATTAGAAGAATTAAAAGTAATGTGTGAAAAATATAAAAATCCTTAATATTAGAAAAATTGGCATTTCAATATTTGAGACACATTTTCTGACACCTTGTTTACTCAGGACATAAAGATTGCAAGGACGGGTATTTAATTTCCTCTGATAAAAAGCCTGGCAGGAAGTTGGAAAAAAAATGACAACATGGGTTCTTCCAAACCGTCTAAAAGTTATTTAAGACATGAACGCCACTATCTAAAGACCTATTTAGGGAAATGGTATTTTTTTTCATGAGCCCATGACCTATTGTCCCTCAGTACAATTTGCTGACTGAGACCTTTGCTCAAGAGTAATCACAGAGAGCCAGTTCTGCAGGATTCCAAAAGCAGCCTTCCAGTGGTGAGGAGCCAATGGCAACATACTGCAATACTCGCAGGAAATCCACTGCTTTATGGGTGCAGGAGGCCCTCCAAAAGTGTCTTTAAAAGCATGCTGTTATTTCACACGAAGCTAATAAATTTTCCACATGAGAAAGAGACCTTCACTCTAAAGGTCTCTTTCACTTTGATTTTTCTGGCTATCATCAACATGTATAAATTCACTTTGAAATTCTCAAGTCTTATAAAAGGCCCACAAATTTTCAGATCAGCTAACAGAAAAACAATTAAGTAGTCTCTCGGTATAGTTCTCTAATACTTACCACATTTCTCTGGGCCATAAATTCAACAGGCCCTCACAGGCGTTTAAATATCTTATTTGGGGGATGGTCTTTGACAAAATGAGCCTGAGAAGTGTTATGTTGATCTGGGGAAAAGTATGATTTAATGTCTTCTCTTATTTTTTTTCTTAAATTACCAAAACCTTATATTTCACAAAATTACTTGATATATACCAGTACTAATATAGTCTCAGTAGATTTATGTATCACCATCATCAGAAATTGATTTTTTTCAAGTCATGCAGAAAGGAGAAATACAAGTTAAATTTTTGCCTTTTTTTTAAGAGCTAAAAACTTACATCCATTTAGCCTTTGTGCTATTCTAATTCCTATAGTTTTTAACTAATTTATTAATGGTGTGTTATTTGACAGATTACCTTAAGTCTTTGCACATGTTAGTCTTTGGGAATACCTGTAAAGACTGAATGGAGTAGTGTGGGTAAAATGCATAAGACTTAATAATTACTCAATAAACATTTATTCCTCCTCACTAAATTTAGGCCTTATAAAATGGACCATGGCTAGAAAAGTACAGGCACCTTGCTGATCAGTGTGCTCAGTTATTTAGCATAAGGTCTCTGCATCCCACTCCTTTTTTAAAAAGCCAAAGAAACTTGTCTGCTGTAGATGAGCTCTCCCTCTCCATTCCTGCTCATCTAATGATGGGAAGCTTTTCAAATCCATTAAGTATGTTGTGGACTGGGGTCCCTGAGAAACAAAGTCTAAGATGAACAGTAGCATGCAGGAAGATTTTAAGTGTTCTTAGGATCAATGCTTGTGAAGAGAAAGTAAGAAAGCAAGAGTGGGTAGAGGAAAAATTCAAGCTTCAAGGCAGTTTCAGCAGAAATTTCAGCCAACCCTATGAGAAGTTCCCTAGGACACATCACAGCTACCTTAAGCTGAGATGAGTGAGATGGGGCTTTCTAGTTTTATGCCAACAGTCTTTGGCTATAGGCCATCCTTTAAAGAGAACTTGACTTGGACAAAATGACTCTCTTCAGTTGAGGCACTGTTTGAAGGATGCTGACCCTAGAGATTGTCTATAGGTAGCAGGGGTAAAAAGACCTTCATCTTTGCAAGAGGATCTAAGCAACATACCACAGCGTTCACTAGTGTCTGGGCCTGTGCCAGGAGGGTGTTGAAAGCCTGAAGTGCCTTCAAGGAGCAAGCAGTGTGACTCTGACAGATGGTGCCATGACTGCACTGAAATGAGCAGATGTGGTTCCTTATGGAATACATTTATTCCGATGCAAGCAAGCACAAACAGATATTTATCCATTTGAGTAATTAATGGTGATGCAATAGACAAGATTTAATATTCACTTGTGATGGTACAATAAATAAAGCATTTGTGAGTAATGGATGGAGTACTACCACTGAAAATGTACTCAACATATGTTTCTCGAATGAATAGTGTGAGGGAGAAGTTGCTGAGGTTGTTACTGAAGGTGACATCGAGGAGTTAATTCTAGCAAGGGAGTCTTTAGAGAGGAAGCAGTGCAAACAATAAAAGGGCTCACCTTGGGTATGTTTTTGGATATGTATTTAGCATGACAGTTCAAAACAAGAAATGTAAAGTTGTTCTAGAGGACTGAGATTGAAGGGCTCAAGATGAAGGTCTCCTGTAGATTTAAATTACAAAAAAAGGGAAGCAGTAGGTCGTGACTTGTTGAAGCACTTTGATCATGAAGTTATAAGGTATATACCAAGCCTGTCTAGAAGGAATCCAGCCATGGCATATGAAAAATAGAGATATTTACTGAAGAAGATACAAGACCCAAGAAACACTGTACCTAGGTCAATGATGCCTCAGTCCCCTTCAAATTAAGCACCTTGGGTCCTCACACAGTTCTCCCAATTGCCATCAGCTGCCCCACTCTATTTTCCTGAAAGTCATCAATGGTTTGAAATCTCTTTCCTTTCAAAGGTGATTTTAATTTTGGGAAAAGCCAGAAGTCACAGGACACCAAATCTGGGCTGGAGAGGGCTGAGTCACCTGGGTGAGTTGATGTTTTGCCAATAAACTCTTCACAAAACGTGATGCATGAGCGGGTGTGTTGTCGTGATGAAGCTACCAATCACACTGGTTGCCCATAGCTGCGTCCTTCTGAATCAACCCAATAGTTTCCACAGAAGAACGTTCAAGCTTCAAGGAACATTTGATGCAGATTCATTGCTCTACTGGCTCAGTCATTTTGAATGTGATGGCCACACAGTACACATGCTCACTCAACGGTGTCTACTGCCCCCACTGACTAGTAAGTGATGTCAGTGTTCACACATGCGCATTCCATTACACTCCTCTTGGCCTCCAGGTTATATTGATGTAGCGCAAACTGTTCTCGTTATATTAACAATGGCTGGACTTTTTCCATACAGACCTTGTATCTGGACATCATAGACTGAATGAGACATACAGAAGTTAAATTAACTGTGGTAATAACAGTGAATGAGCAGAACTTATAAGCAGAAAGAATTTAGAGTATTTTTAGAGTGGCATAGTTGAATTTTTTCTATTTGAAAAGTAAAATATACAGGGCTTCAATTTGTTTGGGGATGTAGTCAGTTAGTATGTAGCTTTAAGGTAGAATTTTGAAAGAAATGTTTCCCTCTTTTTTTTTTCTAATGACAGTATGATTTTTAAAAAACTACAGATTTGGAAACAGCTCTGGAGATCACTGGTTTCTCTACTTCCCCACTTCACAATTGAGAAGAGCAAGGTGCGGAGAGACAGGTCACTCTTGGCTGCAGTGGAGCAGTGCAAGGAAGGGCCTTTGACTCCTTCACCAATTCCCTTGGCTGCAGAGGCCAAGATTAAATCAACGAGCCATTTATGAACTCAAATTGTGGAACCACATCCACAAAGAGAAACTAAAAAATTAAACAGGTAAAACTATCTAATGCTAACCCTATACCACTATGGTATATCCTGGGCCTCTACCCTGAGCTCCATTCAGAACCATCTGATGGGCTTTTAAATCATGTAATTCAAAGTATATTTGCTAAAGTGTGCACAGTGGTTTTGTTGCTGGAAAGATGGTTTAGAATGTAACTAGTATCTTAACAAAACAATAAACAAAATGCATAGAGGATATACTCACAAGGAAAATTATGTTATACATGTGAAAACAAAATGGAATGTGTTTTACATGTACATTTGTGCATTCTCTGAAGTCTTTTGCTCTCATGAAGTTATTTCTAGAAATCCTGGCTCTGCTGGAACATTTTTCAGACAGACACAGACTGGCTCAGTGCCCCTCTGCTCTGCTTCTTCAGGAGACCTGGGAGGGCATATGTTTTATAACTCCCCCAAGTATAAAGTCTTACACTTACCAAATATTGAAAACAGCATGTTTATGCAAAATCAACACATACTGAGAACAACCCAGTTGTTGGTGAATGTTTAAAGATGCATAACATTTTCCCATATTTTTATATTTGGCAGTTATATGACTCAGTGGCCCCACAATAAACAAATGGCACGTTCAGATTAGGGTAATGTGAGGTTTAATAAAGGCTCTGTTTTTATGGGTGTGAGCAGGGTACAGAGCAACCACAAAGGACAGTGCTTTCAACCTAGCTATTAGGGTCACCAGAACTATTACCATTCTTTATCTCAAAGGAATGAGGGCAAGGAGAAGTTATTCTAATGGGGGCTGAGATCAGGGAGAAGGTCATCTTAAGAGGAGCAGTGACCTTAGGTCAAGGGACACAAGCAATTCAAGGTGCCCCCACAGGGAAGGGGGCAGCAGGGGAATGTGGACTCTGACCTCCCCCTCCTCTATCCCTCCAGTCTCCTGTCACAGCTCTCCATCAGCCAATCCCAGCGAGAAGTCTGAGTCCAGGGGAGTGGAGAGGCAGGGCGTGAGTCCAGGGAACAAAAGGAAGGTGTGAAGGGGAGAGGCTGAGGCCTTGAAAAGGTTCACCTCTACTGACAACACCAGAACTTTTTTTCATCAGACATTTACTGAAGGCTTGCTGTGTGTCAGGAACTGTGCCTCATTATTGGGAACCCCAAAATGAGTAACACCGATTCCCTTAAACGAAGGAGCTCACAGGTTAGATGGAAAGGATCACAAATCAACACAAGAGTGAAAATTACATGTAGTGAGAGGTTAAAATTCCAAATAAATGACAAGACTTTTGAAGAACTATTTCAGTAACTTCCTTTAAAGAGTATTTTCCTCCAAAGATTCCCTAAAGATAACAGGAAATCCACTTCCAAGAAGAACCTGGAATCTGATGGGTGAGCAGGGGGAAAAACAATATCAGGATATGACATCAAGACCTGATAACAAGGACTGAAGTTGATAAGAGCGTCCAATTAAAGAAATGCTGAAGCAATAAGGATATTTCCCTAAATCTAGGAAGGTCTGTGTGTTTATGTGTATAGAGTGGGGTATGCACTTATGTGGGGGGGGGGGTCAGGATGCAAGATACAGAGGAAATAAGTATTTACAGAAAACTTAAACTCTGTGTCAAATGTCATCAGGGAGAACTTTAGGGAAATTCCGTGTATAATTCAGATGCCAGTGGGGCCTTCCTTGGCCCTTCTGTTCGATTGTGCAATGTACTTCCCCCATGTCAGTCTATACCCAGGACTCAGCCCCACCAGCTTGTACAACACACACAAGTTCAACCCATCAATTTCTCAAAAAGCCATTCACAAAACCTTTTCATATCTTTTATAAATTGTACAGAAAATTTTGTTAAGGTGCTGTGGGCGATAATTGTAAAAAAGTGTCCCATAATAGCAGTCTGCAATCCTTCTTTTTCATGCTTACCTTGTTTTTCATTTCTGCTCTCTTTTTTCTTCCAGATTCTTCCTAGCCACTTTAATTACTTTCTTCTATCATTGCTAATCTTGTAAAAAGCAGTGGTTCTCAGCTAGCATTATCACAATCACCTAGAAGTTTTGTTAAAACACAGATTTCTGGCGTGTGAGAGTCTTAATTTCTAACAAATTCCCAGGCGATGCTGACACTGCTAGCCTAGGGCTGCTTTGAATACCACGCTTTAAGGTGTAATACAACGTGTCTCCAATGAACATTTTAACTTTCAGGTGATTTCATTTCTCTATTGATGTCACGGAACAGGTGTAGATGGACAGTTTCAGAGTGGCAGCTTCAGTAACTTTGGGAAAGAGTGTCTCTTTTTAGTAGGCTGAATTTAGTTGTCTGCCCTGGCTAGCCTGACAAATATTGCATCAGGGCATGGGGCCTCCTGTAATTGAAACATGAAGCCAAAATCATAACATATTCCTTGATGTAGTTAATTATATAAGAATTGGAAAAAGATAGGGATAGACTGGAGATCATTACACAGTTTTTAATATTAGTCTGCCACTATTATTAGTACTGACTACTATTTGATATAATGCATATATATGCTTTTTTATTAAAAAAAATAGACCTTCAGTCCAAGAGCCAGTGTTAAGTATTAAAGAGATAGAAAAAGGCACCAAAAATGTCTCTCAGTTTCAAGTTACACTTTGATTTTTATAACTGATTTAACAAGTATTTATTACTTCCTAGTATATGGAGAGCATTTCTATACCCTGGAAGGGACTATAAAATTTAGAGGAGGAAACAAATATGTACACAGAAAGCAAAAGACAGTGAACAAATGATAGAAAGGAAAACATTGCATTTAGATGGAGTGGGCAAAGAGCTGAACTCAAAGGACCTAGCTGAGCCTTGATTCTGTAACTGGGGCAACAGTTAAATCTTTGGTGGATGCTTAGTGTTTGGGACAGAAGGACAGATCAGTCGAGAAGCACTGACCCAGGGATAAAGCTGGGACCTAATGGTCTGTGTGTCAGCCGCCATTGTCTGTCCACAAGTAATAGCACCCAGCCAACAATAGAAGTAGGGAAGAAAGAAAGGGAGAAAGGAAAGAAAGAAAGAAAGAAAGGAGGGAGGGAAGAAGAAAGAAAGAGTTACCATATTTTTTGGACTATAAGATGCACCAGAGCATAAGACGCACCTAGGTTTTACAGGAGGAAAATAGGAAAAAAATTTTGAAGCCAAAAATGTGGTAAAATATTTAATAACATAAATAACATAATATTTCACCAATGTAAATATAAACTACATTTACTAGCCAGGTAAGCTACATTCGTACTATAAGATGCACCCCTATTTCCCCCCAAAGTTGGCGGGGTGCGTCTTATAGTCTGAAAAATATGGTGGTTTTTTTTCATACCAGGATCTCTAAGGGTAGTTAGTGGAGAGTGATTCAGTAGTTTGATTTCATCGCCAAGATCTCCATGAGCTGTTTGTTTGTTTTTTAGATTTTCCTTTATGGTTTCAAGATGGCAGCTGCAAGTTTTACCAGCCTTTTGTCCACCTTCATTCAGAGCGTGAAGAAAGGAGGAGGCAAGATTCTAGTCAAGCTTATCCCTTGTTTCATTCTGGGAAAGGTTGAAAACACAACCTTTCCCAGAACCACCTAGAAGAATTTGATTTACATGATGTTGTCCATGTATCATAAGGCTAGTTTTAGCTGCAACAAAGGATGAACAATTTAGTTAAGTACATCCCCACCCCAAACAAAATCAGGCTTCCACTGCCAAGGAGACAAATAAAAATGTCTGTCCCAAGAAGGTAATTTGGGAAGTGGCTTATTATTACTATCATCAGCTCCCCGTCTGATCCTGCTCTTCTATCAGGATTAACACTTGGGGATGTGGAGAACATAATTAAAATCTCAAGCTCTAGCATCCTATAGCCGTATGGTTTAATATTGGCGGAGCCACGTAGAAGCTGTGTGGCCTTGAACTAATTACTTGCCTTATCCAAGCTTAACATTTCAAAGCTGTAAAATAGGGATCATATTACCTTTCTTCCCAGGGTATTGGTGATTTGAAACTAGGCACTCCATGCGGCACCCCTTCTTTAGGACCTGGCTCAGAGTGACTCACCAACTAGGAGCTCAGAGTGTTAGTTGCTGAGATACGTCCCAGGGAAGCAAAAGAATGAATGCATCCAGAATGTCTGCACAAAGGGATCGCGGGTGATGCAGGAAGAAGTGATAGGCTAACCCATAGTTCGTTACAGTCTCTCAGATTGTAGCAGTTGTATACATGAGCACATTCTTTCCAGTCTGTTTTTAGCCTGGCACTGTTCACACTGCTAAATTTCACAGACTTGCGTGTTTATGTGAGACAGTGAAAATGAACTGCAACTCAGCAAATTTAAGTAGACAAGGTTTAGGACCCTATTGTAACATGAGTGAAGTAAGCTGTTGAATTTTTCTCTGAACTGTGTTCTTTTCTTGTAAAATACAGATTCTCCTGATTCAACTCATCTAATTGACTATAGAATCTGTGTTAAGACTTTTGCTTGATATTATGAAAAGTAAGCACAGTATTTATCTTGACGTTGTAGACTGGTAGTGTTGATTGCCATTATAAAACGGCAGCACCATTATTGTGGGCCCTGTAGAACCAGCCTTGTGAAATCACTGAGGTCGAATCTAAGTGACTGGTAGGAATGCATGGTGTCCGAGCTCAGGGGATCTCAGAGCTGCTGGGCATGGGGGAGCTAAAGGAGTTCATTGCTGAGGCCAAGATTTTGGTACTGAAGAGGACAAAGTCAAAGCCACACTGAGTGAGCAGAATAGGAGCAAGGGCTTAGGGGTTCCATTCAAGTAAGTGCCACAGCAATCTGCGTGGCTTGGCGGAACCTGGTGCTGTGAAACCACACAACCTGCATGGCTGAAGCGTCTCTCCCTCTGTGTTTCTCCGAGGGTTCCCATTGTCATACGGAAAACAATGGCTCTCCTACCCATGTCACTTGCTAAAACTCACCTCGATTAGCCCAGTGAACTTTTCCTTTTCACTGAACACGTGTTTGCGGAACCCCTGCTGTGTGCCAGGCACTCTTCCAGGCAATCTGAACTTGCTGTTCTCTCCTCCTGGAGTGCGTGTTTTCAGATAACAGCATGCATTCCTCATCAAGTCTCTCCTCTTTTAAGTCTTTTATTCAAGTATCATGTTCACAGTGTGGCCCTTCCTGGCCCGGATTTTGAAAATTGCACCTCTTTGCTCCTCAGCCCTTCCCCTCCCTCTTCCCTACTTTATATTCCATACTACACACTACCTTGGAATATGGTGTGAGATTTACTTATTCGTGTTGCTTATTTTCTCTGAGGAGAAGGGAAATATCATAAGGGTTTTTGTTTGTCCTGTTTATTTTGTTTGTTTTTCATCTGTTCTGTTACTGTTGTGTCCTAAGTACTTGGAAGACTGCCTGGCACATAGTAAATGCACAGTAAGTATTTTTTGAATGAAATAAATAGACTCCAAAAATTCCCATTGCAGTCCACACAAACTCCAGTGTTAAACAGACTGGACAGGGATTATTCTGTGTGTCTGGACTATGTACATATACTTGACCTCAGTCTTGATACTGGGTCCTTTGGTGAGTGGAACCGGGGAAGCAGCACATTTTAGAAGATGATCTGAACAGGACCTACTGGAACTGTGTGTATGTGCCCATGTTACATTCTCTGGACGTATAGGTGGGTCTTCTTGGTTCTTGCAGGTGCCTGGGTAAAAGAGATACTCTCTTGATTGGTTTCCACAACTCACTTTCAAAATAGTAACCCTTATTTGTTCTTTCTACCCTCCCTTCTCACCTTATCTCACCTGTGGGGCACATCCACCGTGAAGCTAATGAAACTCAGGTTTCTGTGATCCACATGTACCAGGATCCCATCAAAATCACAGTACTTAATGTTGTGTACATATACATACTACATTAAAGAGTACCTCAAATCATATAAGCTTCCAGACCCACAAAACCTGCATCTGCTTCCCCTTGACAACTATGCCCCTTTTATTGAATGCCCCTGAAATGAAGATTTGGGCTCCCTTGGAGTTTCCGCTAATTCTCAAGTTTTGTTTCTCAAAAATCATAAACAAAACAAAAACTTTCCCTTTCCTTGGGGTTTCACTCTAGATAATTCTAAAATATGTCACATGTTAACTCATCTTATCATTGTGTTTTTCTAGCATGGTACACTTCGACAATGTGGAAACTTGGTAATTATTACATTTTTAAAATAAATATGGAGTTAGATAATGCACACTCACTGTTAGGAAGTGTTTACGGAGGCCCCTGTGTTTTGCATTTACATACAGTAACAAATTTAATTCTCAGGACAGCTCTGTGCATCACCTCCCTTTTACAGGCGAGGAAACAAAGGCCCAGGGATGTTCTGAGTTAGTCAAAGCCTACACATCACCTGATTTCTACCAGGGTAAAGACCGAAAATTTGCTCATTTTACCCCAGGGCAGTCTTCTAACCTGAGAGTTGACTATATTGTTATGACTTTTCTCACTCATTGGCAAGGTGACAACGTAAAGGATGTTGGAGGTTCTTGATTTTCTGATTTCTTGAGCCAGGGTGATATTTCTATCCACATGATTGCATATCAAATTTACCCCAAAAGGAAAGAAAGAAAAATATCATCTTACTGGTTTATTCTTCCTATTCAAGAAACAAGACCAGGGATCATGAAGGCAAGAATGGGACACCAGGCATAATTTTCTTTCCTTTCCTTTCCTTTCTTTTCTTTGTGAAAAGTAAAATGGATTATTTATTCAAAAGTTGTACAAACTTAAGAGTAATGACTTACTGACTTAGTGTCTTCATTGAGATCCCAAAGTCCCTTAGAATACCCACAAATGCACAGTCCTTCCTTCCCCCCTTTGCCCAGTCTGGGGTACAGCATCTCAGGAGGCCCCCGGTTCTTTCCAGTAATCCGTGCTCAGCTGGCAGGCCTCCTGCGGTTCCCTGCACCATAACTGTGTCACCGGGATCTCCCGTTCTTAATCCAAAACCATGTGGCACCTTCTTGTGGCCCACCAGCAAGAGTCCTTTCACCCCTTTTCTTCTTGCAGCGTCCTTACTGCATTCCTCCAAACTGCTGAGAGAGAGCTCTGCATCGCTGCTACATTTTGCTTTCTGGCTTCCTAAGCTTCGAGGTAAAGGGAGCCACAAAGCCTCGTGGTCCCGACTCTTGCCAAACTGTGTGGTCCCCCTAATTTGCTTTTCATTACATCATGCAACAACATATTTTATAAATGCTGCTGATAAAAATACGCATTCTCATGATGTCTAAATATCAGAAATCTGCTTTAATTCTGGACTAGATTCATAACATGTATTAACAATCTTTATGATGATTATTTCTGGTATCTCTTATTATTTTATTGCTTAGAAAGTAAATCAACACCAAAAGTCATGAAATTCACACTATTTTCCTAACAGTTGTGATTTATGATTTGGTTGTTTGTGTGCCTGGCTTAAGTTGTGAGTCCAATGGCTGGGATCCTATTCTCTGGATGTGTTGCCTAATGCTAAGCGTAATGTTGGCTCTCAGAAAATAATAAATTATTTTAGTCATAACTTCTAACATTCTTGTCTAGACATTCTTCCATGTGGTGCAGTTATTCTTCTTTCCATATTTTCACCAACAATAGCAGAACAAATTTTGAGGTTTATATGTAGATTTTTAAAAAATTACATCTTCTTAAAATAACCAAGTATGAACCATTCTGGGCACCATACTGTATAACAAAAAACATTTAAGAAAAATCTCTAATTAGTTTAGAGGATTTAAAAAATCATTTTCTTTTTTCAATTTTATTTTTCAATTACAGTTTACATTCAGTATTATTTTGTATTAGTTTCAGGTGTACAGCATGGTGTTAGACAAGCATATGTTTTATAAAGTATTCCCTCTGATATTTCCAGTACCCACCTGGCACCATGGGAAGTAAAGAAAACACACCGAAATTATACTCTGGAAGGCAGGCCCCTTGTAGTACAGACCTCTCCTGCTAGGTGAGTGTCCTAGGAACCCATCTGTATCTGTGTGCCAGCTGGCATTGTTGTGAGATACTGAGTTCGACTTCAGTGAATTTTTCTTGAAGACTTTCAACATGTTTGCCCATTTTGTGACAGGTGATTTAGGAGCACACCCGCCCACATCTTGCTGAGTGTTCAGCAGTTTTGGACCAACAATGGCATGACGACCCCTGTGCCCTACCCTCCCTATCCACCCAGTCTTGCCCTGACCAACTTTCTTTGTTTGCCCAGATGGAAAAGGTCCTCAAAGGGAAATATTTTGCAGATGTGGAAGAGGTGAAACAAAAAACAGCAGAAGCACTAAAAGGGATCAAAATTGATGAGTTCAAAAACTGTTTGGAGCAGTGTAAAAAAATGTCTTGACAGGTATATTGCAGCAAATGAAGAGTACTTTGAAGGTGACTGAAGTTTAAACATGTAAGAATAAATACGTGCTTATTTATAAATGTTTTATAAATAAATTACATTTTTGGCTCCCCCCCGTACATAGTTATTATAGTATTATTGACTGTATTTTCTATGCTGTTCTTTACATCCCTGTGACTATTTTGTAGCCACCAATCTGTACTTCTTAATCCCTTCACCTTTTCCCGCCAGCTCCCCAGGCCCCTCCCCTCTAAGTGTCATTCTCATACCAACTAGGTTCTAACACATAGAGGTGTAGAAATCTGAGGATAAGCCATTGCTATCTCTCCCTATTAATTCGGTTTAATGATTAATACCAGGGCTACCCATAAGTAACTATCTTCTGTTGTTTAAACAAGAATTCATTGTTATTAAAAGCCATGTCAATCAGTTTTATGTAATCTTGGTATTTCAGAAGTATTGATTTGTATGTGCAAAGACAGGGAGATCTGTTACTAATAACTTCTTTGTTCTTCCTATATGTTGAAGTGCATTTAAGGTCGGGGCATGTGCCTGGGTTGTGGGTTTGGTCCCCTGTTTGGGCACATGCAAGAGACAACTGACCAATGTTTCTCTCTCACATCAGTGTTTCTGTCCCTTTCTTTCTCCTTTTCTTCCCCCTCTCTAAAATCAATAAGCATGTCCTCAGTGAGGGTTAAAAAAATAAAATTTAATTAAAAAAATAACTATTAGATGTAAACATATAATTCATTCACAAAACACAGTTATTTTTATCCAACACTGTCAAACAAGACGTGGCAACTTTAAGAGGGATGAGGTTATGCAAGGCAGGCATATACAGTGCCAACCACTCAAAAGTTATCCAACACAGCAAAATAGAGTATAGGTCTTCACTTAGCATCATTGGGAGGTTTTGCCTATCTAAGTAGAAATAACGTAATTGGAACCTAATCAGCAAAACAAACAAGCAAGCAAAATATAACCAGAGACATTTGAATAAATAATAAACTGACAGTTACGGGGGGGGAGGGGGTAATGGGGGAAAATAGGGGAAAGGAGATCAGAGAACATATATGAAGGACACATGGACAAAGCCAATGGATACAGGTACGAGGGTGGGAGGCAGGGATGGGTGGCATGGGGGAAAATGGGGACAACTGTACATGAACAACAATACAAAATAAAAATAAAAAAATAAAAAATAATAAAATGAAACCAATTTTAACATAGGTTAATTGATATAAGCAAGGGTTAAATTCCTAAGGCATCTCATCAACCTTATAATGAAGTGATATTTTTCAAGGACCTGCTGTACCATTTATTAGAATTTAGCTGGAGCCCTCAGTCATCTTCTGGGTTCCTGTCTTTATTTTCATTTTTCCTTGTCTTTTAAAATTGATGATGTGGCTTTCAAATAGAAAAATAGCCCTGGCTGGTGTGGCTTAGTGGATTGAGTGCTGGCCTGCAAACCCAAGGGTCATGGGTTCGATTCCCAGTGTAGGGCACATGCCTGGGTTGCGGGCCAGGTCCCCAGTAGGTGACGCATGAGAGACAACCACACATTAATGCTTCTCTCCCTCTCTTTCTCTCTCCCCTCCCTTCTCTCTAAAAATAAGTAAATAAAATCTTTTTTAAAAAATAGAAAAATATATTGAAACAATTTGAAATGGATTTTGTGAAATATATGCTGATTGATTTCAGTTCCTGAGAAAACTTGATTAACATTCCTTGGTAGATCCCATTGCTTGTAGCAGTGATTTTCAATAAAATGTTGCCTGAATTCTCAATATATAAAATAGATAAAATAATGTCTGTTTACTCAAAGAATGCTGATCTGGAGCCCTATCTACCTGATCTTCACTTGGATCCTGTAGTAGTATTTGAAGATCCATAAGTTCCATAAGTTCTTTTGAAAACTACTGGCCTATTGGATGAATTCTCAACTCCTTCATTATCTAGACCCTGCCACTTAATCTCATTTCCTACTTCCCCCTTGTTGTTTTTTATGCTTCTATAACATTGAACATAGTAGTTTCTAGGACCCACTGTGATATTTCATATTGCAATCACTTGCACAAGCTATTCTTACAGACAAGAATGCCTGCTCCTTTTCTTGTGGTTGTTTCCTCTCTCTCAACCACAGCATACCTCTCTGAAGCCCATCCTGATTTCCCCAAGAATACTTAGAAGTACCTGTGTGTATGGCTCCATAATATCTTATACAGATACTGTGTATCTTAGTAGTTGTTGCACAACTCTGTACTTGTGGACTGTATGGATGCCTACCTCTGGAGTATAACCTCCTCCAAGTTAACACTGTATCTTTTGATCTCTTCACCTCTGGTCCTTTTCTCTGTGGTTGATCACTGAATACATATTTAATAAAAAATAATTAGAAAATTTTGCCTGAAATTAAAATTTATTGTTCATTTTCTATAGTTACAGTTGTATTCTTTCTTGGTTATAGTATTCCAACTTGACCCCAAATGAAAATATTGTTTGAAAAATCTGATGTGAAAAGAAAATGATCTACTGCACAGGCTGGAAGCTGCTATGACAGTGGAACTATGGGTAGACTATTTTCTACTGGTGGAAGAACTTCTGATCCAAATACATACACTTGTGATATTGGAAGTAAACATCCCAGAAAAAAAAGGCTTTTGGGGCCTCCCTGCTCATTTAGTTCCAGAGCCAGTTCCTTTAATTTCCTGAGTAAATTATCCTTCTATTTTAACATGAAAGTCTTGATTTGAACTTCAGCAAAGGGCAAAAACAATAAACAGCCAAGATAGGTCATGCGAGGACAGCAAACTTGGTTGAAATCTTCTCTTTTTTGTGGAGTCTGATCAATATCTGTAAGCGAAAATAACTCTTATTGGGTCATTAATATATTTATGAGCTAGTTTCAAGTTTTCTGCTTTTTCAACTTCCTGGAATTTAAAACTATCTAATAGTGAGTTTTAAAAATAGAATATAATTTTTTAAAAAGAACTTACTTGGAAATGACACAAATCCTGGACATTTTATGATCTTTATCTTCACTAGAATGTAAATACACATCGATTCCATAGCACAGCCACTTAAGGACCATGATATTTCAGTCAGTGATTTAGTTTGCTGGTTTTCTTCCACATTCCTTTCTTCATGCTAGAAAAAACCCACTTGACTCCAGTAATTCCAAACTACTACAGCAACTTCACAAGACTGATAAATATTATACTCAAAAACTCAGAAGGCTGAGAAGGATAATAATTAAGTGTAACTCATCTATTGTCACAAGTGTTTGTTATGAATTAAATCTATTAATTATACAGGGTCATTTAACCTAACATTTTCAAGACTGATTATTGTATAAAGTAAAGGCATATACAGGATTTTTAGCTCTTAGCAAATAAAAGAATTTAGAGTTATCACTAAAATAAAACACTTGAGATCACAATTTTTATATAGTGTCCATGTTACCACATATGACCTTACAACACTTCTGTAAAGTGATATTATTTCAATGCTCCGGATATTTCAAAAAGTGCATTTACATTTCACAAATTTGTTCTTAGAAAGTTAACTAATTACTCTCTGGTTGAGTTTATAAAGGACTTCAGAATCTATGGTTTTATTCATTTTGAGATACTCTCAGCCATTCATTATCTTTGCAAATATTGCTTTTGATCATTTTTTTCTTTCCTCTCTCTTTCTGGGACTCCAAATACAAGTATCGTTACTTGTTAAACTCTTACTCTCTCCTCTATGTCTAATGCGTTTTCTTTTAGGGTTTCCTTTCACTTGTCTCTTCTTAGTTCATTATGGATTTATGGATTTTTTTCTTCTGATCGCTCTCTCTGTTCAGTGATTTTCTCCTCTTTCTTCTCCCTTGAGGCTATACCCATTTGTTGTGTTACCCACTGGGTTCTAATCTGCTATTGTATTTGTCCATTTCCAAGTTATTGCTGAAAATTTTAAACTCATCATTTCCTGAATTGAATGAGTTGAGTCATCCCTTGGTATCCTCAGGAACTAATTCCACGAACCCCCATGGATACCACAATCGCAAATGCTCAAGTCCATTGTGTAAAATTGTGTCGTTTTTGCCTATAACCTATGCACATATAATCTGCGCACATCTACTTCGTAGTTCTTTTCAAAAAATATTTTGATTAGTTTCATTGTTTTTTTCCCATGGTTTTTCTGTCCCCTATTTCATTTATCTCGGCTGTAACTTTATTTTCTTCCTTCTGCTAGCTTTGAGTTTAGTATATTCTTCTTCTTCCAGTTTCTTGAGGTATAAATTAGGTTTTTGATTTTACAATAGATCTTGTTTTTTAATGTAAACATTTATAACTATGAAGGCCCCTCTTGGCACTGGTTTTGCTGCATATGATAGGTTTTGGTATATTGTGTTTTCATTTTCACTTATCTCAAGGTTTTTCTGATTTCCTTGTGGCTTCTTTTTAGATCTGCTGTTAGTTCAATAGTATGTTGTTTAATTTCCACAAAAATATAGAAATTCCCGTTTTCCTTCTACTACTGTGTTTGTAATTTTATTACATTGTTTTTTGAAAAGACACTTTGTATGATTTCGATCTTGAGTTTGTTGAGACATGTTTGTCCTGAAGAATAATAGCCTATTGGTACTTGAGAAGGATGTATATTCTGCTGCTGTTTTACAGAATATTCTGTATATATATACACATGTGTATAGTCTATTGTGTAGTATATATACATATCTGTGTGTACATATATACACACAAACATATAAAATTGGTATGTAGTGTTTTAAACTTTTCTATTTCCTTACTGATTCTCTGTTATTGAAAGTGAGGCCTTTAAGCCTTTTACAGTTATTGTGTTGTTATCTATTTCTCCTTTAATTCTGTTATAGTTTGTTTTGTATGCAAGGTGGGGCAAAAGTAGGTTTATAGTTGTGAGTACAAAGTACCTCTTAATTTCATGTGGCTTCATGTTGCTGTCGACCATCCTTTGTTTCAACTCGAAGGACCCCTTTGGCATTTATTGTAGAGCAAGCAGTTTCAGTGGGAAGGAATTCCTTCAGCTTTTGTTTTTTGGGAAAAATCTTATTTTTAAAAAAGTACAGTTTTTCTGGATATAATATTCTTGTATAACAAGTTTTTTGTTGTTATTCAGCACTTTGAATATATCATTGTACTCCTTCTGGTTTGCAAGTTTTCTGTTGAGAAATCCACTGATAATATTATGGACATGAGAAATTACTTGCATTTGCTGCTTTTGAGATCTTCTCTTTATCTTTAACTTACCAGTTTGATTATATATTTCAGTGTGGGTTCTCTTTGGGTTTATCCTTGTTGGAGTTTTTTTAGCTTTTTAAATTTGTATGTCCATTTCTTTCCTTAAATTCGACAAGTTTTTGACCAATAGTTCTGTAAATAAGCTTTTTCCCCGTTCTTCTTTTTCTTCTGGGATTCCCATAATTCACATGTTGGCCCACTTGATGGTGTCCTGTAAGTCCTGTACGCTCTCTTCATCACTTTTCTTCATTTGTTTTATTTGTGTGCTTGACCTGATGACCTCAGATGACTTGTAGAGTGCATTAATTCTTTCTGCTTCCTGGTAACTTTGATGTTGAATCTCTCTAGTAAATTTTTCACTTCCGGTGTAATTTTCAGCTCCAGAATTTATGTTTGGTACTTTTTAATAGTGCCCATATCTTTACTGACATCCTCATTTTGTTCATCCATCATTTTCTTGATTTCTTTTGTTGTCTACATTCTCCTTTAGCTCAATGAACATTGTTTTGACAGTTATTTTATGTCCTTTGTCAGGCAACTCAAAGGTCTGCATTTCTTTAGAGTCAGTTTCTGGAACTTTCTTTTGTCCCATTGATTGAACCAAGTTTTCCTGTTTGTTTCATGCCTCTTATCCTTTGCTGAGATTTGGACATTTGAAAAAACAACCACCTCCCCTAGTCTTTGCATACTGGCTTCCTAGAGGAGAACACCTTCACCAATCAGTGTGGGTAGAGCTATTCAGGATCTCACAAACACTTTCTGATCTCTTGCTCCCCTAGGCATTTGCATGTGGACCTGCAGCTCTAATGTGCTTATGTGCTAGCACGTTTTCAACGGCTTCCAAATTATGCCACCAGTCCAGTCAGCACTTAGACTCAGGAGAGACAGAAATGAGTCCCTGAGGCAGTCCTCAGACAAGCCAGAACCTTGAGTGCACGTTCCACTTTCTTGTTTCCTTGCAGAGGAAGAAGTTACAGTATGGCAGAGTTCCTCCATGTTGCTCCACACTAACATTATGCCACGCAGTGGGAGGGGCATGGACTGAGATGCAAAACTCGCAAAAATTTCTACCCATTTTTACTGGAATTCCTCCTTTTTTACATTGTTATAGCTTCTGAATGAGCATCTAGAGTTCTCACAGAATTACTTTACTTTGTATATTGTTAATTCAGCATCTTAATGAAGAAACGAGGGTCTGGAACTTCCTAGTCTGCCTTCTTGCTTATGTCATTGTATGAGATTATACTTTGTAAAGGGAATAACCACCCCAAATTTATCTATTTAGTAAATTCTTATCTTTATGTTAATCTTAAAAACTTGAATACAGTACCATGAGAGTCTCATTGCTTCCTGCTCTTTCTCTCTCTCTGGAGAAACTACATCTGTATTAACAGTAGTGTCTTACAATAGCACCTTCCCAGTACATTTATCCGTTCTCCTTACTTTTGTAAACTATAAGTTCACTTACTCTCCAATATCTGTTGTGTCAAGCTGTATGTTCTACCCAAAAAACCTCTCTTACATTAAAGTTACAATTGCAAAATATATTTTTAAATAATTGCTTAAATGCAAACTTTTCTTATTGAGCTTTCACTTTTCAAAGTTTATGAAACACAATCTGTTGTCTTCTACTATTACTTTACAAGTAGATATAAACATGGTGATAGATTCCTGGTTAGGTCCTTTCCAAACTTATTTGATATCTCAGCTACCAGTTGGCAAACCATAGGGTTTTAAGTAGTTTGCCCATACCCTGAAAGAATTCGGTTAGCTTACTAAAAAGCCATTTTTATAACATACTGTTTTCATTAATGCCTTCACATTAATAAACACTGAATGCTTTGAAAGTAAATAATGAAATAGAATAACCTTACTTTTGAAAATCTGTTCTACTAAGAAAAGATGACCTCTCTTTCAGCCCACTCCAAAGTAGTTGAGATGCTGCACTTTGTCTGGTAAGTCACTTCCTTTTTTTTTTTGATCATGAGAGAATAAGACTTGTACTTGTTTTTTGTCCCTGTGGTTATTATTCCAACTAGAATTTTTTCCAAGACAGTTTTCCAAGAGAATGGTGCACTAGATTATCCTTTTCTTATTTAGATTTGGGGTGTTTGTTTGTTTGTTTGTTTTGAGTTGTATCTGGGGTGTCTAAAGAATAGTTAGGAAGTTTAGTCTATGAATATGGGCATAGAGCACTGTGGGGTTGCTTTATTTCTGCCCTATGAATGACACCAGCAGAAGCAGCAAGCCTGGCCTGGCCTCTCTGACAGTCTCTCTTGCATGGCTTGCAGCTCTTCAGCTTAGGCTGCCTCACCTGACACCCATGTTGAGTCATCTTGAGATTTTCACTATGGAACCTGTTCTCATTATGTTTCCAGACAAGCTGTTGCAGTCTCAATGCATCTTTCATGGGCATCCTGGGCATAATGACCCCAGAAGAAAGACAAGACTGAATTTGCAGAGACTAGCATTGGAAAAGCAAGTTCCAGAAATGGAGTGACTATTACAATGTGTACGTGCAATGGCCTGGTGTGTGTGCTCTAGGTAAGATAGTGACTTAAGTCTATTTTGTTTTCACTATTTTCTTAACCCTTTTTCTTTCTGGTCTTGTATTTTCCTTCCCTTCCCCTACTCCACAGAAATGAGAATTTCTGGGGATGGTGAGAGCACAGCTTACATTATGTTTTTATAATCCTCCTACTAAGCCTTTTAAGGAGGCAAAGCCAGATGCTCCAAAATTGTCTTTATGGTGTTTTCCTTCTAGCTACAAAGCTCCTTTCTGCAGTTTTCTTTCCTTAGCTAGATATCTAAGAAAAGAGTAAAAAAAATTAACCAATCCAACCTGAAATCAAGGTTTTTGTTTTGTAAATTCTTTCATTGTTATGTAAACAACTAACATGGGTTTCCATTGTAAAGTGTGCATGTTACTTTTAGGTGTATTTAATCATGAAATTTAATTTTGCACACTTACTTTTAATATTTCTTTTAAATAAGAGTGACTAATTTTGTTGTAAAACAATTAACTAATGCAGAGAATCGTATCAATGACCAAGACAGCATAGGCACTAAAACACAAGGGGTATAAAAGTATGTGCAATCGAGGCCTGGTTCTTAACCAAAGGCGTGAACTGCAAAGGCTTGCTTAGGTGTTAGTATGTAAGGGAGGGAAATGAAGAAGAACGGTGTTCCAGAGCGATGACAGTTTCCACGTTTATACAAGGTGAGTCCAACATGGTTTCCTGCCCATTCCAGGTGCCCATGTTGTTTGTGGCAGGTTTACCTCTCACATTACTTCACATCTACTGAGGGTCCACAGAATCCCCTGAGTTTCCTTTCACTTTGTCAGGGTTGTTACCTCTGTCCCTTCGGGCTACTGAAAGTAAAAGAAAATGTAATAAGGTAGGTACATTGAGTGGTTTTCAACTGTAATTTGGAATTGGTGGTAGAGGTGGGATGGGGAAAGAAAGAGTTAAAATTTCTCAGTCTTCCTTCTTTTAATTTTTTAAAAAATGTGTTAATGAAGTGAATGATATGATGCTGAGTGTATGCTGTAAACTTCTGTCTTTCCAGACACGTTCTGGAATAAGATTCCACAGTGTAAGCAGCTTCCCTTGGGCCTCAGATGAAAACAAAGTCACTTTCCCAGGGGAGTAACCCAGGGAGCAAGCCCTTAAAGTAAACAAACTGCCTGGCTCTCTCTTGAAATGAGCAGTAGTTATCGAGATTTACTGCAACTGACTTTGAACCTCATCCAAATGTTGTATTAATGCAAACTTCTTATTAACTAAAATGGAGTCTCTTTTGGCAGATACCATAGAAAAGCCTCTTTTCCCAGATTCTGGAAGACTCAGTTGCCCTCTCAGCCCCAACAGGGGTCACTAAACATTGTAGCAGGAGAAGCAAGTACTTTCTGTACGCGTTGTATAAGTGGTCTGATTTCAGTACTCATAAACAAAGCATCACGATTCATCTATAACATGCAAAATCAGAACAGCTTTTCAAGCAAGTTAAAAAAATATGTAGCAATTCACAGCTACAATCAAGTGATATATATGGCATGATTTAAATAGTGTAATATATGTATTTGTGATAAATATGGTGTGATTTTAATCTTTCTGCCTTTTTCCTAAAACAACTACGTAGTGCAATGCAAAAGGCAGCCTACTGGAAACCCGGCTGGTATGATCTCCTAAACAATGTGAACTTTAGGATACTTATCTACAAAATGAAGAGTTGCCTCACATAACCTCAGCATTTCCTTTGGATCTCAACATTCTAAGAATCTATGATTCTTTATTTTCTGGAAGATGAGAAGTAACTCAGCATTTCTAAGAAGCTTTGGCTCTCCTATACCTGTTCTGCTAGCAGGCATTTAAATATAAGGATATCAAAATGGTACATAAGATATTTTTATAGCATTTATCTTATCTCTTCTTGTTTACCCAATAACAATGATGTCAAAAAGGAAGAGGAATGAGGTGTCCCAACAATAAGCCATCCCTCCACAGTAAGGGAGGGGGAGGAGGATAAAAACAGCAGGCTATATCCATCCATTCATTTCATATCTGCTAGGACATAAGACTTTCCAGTGATAGGAGAGAAGCTTTTCATCTGATATCTGGTTGCAATTTTGAAGTAGAAAAGTTGTTGAAAGTTGCCCAAGAATTCGTAAAGATATTTTCTACCCATTTAAAATAGAATTTGACATAGTACACATAGGACAGTGTTTGGAGAAAGATTAATCTCTTTCATGTACACACCTCCACCACGTTCAGACTCTTGAGGCTCTGGAAACTGGATAAATCCTTGGGAAAGGGGTTTTAGCCTCTGAACTATGAGAAAATGCTTTAACACCTGAAATTCACCAAGAACTATCTTTGCCAACTAATATGCACCCAATTGATTTTACCACAGAAATTTCCAAATGTTTCACAGAAGTTTGTCAATATCTCTGTGTAGCTTCTGACGAAACCTGCTTAGAAGGGCTTTGAGTCATCTATACCCAAGTCAAACCGGGATACTGAATCATCTTAAAATATCATTTGAAAATGACTAGAATGACTCAAAAGAGATTTCTTTTCCTAATTTTCCTCCCTTCAATATTATTGATCATTCCTATCCTTTGGGGAGTTTTTCTATTTGAGGGCTTCTGTAATAACCAGCTTTTTCTCTTGTTTCTCTCATAATTCCCTATCTTCTTTTTTAAAATATATTTTTATTGATTATGCTATTACAGTTGTCCCATTTTCCCCCTTCACTCCTCTCCACCCTGCACACCCCCTCCCACCCACATTCCCCCCTTTAGTTCATGTCCAAGTGTCATACATATAAGTTCTTTGGCTTCTATATTTCCCAAACTATTCTTACCCTCCTCCTGTCTATTTTCTACCTAGCATCTATGCTACTTATTCTCTGTACCTTTTCCCCCTCTCTCCTCCTCCCATTCTCCTGTTGATAACCCTCCATGTGATCTCCATTTCTGTGCTTCTGTTCCCGTTCTAGTTGTTGGCTTAGTTTGTTTTTGTTTTAGGTGGGGTTGTTAATAATTGTGAGTTTGCTGTCATTTTACTGTACTTATTTTTTATCTTCTTTTTCTTAGATAAATCCCTTTAACATTTCATATAATAAGGGTGTGGTGATGATGAACTCCTTTAACTTGACCTTATCTGTTTCTTTTTTTCTTCTGTTCCACTCCATTGATTTGAGTCCCAGTTTTCTTCCCATCACTATTGGTTCCCTGTACATTTTCCTTCATTTCATTTAGCATAGCTTTCATTTTTTCATCTAATTTGCGACCAAATTCAACCAATCCTGTGAGCATCCTGATCACTAGTGCTTTGAACTGTGCAACTGATAGGTTGGCTATCTCTTGGTTGCTTAGTTATATTTGCTGTGGAGCTCTGATCTGTTCTTCCATTTGGGCCATTTTTTTTGTCTTGTCATGATTCTTATATATGAAGAGCAGAGCCTTAGGTGTTCACCAGGGCAGGCAACCCAGTCCCTGGGTTGTGATGCTGTATGTGGGGGCCCAAGAGGGAACAGTGGCGCTTGTTCCACTCTCCTTCAGACTTCAGTCCCTTCCGCCACTTCCCCCAAGCAAACTGGGCCTTTCTGGGGCTAATTCCCATGTGAGTGGGCCTGTGCATGTTCTAGGACCCCATGGGTCTCTCCAACAAACTCTACAGTGAGGCTGGGAGTGTCTCCCGGTGCCTCAACCCCACAGGTGTTTTCAATCAGTGCCCTGAGGTTCTATTTCCCGGCGCTGGGACCCTGGGTTGCATGCAGTGCTTTGCTTCACAGTCGCCACCTTGCTTGGTTGGCTGGTTGCCACCCAGCACCAGGGTCTGCCACCCCCACTTGTGCACCCAGGGTCTGCCCACTGCGGTCTTGTGCACCAGGATGCCTTACTCACCCAGTCCCAGCACTCTTTCTGCTGTGACCCCTCTCCGCCCAGCTGCTCGACTCCGCCCCTCCTACCTGTCTGGATGAATGTGTCTATTTTAACTCCTTGGGTGTCTGACTTCCATACAGTTCAATTTTGTTATTCTGGTTGTTATTCTGTTTCTAAATTGTTGTTGTCCCTATCTTAGTTGTGCGAGGAGGCACAGTGTGTCTACCTATGCCTCCATCTTAGCTGGAAGTCCTAGACTACAATTTTCTTTAATAATAAGTTTTTGTTATGCTTACCTTTGAATCTAATTACTCTGCCAAAATAATTTTAGGTATACACATAGTTGATATATTGAATTAAAAAGCAAGAATTACTACAAGAAATAATGCTAAATGTTTAAGGATATCTTTGTCTCTGGAGCTAATTATTGATATAGGAATATATTTATAATGTTCATTGTATCAATTAATAGTTGTAAAAGTTAGATAATGTAAATCACATCATTTTAAGGAATAATCAAAGAATTTTTAATTAAAATTAAAGATTTTTAATAAAAAAGATTTTTTCCTCTCTGTTTTTAGAGTAAAATAAATGGTTCCATGGATGTGGACATCCATTAATAGGTCTAAGTGAACAGTAATGTAATCTTGACTTAAATTTTTAAAATAAAAGTGAAAATAGCATTTGACTATCTTATCAAAAGTTAACAAAATACCAAAACTATATTCAAATGTTAGAGGCCATTAGTGTCTATTTTCAGAAGAGCCTCTCTTACCTTGATATATTTCATTTTACTTTTGACATGTTCCGCTCTCTGTTTTTTTTTTTTTTTTTTTTTTTTCCTGATGATTTTGTTCTTTTTTTTTTTTTTTTT
>CM052539.1:27880095-27918172 GCA_028533065.1 Trachops cirrhosus
TTTATTTATTTATTTATTTATTTATTTATTTATTTATTTATTTATTTATTTTTGTATTCCTGACTTTTTCTGGATTCATTGACCTGTTTTTACCCCTTACAGTCTCTCAGTGGCCTGGACTTTCTACACCTCGATTCTATTCTAATTTGCTAGTTGTTACCTTATAGTTTTATCAAATATATATCAACTTTACTATCAGTATTTCTAATTACCACCAAGGATAAGTATTGCCTTGGCTGTGACAAAAATAATTTTTGGAACATACTGATGACATTAAGTGGTGGTGGTTGTTTTCAGTGTGATAATTTTTTAAAAACTCCATCTTTTTTAGATTGCAGTAAAATATTTGTAGATGAAAGTACAAAGACAATGAAAGAAGGAAAAAAGGAAGTAGCAAGAAAAACAATTGGTCGTGAGTTGGTCATTATTGAGATGGGTGTTGAATATTCTCTGGTAAATATTCACTAATAAATATTCTCTGATAAAAAGGTAATATAGAAAAGGTTCACATTTCCCCCCAAAGATATACAACTGACTTTAATGGTGATTTGAAAATTAAATCAGGACAGAGTAATTTTATTTTGAATAATCACAAAAAGATTAAAAGTTGTGTCGAAGTCAAGCTACAAAGTTTTGATCGTCATGCTTAAGGAGTGTAGACATTTTCCAATAGTCAATGGCAAATAATAGAAGCCTTCTGAAAAAAATCTGTTAATGTGTACAGTTTTAGTGAAAAGTATATATGAACTTGATTTTACATGTAACTATTTTATCCTCAGTATTTATTAAATACAAACTAAAGTAATCCAATAATATATGAAAATCCAGCCTTAATATTTTTATGTTTTCTCAAGTGATTAAAACAAACACTGTGAAAAGTAATAGTTTCATTTAGATTACCCCAGAGGATATTAGACTTAGTGAAGGGATATTGTGCAGTACAGACAAAAAATCTTCAAGAGAACTGTGACAACAATTGCAACAGAGTACTAATGAAAACATAAATAATCTAAAATGAAATTGACCTCCAATGTGATATTTTGATCTGAAGTTAAAGGCTGATTAAGATTTTCATGAACTCAAACTTGAATCTGTGCAGTAAATTATCAAAGGCGTGTAATTAGAGTCACTTCCTTCCTAGATCTGTGAGGAAATTCCCATCACCATTGATGAGAACTGTGCATAAAGATCATGGGAAGAGCATGGCCCTTGGGTTTCCTCTTAAACAGCCTGTAGGATTTGTTATGGTTATTTTAATGTGCTGGTCCTTGGAGACACTGATTTCAGTTCTGCCTCTACCTTCCACATGCAAAAAAATGACGAAAGTTGGGGGTGGGAACACCAAGAGATGTAGATATCTTTCATTTTTTCTGCTTTATCTATAATTGATTTACTATCAAAGAGGAAACTCCTTGCTTTATGAATGCCAAATCTTTAAACAACAACAAAAAATTATTCCAGCCAATGAAGGGGAGAAATGCTGCCCCATGTTCACTAAGTGGGTAGCAACTTCTCTCGGAGGTAGATTTTCTTTGGGAACTGAGGTCATTTCTTTGTCACCATGGCTCTAACACACTGACGTGTTAGACACTTGTCCAGATATATTTAGAAATGTCTGGGAGCAGGGCAGCAAGATTTTTATTCAGAGAAACTCTGAGCCACGTGGCAAATGATAAGGGATTATAGAATAAATCTGCGGCATTAGGAGAAGGTGCATCAGGGGAAAAAATGGAAGTTCTGAGGATGAACAGTGTTCTGTCCTGTCACCCAGCTCTCTGGAAAGCTGTATGAGCAACACCTCTGGGTCTCACAGTCTTCCTGTTCCTGTAGGGTTAGGTCTTGATTTCGACTTCAAAATGAAAGCGTGTCTTCCATTCTGGCACAGTTTTTCTCTCCTGATACTTTCCATTTCAGATTAATTGAGAGCAGAATCAGCACCTGTGTTGCCTATAAATTTCTGCTTCTCCTTAAAGAGAAGAAACATAGTTAGCAATTTTTGCCAGATGTTACACATCGGACATGGTGGATGTTCAGTATACATCACTGGATGAACAAATAAATGATGGACATGCAACACCAAAATTACCCTCTGTATGTAAAATGCTTGCCTTTACACATTGTAGTGTTTTACACATTATACTATTTGACAAGAAGCAAATGGCAGGTGTCAAGGAATCAGGAAAAGTAACTGGGAGTAGGTAGATATAAGGTGTCTGCTGTAGAGTTTTTAAGAGATGAGATTCACGTTGCAAAGTTCTTTTTTCTCTGATATAGAGAACAAAATTTAATGCATTGAATTAGTCATTTACTAAGAATCCAGTTAATTTCAACACAGTTCTTCATTTCAAGCTTTAGTATTGGGCAAATGAATGAAAGTCTTTTAAGCCCTTTGTACACATTAACTCACTTAATTTTTTACAACTTATGAGGTAGGTACTATAATCATTTTGATTTTATGTATGGAGAAAATGAGGCACAAAGACATTAATTAATTTTGTTAAGACCTCACAGATGCTAGGTGTTGAAATTGAAATTTAAACTGAGTGAGTCTGACTGCAGAGCCAATTTTCTTAACCACTGTACTCTACTTCTCATGAGATGGTGTGTGAGCAAGAGACCAGAATAATGACAGGAGAGACTGGTGAGTCTTTCTGAGGAAAGTGTTCCAGGCAAGGAACCCATGCCATAAAAGTTTCTACGGCTCTGTTTCGGAGATTAGCAAGGCCAGTGCAGTATAGAGTGGGAATTACCGAGGGGAGTGCCTTGTGGGCCCTGCCTGGGTAGGATTTTGGTTCTCATTTTTAGAAAAATGGGAAGCCATCGAAGGGTGTTAAGCAGAGTAATGTGATTTATGATTATTATAGAATTGTACATTTGAAACCTATATAATTTTATTAACCAATGTCATCCTAATAAATTGAATAAAAAATATTGTTGCTTCTGTATGAAGACTAGAGTGGAAGAGAATCTAAATATTTAATAAAACTAATACTTAAATGTGTCCAAATCATACACATACTTATTTTCTAAAACTAAACTATATAGTTCCTAAATCTGCTTAGCCAGTTGAATATATTTTAGCAAAAATAGGTTCCGAAATCAGAGTAATATTCTGAAACATTTGTAGACTTTTAGAAACTGCGGATGTGATCTTTTGTTTGATGTGACTGTCCCTAGCTAAATTTCCCTATCTGAGAAATGTGTTGACACAGGGGCCCCATCAAGCTCTCCCACTGACTTCCCCATTAAATGGATGGTCATCAGGTCCTTGGCACCCAGCAATTGGTAGCAGCTGAAAGTTGGCTGGCGAACTGCCCGTATTCTCTACCAGATTTGCCTTTGGGTGCCAAGGCATTCCGTACCACCTGGACTCAGAAATCCTGCATCTCAGCCCCACCAGCTGCGTCCCAACATGGCCTGCCCTGCATCCTGTGTCACCTTCTCAAATGCTGAGCTGCCACTGAGCAGCAGGCAGGCACTATGCATGCTTATTGCTGCTGTGGCAGCTGCCTTCTGGGCCTGGGTGGAAGTGGAGGACCTGCATGTGCGCCAGAACTGCAGGGGTCTGATATCCACCTCTGTAGTCACAGTTGGCAAAGTTTTATTAAGACAGATTTTTCTTTAGCAACCTATGCAGAAATGTTCCAATATTTTAATGATTGAGGCAGCTGCATCCATATATACTGGGTGATGAGCACCCAGCTTGGACTACGGGAGTGGCAGAGGTAGAGAGAACAGGTCATACCCTGGAGGATATATTTTGAATGTAGGCCTAACAGGTTTTGCTAATGGATGGCATGTGAGGTATGAAAGAGAGGTGTCATGTATGATTCCCAGATTTTGGCCCGAGTAATTGGAAGAAAGGCTGGTGAGAGGAAGAAGGCTTCATTACTTGGAAATGAAGCATTTGGTTTTAGACACCAAAGGTTTTAAGTGCATATTAAGTATCCAAGTGGAGCTTCAAGTACCTTTTTGATTTATGAGTATGAGGTCCCAAGGAGTGGTTAGAAGTCTTCAAAAATGATGAACTCAGTAACCTGATAATTTCCACCCCTCAGGTTAGAATCGCAAGTCTTTTCTTTAAGATAGGATTGAATATATGTAAGATTACCCCTTGTTTCTATGTTCATAAATGAAGTAAAGAAATACAAAATAAAAACTTTGTATAAAAAGCTACAGCTCAGCTTTCTGATATTTACTCATGTGAAAAATAATAGTAAAGAATAAACCAATGGTTTATAAACCTAGTGTTTTCTCTGTGACCTTATCCCTCCCTTGAAGACTCAGAAGCTAAGGGTGATAAAATCCAGGTTTGATGGAAAACCTCTCCTCGACAATTGAGATAATACTAAATCTATATATTCCAGGCCTGAATTCAGATATTATTGGAAAGGAGATAAAGTTTTAAGGTAGGAGGTGGGAGAGTCAAAGAAAAAAAAGTTATACAATTTCTATGACACATCAGGCTCAGACAGAAAAACCTAGAAACATTTAAAAACTTGAAATCAAAATTGAACAAAAAGTGTAGTTTTCTTGGAACAACAAATCTCAAAGAGAGGAACCTTCAGAGAGAGAAAGAGAGAATCTCAGAGATGTTATCACTATATGGTATCTGTTTCACATGCCTCTAAAAATGTTGGGTTTTTTTCCTTGAGATTTAACCAGGAATAATCTTGTGAAAGAGGAATCACAAAACCACAGTGAATACAAAGAAAATATTTTAATAAAATATTCAATTCAGTATTTCCCTGTGGGGGCTCTTAAGGAGAAGTGAGAAGGTAAAGGCAATAATTCTTGTTGGGAATGCAGTCCTAAAATGAGACAGGAATGGTCTAGCTTTTCTCCTATGCTCTCTTCTCAGTTCTGCCAATGCGCTGCCTTGAGGGCCAGCAGGAAACCTCCGGAGGTCACGGTGAAGGACCCGGTGAACGAACGGAATCTGCCCAGAAGCAGGGAGAGCTAAGCAGTGTTTGCCTCATGCTTTTTACCAGATGCAGTATCATAGAAAAGGAAAAGGCAACATATTAGTTGATATACAAAATGTTAATACAATTTTGGTTTTTTCCCCCCTCCTATTCTATTTGTATTTCCAGAGCAAACAATAGAAACAATGATCTGTGGTTTCATCCACTAAACATTTCAAACAGAATCATTCCTTAACCATCTTTTGTATTCAAGGCCCATTACTATTAATGTAACTGTTTCAAATAGAAAGAAATGAGAGCTTACTATTTTCTATACACAACAAACTTATCACTGCCAATATTGCATGTATGAAACAAGTGTGGGCCATGAATGCTCCACCTGGTGTGTTACTGGTTGATTGATAAGGAAGGTGCGGTTGTTTGCTATGAATAACACTTAGTGCATTAAGATGTAGAAGGACAAATCACTGTGTTCCAGCTCTGGTACAGTCTAATCGTGTCCCATGTAAAGCATCAACAGTTGGTACAAAGACTTTTCTTGGGGCTGTCTTGCTGTCATGATTCTGATGTGTTTTGACTTCCTTCTGGAGTCATAAATTGCACCTTTGGCACAATGAGGGACGAGTTGTTCCTTCGGATAGAGTTGTTCCTCCTCATGGAATTATTTCTTCTCATAGAATTGCGCTTCCTCAGAGAATTCTGATGGGACAGCTCACTCTTCTGGAGGGTCTGAATAAGGATGGAAGGCTTCTCATCCAGCTCCCGGGCACTGCACCTGGGAGCTGCTACTTTAACAGTGTTGCCAAATTTGGAGTAATCCACAGAATACACTCCTTCCTCCTCCGTTACAATAGACACAAAGCGATGGCCCCATTGGATCTCCTCGGCGATGTAGGAGGTTCTCGCTTGTGTGGTAATGCCAGTGGTTTCGACCACTCCTTCCAGAATCACTATGACCTCCAGGTCTTGGTTGGCGAGGTCAGTAGCCGAGATATCGTACAAGGGGCTGCGCTTGTCAATCACGTGGCAGATGATCAAAGGGGCCACTAGGAAAATGTTGTTACTTTCAATCGGGTTATCGACGGGAATGTCCAGTTGGTGAATAGGCACCACCTCCCCTTCAGGAGTAGTAGTTTTCTTGACCACCTGGATGCGCACCGAGGCGCTAATGATCATGCTTTTCCTCAAGTCCCCCACGCGGAACATGAAGCACAGCTTGCCGTTCCGGACCGCAATCACAGCGTGGCGACTGAAAATCAAAGTTTCTGCCCTTCTGTGAGCCTGAGCTGTTTTCATGAAAATGCAGCCCAACATGACCGCATTGATGATCAAACCCACGATGTTCTGAAGAATCAGAACTGTGATGGCCAGAGGGCATTCCTCCGTCATCATTCTCCCTCCAAATCCAATCGTCACTTGAACCTCAATGGAGAAGAGAAAAGCAGAGGTAAAAGACCTGTAAGGGATAATATCAGAAAACAATGCCATCAGATCAAATTTTGAATGATGAAATAACATGCCACGCTAATTTTCTTTCAATATCAAAAGCATTATTTTCTTCTAGGGTGAAACAGCCAAACTGAGTTTGCCATTTTCTTCAGCCAAAGGCTATTGCATGCCTTTGAAAAGACTAGCCAACTGGTCAAACGCCCAATTCTAAACACAAGCGCCTGTGTTCCATCTCTTTCCTGTGTGCATCTACCTCCAGACTTCTAGGGTACAGTACCAGTAACGTTTTCTAGGTCATGTAATAATGGGCCTATTTGTGTGAAAACTTTAAAATAGTAAATATACATATGTATGTTTGTAGCATATTTTACTTTGTGAAATAATTTACTTTTACAAAGACATAGTTTGTGAACATTTCTACCAGGTAGATGTTTATTATTTATTGCATCGCTGTGTTTAAATGACTTAAGTCATGTGGAAGGTACTGAATAATGAGTGTACTTATTCACGACCTTTAACTCGTATTCATTAGCTAACACTTATTGTGTTCCTCATGGACAGAAAGCACAGTGCTAAAAATAGTACGAAACACTAGTATTTTAATAAAAAAGAATGTTTTGCCATTTGGAAAGAAAAAAATGTTTTCTTACTGATTGTCTTATTTTGTTCTGTAAGTGATCTAGACACTGCTGAAGCTATTAACGGAAGAATTCGAAGCACAGATGACTGAATTACTGTATCGAGATCATATAATTAATAAAAACTGGAATGCTCGTAATTCTGGCCTAGTGCTCTGAGAGGAGCAAAGGGACAGAGCCAACAAGTGTCAGGATTGTCTTGGGAAGTTTTTGCAAATTGCATTATTTTTTTCCATAGCTCTGTGGACTACACAATGATTTGGTAGGTTCAAGGTGGACCTAGGCAAGACTTTTGACAAGCTTTCAGATGAATCTGATTTATCCCCCTGGTTGAGAATCACTGGATTTGATTTTTCTTGTCATTAATTTATTCACTTAGCCACATATCCATTATGGCCATGGCTTCTTAATAGAAGCAACATTAGCCCTGTGTTTTCCCCCAATTCCAATTTCAAACTTCTCTAACTTTATAGAAGATAAGCCATACATAGGCCACCTGTTCAAATATTATCTATCTATTACTGCCACCCAAAAAGAGTAAGCAAAATGTTTAAACATTTGACTGCTGAGTATACACTGCGCTTTGGTGGGACACCATGAAGAGGGAGCAAGCATACACAGATTATTTTCATTAGCTTTTAAGTGGAAAGTGCAAATTGCCTTTTTCATAGAAAACCACAGTAGTTGCTTTTCACTGTAACTACACACAAAATATGTCATATGATCCAGGGGCATGGCAAGGGATAAGAATGGACCCAGAAGAGGGGCATGGACACAATGGTGATTTCTAATAATATATGCACACTTTGGGGAGCACTCTAATGCTATCTTTAAATGTATGATTGTAATGGTTCGAGAGGCTATTCATAGGTCTTATTATGCATTCTGTTTATTTTATGAAATAATTTAATTCTAAACATTATATGGTGCAAGACTCAGCCTTTAATGTAATGGACACCTGCCGTGCTATGCAACCTCAAGAGATGAAAGTGTTTAGCTGCTTGTTTGTTCTCCTCCAGAGGAAGTTAGGCTGAATAATAGAGGAAATATGTTGATTTATTTTCTGGCTCACATTAGGGTTATCCCACATGAAAGGGAAAGTGAGCCATTCTAAAACAAGAATGGTGAAATCTTATTTGGACATACTGGTGAGTATGCATCACAGTAAGTTGTTTCCAATTATGATGATATGGTGAGACAATGGACTTATGAAAGAAAGGAAGTGCAAAGAATTATAAATGTTATTAGTCATCCCTTTAAACCCCTTTTGGGAGAGAATAGAAATTTTTGTTTCTATATTTTAAGTCAAAAATTTTTATTATGTATGGTTTGTTATGATTAAACTGTATGTGTAGATTAAAGTACAAATAGTATTATAACATTAAAATAAAACCTGCAAGATTTAAGCTTAAAGGTGTCAAATTTTTTTATATAAAAAGGGCAATTTGAAATGCTAAAATTGTTATGCCGATAAAATGGACTCTGTCTCATTGTATTTTTGACACCATTTCTCCTACTAAACTCAACGTTCACACCAGCAGGAATGCATTGGGGGAATAACCATGCTTCAGAACACATCTTGTGAAAAATGGTAGCTGGCAGTAAAACAGCTTTAATAACCAGTGCACTCTATAACATTCTTTTAAAAATCATTGAAAAGGTATCACTTTTGATGGTATGTCTTTAATAAACTGACTTAATGACTTCTTTTTTATAGGAAAAGCCAATATATTTGTGCTATAAATAAAGCCTGTCATTTATTTTCAAGGTTTATAATTTTCATTTCTTTTATCTCTGTATGAGTGTCTACTGCAAATTTATTAAAAGTGTATCTTAATATGAAAATGAGTCACCAATATAAGTGCCAAAAAATTTCCTTAAGAGAAATATAGATAATGATATTTGACCTACAAATAATGGTTAAATATAGTATTTTCATTTTTTCCTTTACATCTGATGTACTGATGATTTACTATATTTTTCACCTTTATTTTCTTTGAGACTAAAGTTTGTGGATGAGTTTAAGACAAGAAAATAGCTACCTGATGGTAAGGGCAATAGATCAATTACACATAGTTTTCTTTACTCAAAACCCAAGTTGAAATCTGTGGCATGCCATCTGTATATACAAGTCCCTCCTTGGCATGCTGGCATTGCAGACACTTAAGAAATGGAAGGATGGACACGTTTACAGTCTGGGTTTCTGCTTCCTGCAGAAGTGTGTTCATTTAATAAAATCAGTACAGGTCTCATTCTCTGTAGTTTCCTGGCAGAATCGTGCTTGGTCAAGTTGCTTTAGTTTATGCATTTTGTGAATTTGAAATATCATTCACAAAATGTCCCGGAAAAGTTTCTAGTATTATTACTACTTTTGCTTCATTTTTGAAATTAATATAAAGGATCTCAAAAAGTTAAGAGACAAATCACTCCAACTAAATGTTGTTAGGCCATGTGAAAATATGAGAGAAGAGTCACTGAAATCAAGTTCACTGTACTTATCTTTGAAATACAAGAGAAAGAAACAAAAGTTAGGTAATCTAAAAAGTGTCTTCTAGGGTCTTCATATTCTAGTAAAAGTTTTGAAGAAAACCACATGATTTGGCTTCTACATAATCTCTTCCATGGAAAATTTGAACTAATTTTCATTAAAAATTAATTTTTTATAGTTCTGAATCTTAGCATAACTTTTAATTTTGAAATCCAATGCAAGCAATCAGCCATTTAATTAAGAGAGGCTTGTATTTATTTCTTTCATTTAATGGATTTTAAATCTAGGATGCCTTTCCAGCAGTGTTTTCCCATTTTTCTTATTATTTCTGAAAATGCCATGGGTAAGAAGAAGTCATGAAAAAATACTACTAGTATTTGCACAATATTTTTTGCTGATCAAAGATATTTACTTGTGAACATTGGAACTATGGACAGCAACTTTTCCATACTGAAAACTAAATGTGTGTATGTATTTGTTTGTTTATTTATTTTAAGTAAGGTGGTCCGTGAAATCCTTCAAACCACAACCATTTTTTAATAACTGGAGTAGTATTTCCAAGGCTAATCCAAGGGACTGAAGCTTCACATTTTCAGGGATGCCTCATCCGTAAAGCTGCATTAAAAAAGATTTTCTAACATGTTAGATTAGCTTTTTTGCCTTTTTGTTTCTGAAAGTACTAAAACCCTTTATTTCACTTTCAACAAAACGGAGTGATAAGAGAGCAGTTTAATTTTTTTTTCCATACTGTTTCCCACCCCTGTTCACCCCACTGCGGTCTTACCTGACATTAGTGACACACACAGTGGACTCCAAACCACTTTTCTCCATTCCACTTTTCTCCATGTAAGCATAGATGTCCCCGTGGGCAAAGGCCACCAGCCACCACATGATGGCGAAGAGTAGCCAGCTGCAGAGGAACGACATGGTGAAGATGACCAGCGTGTGGCGCCACTTCAGGTCCACCAAGGTAGTGAAGATGTCCTGAAGGAATCGGCCTTGCTCACGGATGTTCTTGTGCGCCAGATTGCAGGCCCCGCTCTTGGCGATGAAGCGGGCTTTCGAGAGGTGGTCTCGGATGCGCGGCTTGCGCAGGTTCTCCGCAGCAATGCGCGCCAGCACATACTCCTCCGGGATGATGCTCTTTCTGGCCAACATCGTCCTGTCACCATAGCCAGTTTACCACCTGTCTCGGACCTGCCTCTCCTTCTCTGGAGATTCGTCCTCCTGCACGAGGGAAACGATGATTTAAAAATCCACCCCCCCCCCCCCCCGCCCCGCATTTCCTCACCTCTTTGGTCTTTGTCTACACATTCGAGGTGACATGCAAAGCTAAAGGTAGGGTTTTACTAATGTAAACACGAATGTAGTTTGTGCTTCAGTTCTGGGATCTCAGAAATTTATTGGGCCTGAACCACAACTGTTTGTTTCAATTCTCCTTATCATTTTGAACATATTTGGATATGGCCTTAGTCAAGCAAAACTAGGAGGCTTCCTGTAAACAGCAGGCTCAATGATAATCCTCCCAGATTAACCGCACCCGTAGATCTGTGCAAGCATACGAGCACGTGGCGGCGTCTAAAACGAAAATTAAGGCCAGCTGGATACCGCGATCAAGCTACTAAAGTACCTACATGATAGAGAAATATAAAAAGTAAAGAGGGTAAATTCTTCATGATTTTTAGAAGTAGGCAAGGAAAAGGCCGTTGCCTCTGGCGCAGTTCCACTTAGTGTATTACATTTGACTAAATAATAAGCGACGGACTATGTAACATGAGCATTGTTAAGAAGTATTTTAAATTTGAAAGAAGTATGAGTTGCATTTAAAAATACTTCCCATTAGAACTCATATTATAAATTGAAAACTTCTTTGCAACGAAGGAATCAAACATACAAGTTGCAGGGAAAACCCGGAAAATAGCCTGCGGGTTGGGGATAGAGTTAAAAGAGTGTGTCCCGAAAATTCCATCCAGCACTGCAAACCTCTGCTATGTTTTGCATTTTAAATCATTTGCGGGGACGCGGACAGCCTCCCCCTTCGCTCCCCAGGAGGAGCGTTGAAACTTACAGATTCGGGGCAGCAGCTGCGGCGGCTGCACCTCCTGGCAAACGCTTGCGGACAGTGGGCAGGTCCCTCGCGCTCCCATCCCCGCGCGCGGGAGCCGGGATCGCGAATGCCGGAGGGACCGATCCCGGAGCCGCGTGTCCTAGGAAGAAGAGTAAAATAATAAAAGGTGCAACTGAATCTGAACGCGGAAAGGGCTGGTGGAAGGGGGATGGGTGTAGCTCTTCCCCTCCCCCTGCTCAGCTCCAGTCCCTTGGCCTCTGGAGTGGGCGGAGGAGGGGCTGAGGGGAGAGGAACTTGGGGGTGATGCTCCACAAATCAGCCTCCCAGTGAGGAATTTGACGCACGCCAGACCTCTGAGGCTCGGGAGGTTGCCGAGTGGGGTCTGGAGAAGAGGTGGGGCGGTCGGGGACGCGGTGGGGCGAGTCCAGGGGAGGTAGGGAGCCGGCCAGAGGGAGGGGCCACGGGGGATAGGCGGGACCTGAAGAACCAGCTCATTTTCCAGTAGCCCTGACCCCCTGCCGCCAGCGTGACACGCTCGTCTTTAAAAGGCTCCCTGCCCAGGGGAGAGAATTTTATGAGTCTAAGTTCACTGACGTAAAGAAAAAAAAACCCTGTAACCTTGATAAATAACTGGGCTACTTAAGAATAAAACTAGATATAGAGATAAAAAAAATCTTTTGAGGTTTTCAAGCTGTGTCCTTACACATTTAATTATATTACATTTCCGTCCAGTAAGGTTGATACAGGTGGAAGATGATCTGAAAACCATCATAACAAACTGTTTCATCCCCAGCCAAATCATCTAGTTCACAGGAAATCTCACACTCACACATACACACACCCCAAGTCGAAGAAAGGGAAAAAAAAGAATACTTGAAGTGTCTTCCCAAACAGGGACCGCTGTCAAAAATCAAGAACTCCACCGGTCACTTTTCCGTACTTGGTTGCCTTCTGAAATGTTGCAGCTTCTCTGTGTTGTCTAGGTGGTTGGAATGATTACACAGAACAATTGCGCAGGAGAAAGGTTATACAGTAAATACCTTTCTAGAGCCTCTTGGAAAAGAATCAGCAAAGGCAAATGACTTCCTCCGCAGGTCAAGCCTCCTGGTTTGGCACTTGTCTTAATGGAAACTTTAATTCTTGGAAATTTCATGTATTTTCCAAGACCCAGGGCAGAAAGAGTATGGGCATAAAAAAATATCTTGTTCATTTAATTATCACAGGACCTAAAATTAGTCTTTAATGAAGACAAAAAAAGAACACTTTCCCCCTTGTGGATAAATCTGTTTAACCCCTTCAATCCTGGAGATCCTAGTCTAATAGTGGTAGGATCCCACTCCCTCTACTGTCATTAATTTTTACAGTAAATTATGTGGTAGTTTTACTGCAAGTGTGTGGGGATCACTTTATATAGTTAATCCCCTCATTGTACTATTTCACAATTGAGTTTGGTACTAAGTATGTCCTGTTATTTTAGCTCAAGTAACATTCATTGAACACCTATTTTGTAAGATTTTTTTTTAGGTTTATATCATAGTTTCTGTTCTGAAGAGGCAGACAGTTATAGTAAAGAGAGAAAAACTTTGACAGTGAACTCTAAGACAAGCAAGGATGTGACTAGAAATGCCACGAAAATTCAAATGAGAGATTGAGACTAAAGAGACTATGAAAACCTCTGTGGATTATTTGGCATCTGATTTAGTCTTTGAAGTACCCAATGTATTTGTGGTACATAGAAAAGCAGAGAAAAAACCTTCTAAAGAGATGGAACACCATGAAAAAAAGTTAGGGAGTCTTGACAAGAGTGGTTCATGTTTTAATAACAAGCTAATTAAATCAGCATTGATGAAGCAAGGTCAGCGAGACAGCAGGGTTTCTGAGTCCATTCCTCCCTGGGTGCATCCTATCACTACCACTCTCAGCACATAATGGGTTATCCATGCCCTGTCCCTCCACCTCTGCACACACAGGGTTGCTGAAGGGCAGGGCTGTGACTTGCTTATCTTTACATCACAGACCTCTAGCACAGGTCAAATTAGAGTTGCTCAGAGAATCCTTTTGAATCAATGAATGGGAAAATGAGGTTGGAAAGCATTTTGAGACCTTAAAAAAACATAGACAACCACAAATATTCCGTAAAGGGGCCTGGGCAGTCTGCAGTAGGTAGTGGTAAGCCATAGGAAGATTTTGATTAGAGAAAACACAGTACACGCTGGCTTCAGGAGGACTGATCATGAAGCAGAGGCTACAATGGTGTTGCTAATAGAGCCCTCCAAGATTCTGTAATTGGCAGGCAGAAGGGGACACCGGAAACTACTGTGTTAATTAGAGAAGGCATGAGCTTCTGGGACTAATAAGCAATGTCGGTGGGCAATATACAAAAGGAATGCTGTACAAAGTCAATAATGGGGAGAGAGAAAAGACACAAAAGCACTTCAGATCTTGCTTTTTGGCCATTGACATCAGTTTGGCTCAAATAAACACTTATAAAAATTCTCATCACGGGTCAGAAACTCAAAGGGATTAAGAAGTACAAATTGGCAGTTACAGAATAGTCATGGGGATATAAAATGCCACATAGGGAATACAGTTAATAATATTCTAATAACTATGTGTGGTTTCAGATGGGTGTGAGATTTATCAGGATCACTTATTAAGTTAAATAACATCTAATCACTGGGGTGTATACATGAAACTAAAATAATGTATGCCAATTGTAATGGGGGTGACAAGATAGTAGGAAAACTGAAATGAGATGAACTGCTGAGGAGAATTATGAGATTCACAACAAATAAATCCATATCCGAATCCTAAGAAAATGCCATTCTCTTGCTATAATGCATTCTCAGGACTCAATATTTCTGTCTAATGAGATACATTCTTCAAAATGTGCCATTTTAAGTATTTTGATTTGTTTTAAAGTGACAAGATATACCTTACTTTTTATTAGTCAATATTTAAGTTGATTAATTCAAAATAAGTTCACTAATATATACATAATAAAGGCCAAAATTTAAGACATTAAAAACTAAATTTTGACAATGGAATACCTAAAAGCAAATAGCCATATAGAAACCTGTATGAATATGTACTGTAAAAATGTTACAGGTTTCTTTCTTTTTTTCCCTCTTTCCATTCCCTTTCTGATATTTTTTGGACCAACCCTTTATGTATTTTTCCTTTAACTGGGTTTTCTGCCCTGGATGGGAGCTGCACGAACACACGCTGTTCCCTGTTCTCACCGTACACCCATACCTGGATTGGTTCCCAGCTCAGAGTAGGAGTTAATCAATAAATACTTGTCAAATGAAGGAGAGAAGGAATCATGCTCGAAAGCTGGTGTTTCTCTCTTTCTTGCTTTAACGCTCATCTCTCCTTCCTTCCTGGTTTTACAACCATTACTCATAGTTCACACAGGTAATCTGAAGTTTGGAGATCTCTTTGACCTATGCCTTCCCCATTTGCAAAGATTCCCTTTGTCATTACCTCTCCTTTCTCTCTACCTCATTGCTTTCCTCCCTACCAGGTATCCACTCCTTGCTTCCTCAGCAAATCCCCTAAACCACTCCAGGTCAGCAATACTTAAACGTGTTTGGTGCTTGCTGGCTATATTTCTCTTTATAACTTGATTTTGAGCTGAATGGAAACGTATCTGTAACCCTCAAATGTCTTTCTGGGCAAATAGTAGGTGCTCAAAAAGTATTTTTTATTGATTGATCTCTAGTTTTTCCCCACTTGGCCCTTCGTCTTCTCATATTATGGTCCAAATAGTGAACATTTACATTTTCCTCTGAAAAATTTGTGGAGGAAATCAACTAATCTTTTAAGAGCCCATTTACTACTTCAGGCTTAATTTTTTGGTTTACTTATTTAATTACTATTTTGCTCTTATCCACTGAAATACATGTATTTTCTTAATTGTTTTATACTTCCTACTTGTTCTTTTCAGCATATACACTTATTTGTACACTATGCCTCGGGGATACCAGTAATAAGTTTAGAAAAGAGCTATAATAATTTTTAAAATCTAAGGATTTTCTTGATTATTTAGGAATCTGGGTGAAATCTGTTCATGTTGCATACCAGAGAAATTTATGCAATTGGAAAGCAATTCAAAAATATCTGTCCACTTGAAAGTATCTGTTAGGTTTCTTTTAGACCACATGAGCATTTTATTGGTGGATAAAGATGACTCCACTCTAAGAAGACAAGCAACCCAATTAAAAAATGGGCAAAGGACTTGAACAGACACTTCTCCAAGGAGGACATAGAGAGGATCCAGAGACACATGAAAAGATGCTCAATATCACTAGCTATCAGAAAGATGCAAATTAAAACCACAATGAGATACCACTTCACACCAGTCAGAATGGCCATCATAAACAAAGCAACAAACAACAAATGTTGGAGAGGTTGTGGAAATAAAGGAATCCTAATGCATTGTTGGTGGGATTGCATACTGGTACAACCACTATGGAAAACAGTATGGAATTTTCTCAGAAAACTAAAAATGGATCTGCCTTTGACCCAGCAGTTCCACTGCTAGGATTATATCTGAAGAACACTGAAACATCAGTCCAAAAGAACCTATGCACCCCAATGTTCATAGCAGCACAATTTACAATAGCTGAGTTTAGAAGCAACCTAGGTGCCCATCAGTAAAATGAATGGATCAAAAAAACTATGGTACATTTACACAATGGAATTCTATGCAGCAGAAAGAAAGAAGGAGCTCCTACCATTTGTGACAGCATGGATGCAACTGGAAAGCATTATGCTAAGTGAAATAAGCCAGGCGGTGAAAGACAAATACCATATGATCTCACCTTTAACAGGAACCTAAACAACAAAACAAAGAAACAAGCAAAATATAACCAAAGACACTGAAATAGAGAACAGGCTGACAGTGTTCAGAGCGGAGAAGGGAGGGAATTTCACAGGAATTTTAGGGGAAAAGGGGAAGGGTTTAAAAGAACAAGTATAAAGGACACATAGATAAAAAAACTAGGGGCAGGTAGAAATGGGAGGTGGGGGGAGGGCTGGGTGGGTGGGCTGGGAAGGGAGTGAAAGATAGAAAATTGTACTTCCACAACAATTAAAATAAAATTTAAAAGAAAAAGAAGTTTCTGCTATTCTCATTAAGAAGCCAAGTTTGTCAGGGGCCCTCAAAGAAGAGGAAAAAGTATTGGGCTGATGCTTTACCCAATTGTTTGTTGCTCTGAAGAGCAAATACAAATCAATAAAGTCCATGAAAGTACTCTTGAGATAAACGGTGAAGTCTTTGCGTATGATGAACTTGCACTTGACTCGACTTGTTAATTTTGAACTCTTGGATTTCCTAAGCCATAATGGATGTAAGAAATTTGGATAGTCTTCAAAATGACAATGGAAACGATTTATGTTAGCAGCTCAAATAAAGTTTGGTCTATCTGCTTGGTATGCTGCTTTATTAGTGTCCTCATATAAACCACATATTGGAACATATTGCTTTGGAATCAGCTTAATAAAACTGTTACATAAACTAGTAATCAAAACAGCATGTTATAAACTCACTTTTTTTGAGTTATCATGAAATGGGAATGACAATATAACTATTTGTGCTTATCTGTTCCAGTGAGTTCAGAGAACATATCTGTTTGAGATATATATCATTTATATGCAAAAAAGCCTCACTCTTCTTTAAATTAGGTTGCCCCACTTTTGAATGATATCCATCAGAACCATTCATGAAAAAGACCTTCATCCAGCTTGTATGCTCAATTATTTAATATTATGCCTGTGCATAGGTGTGAATCAGCAAGTCAGGAAGGGGACTTTCATAACAATCACGACCTTTCACTACACACCTAGATGAACAAAACAAATTCCCTGCTCCAGTGCATTCTTGAGGGGGAAGCTGTTAGCAAACAAGTAGACAATTAACACGTCATATAATTATCAATGGTGCCAAGATTTATAAAGAGAGTAAGTCAGGATAAGGATTGAAAGTAACTGAGGCCAGCGACCAGCAATTTTGCATAGAGTTAAGAAGAGACCTTTTTCAAAAGGTGACTTCTTGGAAAAGGATTAGGCAGATGATGAACTGAGGAAAGAATGCGTCAGGCAGCCCAAGAGCAAGCATCAAGGCTTTGAGGCAGGAAGTAGCCTGGTGTGTTTGAGGAACAGTCACAGTGCAATATTTCAGGTGAAGGAGAGGAAAATCAGGAGATGAGATAAGGAAAGTGGGAAGTGTATTCACATGTACCCAGTGAATGAAGTTCGAGAGCCTGGCTATAAAAAACATTGACCTAATCTTTGAGGCAGCTGTACATTATGTTATTTTCTTCATTTTACACATGAGTCAATTAGAGTGTAGTTAGATGACTTGCCTAAAATGAAAGAGCACGTAGGTGAAAAGTTACGATCAACTCAAAACGTCTGATCTCAAATACCACAATTTTCTCACTGAAAAGTACCTCTAAGGAATGATTGTTAATCTATGGTCTAGCTGCATGAGAAACACCGGGCAACATTATTTTATGGCCCCCAGACTTTTATTGAGCAAGAATAAAATAACATACAAAATCTTTGACTCTCAAATTAAAATATCTTTAATGAGAAGGCAGAAATACTTTTAATAAAATGAGGCACATTTAAAAGTTCTCCCTGGAGTTTCTCTCCCCTGCTCAGGCGTAAGAAATTCATATAATTGTTATGAGGACATGAATACACAATCCACACAGAGCTTAGGATAAAGACTGGTCTATGCTAAATACTTAAAAAATGTCAGGTCTGTCCCAGCCAGGTGACTCAGTTGGTTGGAGCATCATTGCACGCACCAAAAATGTTGCGGTTTTGACCCTAGTCAGGGTACATACCTAGGTTGCAGGTTAGATCCCTGGTTGGGGCATCTACAGGAGGTAACCAATCAATATTTCCTGTCTGTCTGATTTTTCTTTCCATTCCTTTCTCTCTCAAATCAATAAACAGTCCTCGGGTGGGGATTTTAAAAAGATTTCAGTTCTTATTCACATATTAGGACTGGTTTTGGCTTGGTGATGGTCAAAAAGATCTCATAGTTGGGGTGCAGGTGAGAAGGGAGGGAGATACAGATTTAGACTCCTTTATTATGTAAATATCTTTCCTAGTCTAAGACTGAGAAAAGAAAACATAATATAATTTATAGATGTGAGTATTCTTTCCGATACCTCACCAACCTTCAGAGTGCTAACCAATACCCATACAGGTATCTCCTCAACTCTGAAATTTAACCAATACCCTGGGGCTGCATGGGAACCAGTCAAGACACTGATCATAAAAATAAGGGCACAGGAAATCAACAAGTCTGTTTTACTGTAATTGTGTCTTTAAAAGAAAAATGGTTTCTTCAGTCAAGTGGAGAGTACCTGTCCTAAATATTTTCTGCTGGGAGGATACAAAATCCTAGTACTAAATAAAGCTGTTAGGGTCTTTTCCAAGAGGAGATGAGGAATGCTTCATTGTTCATTTTTTCAGGACTTGACATTATGCCTGGATGTTCCAGTGCCAAAGAAAGGCAAGTTCTCATGGGCCTGGGGGCTGTCTTGCTATAGGAACTCTGAAGCTCTCTGGGAAAGAGCAGTTCCCAAGAACACCCTAATCTATTGCTAAGCTTTCACGTCACTATGTTATGAAAAATCAGTGACTCATGCAGTGCTTGGAAAGAGAAACGACATTTTCCAGAACTCTCTGTAGGATGACTCCTTATTGCCACCTTTCAAAAATGCCAGCTGCAGAAGGGATTATAGAGGTTAGAAGTTTTAAAGTGATATTTAGACTCATTAGCCCCCAGGATCACTTGCCAGGACTTCTTCTTTTTCTTTTTTCTTTTGGCTGCAAAATGACCTGGATTTTCCTTTAGGTAAAAATTAACTGTGCCAGAAAAGCTTTCATAAGGTCATTTTTCTAAACAAATTCATACTAGAATTAACTATTTTGATACTTGTTGATAATTTAAAATGCCAATTTACCTCATTTATTTTTAGAATAAATGAGGTAATAAAATGATCGCCTCTCTGTAAACCTACAAAATTTTATTATGTGAGTTAATCTTTTTTATTTTTTTGTTTTTTAAGTATATTTTATTGATTATGCTGTTGCAGTTGTCCTATATTTTCTGCCCTTTATTCCTTTCTGCCTTGTACCCCCTCCCTCCAGCATTCCCCCCAACCTTTGTTCATGTCCATGGGTCATACATATAAGTTCTTTGGCTTCTCCATTTCCCATACCGTTCTTAACCTTCCCCTGTCTATTTTGTATCCACTAATTATCTTTTTTTTTTAAATTAGGATGCACAGAAGATACAAGATTTTGTTCAAGTTCACGGAGTTTTAGAGTCAGAAAGATGTGGAGTCAATGATTGTTTTTGCCATTCACATGGTTGGTGACTTTGAACAATATACTTCACTCTGAGCCTCAATATCCAAATCTGTAAAATGAGGAAAAACTCTTAGAGCTGTATGGATTAAGTGAGGTGAGTATGTAAAGATTCTACCACAGGCCAGTGACTCTTAGAACATAATGTTTTCTAAAACAGTTATAACTTTGTCACAACTTCTTTAACTAGTATTTAATTAATTTATTATTTAAAATTTTTCTTAATCTGTATTTGTTAGTACTTTTGGATCAATAGTAAATAACAAGCATGCTTTTCTTCTTAGTGATTTTGAGAAAAAGCTTCCAAAATGTATAATTTACATAGTTACTGTTTTAAGGAACTGTGTTTTTTCTATTTTTCTGTTTTTAAAATCAATGATGGATGACGAATTACATAAAACTCCTTTTTAGCATATACCAAAGTGATCTTTTTTTCTTCTCTTTAGCCATAATACTATTGATATGATGAATTAAGTCACTAAATTTTCAAAAAATGTTGAATTTATTGTTACATTCCTGAGATGAACTCCATTTGGTCATGGTGAATTATTATTTTCATATAATGCCAGATTGTTTCTGCTCATATTTATTTAGGATTTTTGCATAAGTATTTATAAGTGAGATCAGTCTGTGTTATTTGTTCTGCATTATCTCTGCATTATGAGTCTTTATGAAAAGGATTGATGAATAATTTTTCTCCATAAACTGGAATACTTGAAACACAATATGGATTAGTTTACGCCTTGAAAATGCAATAATTTTGAAATCATCTGAGTCTGAAACTTTTTAGGAATAGTTCTTGGCTCTTTGACTCTTCTTCATTCTATTTTCCCCCTCTGGGATCCTTATTTCAGACCTTCCAATACTACCCTCTTCATTTTATTTCTGATAGTTCTTCGTATTTTCTGTCAGCTGTTCTGCATACATTCCACATTTGTTTCTGATGGAAAGAATTCCCTCATCATCTAAGTTTAATTGCTGTTTAATCTGTCTGTTGAATTTTTAATTTTAGTAACTTCTTTACTTTCTAGAAGTTCTGTTTGGTGATTTTAAATTAATTCACTCTTTTCCCACCTTTAAAAAACCTGTGTACGCAATTACATAATTACCACACAAATCACAGGTCAAAATATAAAACACATCTATCGCCCTACAATATTTCCTTCATGTTCTTTCCAGACTGAACTGCTCCTTACCAGAGCTAACTTTATCGTTTGCTCATGATTGAGCTTTGTGTACATGGAATCATACCATGGGTACCCTTTAGTGTTTGCCTTCTTGCCCTCAACACAATATCTATTAGATTTGGTCATGTTGTTCTATATTCCAGTAATAGTATTTTACTGTGTGAAGGAACCATCAATTATTTACCCATCCTCTTACTGATGTGCATTTGGACAGTGCTTTTTTTTTTACTATAATGAATTAAGCTGCTATGAACATTTCTGTACAAGTTCTTGTGGAGATAAACATCATTTCTCTTGGACACATGCCCAGGAACGGAACTGTTGAGTCCTGGTAGAGGCAGACACATTGCGTTAGTAGGAACTGCCAGTTTCCCATGCTGGCGGGGCCATTTACAACGCCGTCAGCAGTGTTTGAGGGTTTCAGCTTCACCGGCACTTGGCATTGTCAGTCTCTGTAGCTTCTGTCATTTTAGTGGGCAGGTAGCTATTTTATTTGCATTCCTGATAATGATGCTGAACACACCTTCACATGCTTAGTAACAAACACATATTTTAAAATCTCTTTTATATTGTTTTATTATTTCCAGTTTTTGTGCTAATATTCTTATTTGTTGTGTCTCTTGATTCCAATTATGGTGGTTCATTTTCTCACATGGTTTTAATCTGAATGCGAGTTCATCTAAGTTACTTTCCTCCCCAGGAGAGGTAGGTGGAACCCAAATAAACTGACTGATTTTGCATTTGCCCTTTCCAGAACCCCTGGGATATCAATAGTCTGGAACTATTTTATATGATATCTCAGCTTGAATATACAACTTCCCCATTGTAAAGCTGGAATCATATCAAAAATATTTTAAGAGAACAAAAGCTTATTTTGTGCTTCATACATAATACTATTAATATGTGGTACATTTAGAAAATTAAAAATAGTAATATTTTATTTCAGAATGTGCTTTTTCATCATCAAACCTTTTCACCATCATTTAATTTGAGATTCACATAACTCAGTGAGGTCAGTAGGATTATTGTTACCATGTGTTTTGTCCACTTTGTAAATGAGGACATTGAAACTCAGACTAAATAATAATCTAACGCCTTACATCCAATATATAATAGAACCAAGGCTGGAACTTACATCTAATTGCTGTCCAGTTCCTTTTCCAGCATATTCTACATAGACTCACATGTGTGTGTCACATGTTGCTGAGTCGGCTCCCAAGCCTGGCAACACCATGAATGTGTGATGTCCGCCATGTCCTGTCCTCAACGGCCACTCAGCTTCTGTAGACTCATACCTGTCTTCTTTTATGAAGTTAGTCATCTCATATTTAGTCTTCCCCTTTACCTGATGTCTTCTGTTTTTCCCACAATTATTGTCTTTTCCAAAGAACCCTGCCTTCTCATGATGAGCCTAAAGTAGGATAGCTTCAGCTTCACTTTTGCCATTTTTGCATCTGGTGACATTTTAGGTTTAATGTACTCTCAAACCCAGCGTTTTGTTTTCCTGGCAGTCCAGGGTATCTGTAGAGCTCTACTCTAACACCATCTTTCAAATTAATTAATTTTTTCTGCCTTCTGACACTCACATAACTATTATTATATGAGGTCTGTCCAGGAAAAGTCCAACCATCATTAATACAATGAGAACGATTTGCGCTACATCAATATAACCTGGCAGCCAAGGAGAGTGGACTGAAATGGGCATGCATGAGAACTGACAACTTCATTGTACTAGTCAGTGGGGGCGGGTAGATGCTATGGAGTGAGCATGTGCACTGTGTGGCCATCCCATTATAAATGACTGAACAAGAGCAATGAAATCTGCACCAAATTTTGCATTAAGTTTGAACATTCCTCTGCAGAAACTATTCTCGTGATTTAGAAGGCTGCAGCTATGGGCACTGGTGATTGGCAGCTTCATCATGACAATGTGCCCGCTCATGCATCATGTCTTCTTCAGAGTTTTTTTTTTTTTGCAAAACATCAAATCACTCAGGTGACTCAGTCCCACTACAGCCCAAATTTGGTGCCCTGAAACTTCTGGCATTTCCCAAAACTATAATCACTTCTGAAAGGGAAGAGATTTCAGACCGTTGATAACATTCAGGAAAATAAGATGGGGCAGGTGATGGCAATTGGGAGAACTATGTGGAGGCCCAAGGTACCTACTTTGAAGGTGACTGAGGTGTCATTGTCCTATGCCCAAAGTTTCTTGCATCTTGTGTCTTCTTCAGTAAATGTCTCTGTATGTGGTAGTACATGACTGGGTACTTTCTGGACAGACCTCATATATCAAATATCATATATGTCACTTATTCCCAAGAGAAGTTAATTGACTCACTAACTTATCATTTCGTGTACTATAGCACATGGCTACAAGTATTTGCATCTCAATTCTATTAAAACTTGGGCAAGTTAGACTCTGAACATCAATGATAAAATGGGGGATAATAATGCTTACTTCATAGAATTTTGTTAAGATTAAGTGGGATTATACTTCTAAGGCTCATATCATATCTGGTCAATATATATTAGCTATTATTATCCTTTCATCACATTTTTAGAAACAGTTTCTGCAATATGCATTCTCATGATATCTGAATTGATTTCACATTGCTTCTTTCTTCTGTTCCCCAGTGATTTTGTTTCCCTCATGTTGCTGGCTATAAGATGGCACCAGACATTACAGAGATGATACGATATTTAAATCATAAATTATTATGTCATCTCTCTGCCTTATTGGCACATGTAGGTAAGCTTTATTAAAATATTACTTAAGCCAAGAATTTGCCATGAAATATTAGCCTTGCTAAATTTTTCCTACATTTCTGGCCAAAAGCCTTGATGTCTTGTGTTTTCAATATAATGTTTTGCTGTACTTAATATATGCTAGAAATTGTCAAGTGGGAACAGAGAAGAAAAGCTCTTATTTTCAGGTGAAACTTGTCACCCCCAGTCACTTCCTTTTGCTAACTTCTTTTTCCTGTTTGTCAAGGACACGACAAATTCAGTGCCTGAGCAGCTGCTTGGTACTTGTAAATGTCTGGGAGTGATAGGTCCCTGGGAGAAGTTGGTGCCTCTACTCCAAGTATGCTTGTAATTGTGTGTGGTGGGGATCCTAAAATGGGTGGGAGAGTGCAATTCTGGTGGGTGTTACTGCTTGTTTTGAATGGGAGGTAGAAAGAAAGTGTTTCACAGGCTGCGTGTTATGCAGTCATTCCCACAGGGAACCAAAACTTGGGCTTAAAAAGTCAATATTTGGAAATAATTACATATGGCAGGAGATTTTGTGTGTTTTCTTACATCCTTCTTTGGACTTTCTCTCTGGAGCGAAGGTGGCATGTGGGAACATGTGAAAATGTCCTAGAGGTTTAGTCAACCAGCCCAATTTAGTGCTCGTGCAATTGAAGGACGGTCTACCTCCCTTGGATCTTTACTGCTTAAGGAAAATAAACAACTAAGCCAGCCCAGTCTCATCACTCTTCTTCTGGGACTACTATTTGTGACTTGGGTGTGTGTTCTTGTTTTCATGTCACTCTCCAAAATGTGTTAAACTTTCTTCAGTATAAGACAATACTTCCAGGTGGTACACACTATCTGGCCACAGCTTTTAGGGCAGAGGTCGGCCTCTGACTGAAAGTGAAGTAATGCAAATTTGTCCCCTCATGCGTGACAAAGAAATGAGCTGGAAAAATTAGATTCCTTGCTTGATACTTTGAAATAGACAATCTGAGAAGTGGAGACAGTTAGCTGTGGGCCCAGGCGTTAGACTATTTCATCCGAGGTTGGAGTGGGCCGTGAAGGCTGCATGCAAGATGGGAAAGAAGTGGACAGAAGGATAGAATGGCACAGAGGATAGAAAAAAGCTGAGAAACCTGCGACAAAGATGGACTTGAGGAAGCAGATTGTCCCTAGACAGGTCCCTGGACCCAGTTCAGTCCTCACTTTTCCTGAGACGTGATAATTCTGCTTTTTCTAGATTCCTGTGCAGATATGCCCTTTCGTATCACCCCCATCGATCCACTCCTTTCCCCTGGTGTATAAAGTGCCATTTCTGGGGTCAGATGGACTTTAAATCACTGAATTGGGGGTAATTCATTTAAATCCTAACCTTTGTTTCCTTACCTGTAAAAATAACTACAATAAAGATAATTATTTCAACTTTTTGTATTATTTTTAATGTACTTAAAAGTTTTGCACTATCCTGACAATCTCCTTGAATCACACTTTATTACTCAAAGGTGAGCCCATAGCAGATATGCAACAAATTATCAGTTAAGATGAAAAACCAAAGTTTATTTGTATGCCACAGCCCTTAGTAGGGAAATAGCCACCTTTCCTAGGTGCCCGGTTCATTATCTTTCATGAGACAACCATCATCATCCCTTTGTTGAACTAAAAAGAGTCTCCTCACTGTAACCCAGCAATGAGTTGCCATTGTTATCCTAAAAATTAATAGAAAAAGTGGGTTGGACATATCACTGGAAATACATTTATGATCTACTGAGAACTGAAATTCCATTAGGTCTAGAAGATACACTTACAAATTTTTGTGATTGTAAGAGTCTTCCTCTTTTTGCTATCCATTCTAAGCTCCTATATTTGATGCCTCTGTGCATTGTATTAATATGTGATACAAAAATTCCTAACACTATACTCTTCTTAAAGACAGCAAGTAAAATGAATGTGTACGTGTGTGTGTGTTCTGGGGGCCCGCACACATGTACTGACTGGTTGGAGGACAGACTGCAATCTGTGAAAGAGGGTTAGCTGTACCCCATGACAGATTCAAACAGTTGAGGATTCTGTTTATCATTCAAAGGATTAATAAAATGTTTGGGTATCTGAAACAAAGAGATTAAGAAATCTAAAAAATTGCTTTTAACAAGTGTTGAAACAAAGCCCTGGTTACTGTGAGCCAAAGAGCAAAACACCTAGAAGAGTTGGACTAAATCCACTTGGCTCTAATACTGTTAGAGGTCAACAGTCTTTCACTTAATTACAACGGATCTTGTGTATAATTAGTACATGCTGTAGCCCTTTCCAAGAGAAAAATGGAAATAAATCAGCATTAAGCAGTGTTGTATTGTTGCTGTGTATGAGCAAGTTTTCTATGCAGTGGTAAGATTAAGTAATAAAAACAATAGTCTGGAGACAAAGCTCTGTCATTAAAATGTGGTGTGTAATTGGAGGTGGTCTATGATGGCTGGTGGCACTAAAGTCATAGAAGGCATTCTTCTCACAGCTGATTAACTTAGCCAACTATGGGTCCCTCGATCATTGTCAGTCTAGAAAGAAGGCATTGGTAACTGTCATGAGAATGGCTAAGGGAAATTTGCTACTGCCCATATAAAAGGAAATAATTTAAATCCTAAGTAGTAGATGTGTGGAATGAATATATCAACGATGATGACAACACCTGCAGAAAAAAATGTGAAGGTGGAAAGTAGACTAATCACCACAAATAATTTACCTTCTTTCTGTATTGTGAAACGTCAGTGTGGAACCTACCCAAACCAGTCGTGTTTATGTACTATGAACATTTGGAAAAATAAATTTAAATTCAACAGAATGATGTGCAAATGACTCAATTGCTAATTCAAATCTGGGTGGAAGGAAGCTTTGCATCTTTGTGTAAAGGTTTCCCTTAGATCACATTATTTCTGATTAAACCACAAAACAAAATAGCATTCAGAGCCCCTTTGTTATTTTCTCAGCTAAGATTCAGTTCATTTGCTATGTTTCCTTTACGCTGGAACTAAGGCAGTTTATTCAATGATACCCAGAGGCTTGTTTTAGCAATACCGAGTAAAGTGACCTCAGGGAAGTAGGAAGTATTTGAACACCACCTTCAGTAATTTATGGATCCATGTCCCGCATAATAAAGAGGAGCCAGGGTGGTGACTTAGGTAGATCAGTGATTCCTAAACTTGCTATCTCTGAAACTCACCTGAAGGTGAGAAATGTAGATACTGATTTTTCACTGCAGTTTGAGACAGGTGACTCTTACCCATGCTTGAGAAAACCTGTGGTAAATGATGTGTAGCTACAAACAAAAAATTAAATCTAAGTGACAGAGTACATCCTCTTCACTATTTGTTATGCTACAAGGCTAAGACTAGAAGATGGCATTTAACTTTGGATAATGGGTCAATAAAGGAATTATCATAGTTCTGGAAATCACAGAACTCCAAAGAATGTAGCACAAAATAAGTTAAATAGATTGGAAGATGACCACAGAATTGATAAGGAAACCTTAGGGAAAAGTCCAGACATCCAGCTATTTAATTACAGATGTCAAAATTTACTGATATAGCTGTCCCACTTAATGGAAACCTCCATGGAGCCTATATATAATTAATGAAGTTAATGATTGATTGAAGCAAATGTGAAACAAAACCATCTCAGCAACTGCTGTTGATTTATGTCTATGATCAGCCCTGGTTGATAACCAACAGTGTTATAAGTAAGAGAATAATCACCCTCTTTAATCAAGCAAATAAAAGAGTAATTTATTATATAATATAAAGCCAATGTATTTTCACAGTAGGATAACACCACACAGAAAGTGAAGAGAATAACCCATAGATCTAGGCACATGGCTAGTTGTGAAAATAACCAATGGATCAATTAACTATATCTATTAGAAGTTACTGTGCGCTAGGCACTTGTGTTACATGCCGAGGGCACAAAGACAAATGTTATATGGTCCCGAATCTCAAGTATGAGTTACTTAGAGGGGTCTTCTGGTACCTAATCTAGACCTAAGTTGAATTTTAAAAGGGTCGTGAGTAGTAGCATAAAAATAGAGGACATATAATTCTTTGAGAGATTCCTTCTCTTTCAGTGATATCAGTAACCTTGTTATTTTAATATAAAGCTTTATGCATTTATTGCTTTTACCAAAAATTAAGGATTTACAATCTAAAAAATTGATTTGATTAGTTAAATGTAAAATTTGTGAATAAAATTTGATTTGATTAAGGCTGGCTCTTTTACTGATACATACCTATTTATTAGGAAGTTAATTCAAGATGAGTTATTTCAGTATTCAATAAATTATACATAGGACATAGTAAATGATTAAACCATTTTAAAAAATCATCCCCGACTTTATTCAGTTTAGTTTTTTAAGCAAACAATTACTCAACTTAGGTGATTAAAAGTTATAAGACGACCAGCAACCACTAGGGTGAAAGCATGATAGACATGATTCTCTGCTTGGTGTAAGTAGATATGCTTCTGCTGACATTGCTTTATGGCAGTATGATTCACAAATATTATGAGGGATTATTTCTATGGCTCAATCCCCATTTCTCTGTGAGAATGAGTTATAACTTGATAACAAGCATCATGTAAATTCAGTCTTACAAATCATTGCATGCCAGAAATACTGTAAGAAGATTGGTGGAAATTTTATAAATTATTTCCAAGATCAAATTAATAGTTACTGATTTTGTTCTGCTTACCTTTCTGGAAACAATAAGAGGCCTTTTCTCCAAATGAAGTTTCATATATATCAATGAATGGTGACACTTTAAGCTAAATGACATAGGACACTTTTGTTCACCCTTGTGGAACTTATTTTAGGTAAATATGAGGACTCCGCATTCAGGTGAATGCCCAGTCATATACTCTGGAGAGACAAGTATCACAGATTTTCCAAAAGTGGATACACAATACAATGAACTGAACACAGGAACTAAAGGAAGGGAGCATAAATTCCCTTTTTCCATTGATCATGTAACTCTTCAAAATTTTACAGTGCATGCAGATCCTCATGAAAATCAGTGATATACTAGGTGGGCACAGAATTGTAGTAGAAAGCTTTGGGCACTAGCATGACAGCAAAGGTAACTTTTAGTGTTTTTGAGTATATTAATTTATATTAAGGAAACATAATACAAATATCCCATCAATTTTTGATGTAGTCTTAATATACACATTACAATGAGAAAACATTTTTGCTACACTTTTTGCATACATGTTACATTAGAACAGGAGCATGTGTGATACGATTGGGCATAAATACCTAAACGCAATGCATTCTTTTAGATATTTTGTGTGTGTGTGTATCTGCTGTGCAAGTAAGGCCCATGCTCCGAAATCTTGAGTTATGTGAAATTTAAGGACTCAGAATCAAAACCACATCTAATTGTGAATTAGACCATATAACGCTTCAGCTGGCCTGCCACTGAAGGATCAGTCCTAATTACCCTGAAATTCAGCCTGGAAAAGGCACATGAAGCCTGATATCTTAGTAACTGTCTCCTTACTAGACACAGTAAAATGGAAACTTGAGTATAATTTTTTAAACATTCAAATCTTTTCAGGATCTTCCTAGTTAAGGCTTTGGCTTTAAAAAGCTATTATAAATGTGATAACTTCTTGGTAACAGGAAACAACTTAGATGAAAAAAATAAGAGACTGCTAAAGGAAACAACAGTATTACTGACATTCATGAATACAGAAAATATTCTCACACTGTAGATAATGAATCTGAAGGTTTCATTTCCTAACTGAGTAGAAAACTTGTCCTTTTATTCTTTTCCAGTAACATCTAGAGACATCAACAAAAATGAAAACATATTCTTACAAAAAGAGTAAAATAATACTGAATACTCACTTTAATTTCTATGCCTGAGAGATATTTATTAGACTTAAAATTATAAAAAACATATCTGTTGATTTAACATTTAAAGAAGCTTACATGTTTTGATACAACCTTAAAGCTAAAATGGTTTAATCGTTAGAAAAACATCAGTAATGAATATATTAGCCAGTAATATCTTGGAAAACAAAACACAAATGCAAAAGAAGAAAAGTCAACACTGGAAATACAATATTCAGCGGTAAAGTGACATTGTTACTAATTACAAGGGTCTACAACATAGCAAGTAAGCTTTATAAAAATGCATAAGAATTTAAGAGAGCACTTTGCAAAGGACAGGCCGATGATCCAATGAGTAGGTTATGACTGTGTAATTTTTAATACGTGTGTCGTTTTAAGACTTCTCTTCACATGTCTGCCCGAACAAAAGAAGCAAATACTCCATCTTCCTGAGCCAAGAGGCTTTCGGGAGTGTCATATTCTAAAATATTTCCTCGCTTCATCACAATAACTAGGTCTGCCGTCAGAATAGTGTGAACCCGATGCTGTGAGTGAAAAAGAAAATGTATTTGTTACAAATTTTGGGGCACAAGTCAAAGCAATGGATATGCGTATTTCATCAACTATTCAGAGACATTTATACACAGTGGGGTGAATTTTTAAAATACTGGCCACTATCACTGGGTCCTGTATGGGCTGTATTAAATTGATTGCAGCTAATATAGTAGTTTCATCATTTTCATGGAAGTGTAAGTAGGCTAATAAACATTTTGTCAAATAATTAAATAAGAAGAGTCATCATATAACCATGGATTATAGCTTAGTCTAGACGAAAATTATCTCTTGTGTGGAGTCAACTAATTCTGTGGGCTAACCCACAATTTGAAAAACCCTGGAAAGTGGTCAATCCTGGGAAGACAATATGGGGAAGTCCATTTTGGCATGCAGTGTTAGAACATATCATAACGAAAGCTACCCCTTACTGAGCATATACTGCACATTAAGTCTTCCACACACATACTTGTTAATTATCAGAACATTCCTCAATGTAGGTGTTATCTCTCTTCACTTTATAGGGTAGACCCTTGACGCTTATAGAGTTAGAGCAAAATCAGGAGATCCCATAGACAGCAGCAGAACCAGCATCAACACCAGGCTTAATTTTAAAGCGTGAGATGTGTCTGAACCTGCCACCAAACTGTTTCATGTGGAGCAACTGGCAATTTAGAGGACCGTTCACCTGCCACCGTTAGCGCTGTGGTTAAGAGTGCAGGCTCTGAATCGAGAGTAGGCTCATATTCTGGTTTCACTGCCTGTTAGTTGCACAGGCTCCAGTAACACACTTGATTTTTGTATGTCTCAAGTTTCCTATCTGTAAAATGATGGGAATAACAGTACCTGCCTTGGTGAGAGGTGGTGAGGATCAAATAGATAATCCATCTACAAAAATGTCAAAAGCACCTTGTCTGACACATACAAGCAAATAATACATGTCAGAGCCTGTTATTTTTTATTTTTAGGGCTTATAAAGGGAAAATCTGTGCAGCGGGCCTTCTCACTGTTCCTGCAAAGGTAAGGGCTGTACCACAGAGACATAATGTGGGCTACAAATGTGAGACACACGTACTCTAAATTTCTCAGGAGCCACATTTTAACAGCACAAATAAACAGGTAAATTCACTTTAATAATATACCTAATATATTTAAAATGTTATTTCAACATGTAACCAATATAAAAATTATTAATGAGGTCTTTTACATTCTTCTGTCAGTACTACGTCTTTCAACTCCAGTGACTATTTCACACCTACAACACTTCTCAGTTTGGACTGCCCATATTCCAAGTGCTCAACAGCTGTATGTGTCTAGGAACTACCATAGCATGCTGACAGAAATGCTCAACCTGGAAATACCATCTGTTTAGCTTATGCACAGGCTTCCAAAGTGCCTTCTCCTAACAGCCCAAAGTGCAACTTAAAGCCGTCTCCAGGGGCAAAGGCCTATCTTCCCCTCTGGGCCACCTAGATGGGGGAGGTGTCACTGTTCATGTTTGCAGAGAAGCAAGTGGTCATAGTTGGGACTCACAACTAGAGAAGAAAAGAAACACTTATATGGAGTGTGATAAAGAAGACAGCTTACAACATGCATCACTGTTTTCAATATTCATAGACAAACCTATCATTCACTAAATATTAGGGGCTAATGATAAATATTTAGGGAATGTCACTAGTTGGAAGACAATGTTTATTTATCTTTGAGAAAGGACCAGAGCCATATGCATGACCACACATTAACAATAAAATACAGTTAAACTGAATGTACTATTTAATATATGCTGTGTATTTTCCCTCCAAACAATTAGTCTTCAGTAACCATATCACAGATATTAACAAAAGAATGTGGCTTAAATCCACAAATAGAATCTTATAAACATTGCCTTGATATTCTAAAATAATGTTTACTTTAAAAAATGAAAACACTGAAAAACTTGGCCAATGGAAATAAATATAGCTGGTTTTTAGTCCATTAATCCAAATTATTTTTTGCTTGACAAAGTGTGGTATCAGTTGCAATAGCGTTGATGAAATTTTCAAAATGCTCCACAGAAGTTCATCTAATTAAGAGTGAAGAACAAATCACTTTTATAAATAATGCCCTGCACTATTTTGGTGACGAGGATTTAGAAGCCAGAGAAAATTGTCTTAAGCTATTCCATAATTTTCATTAGCAGGTAACAAAATTAACAGAACAACTTTTAACAGGGAAGGAAATAGAGTTACTTCCAATAGAGCTGAGGGTCACTCTACAAGGAGCCCCCCAAAGGCTGGTGCCCTGTTTCCTGTGAGTCTTGCAGGCGGGGTTGGCCCCACAGTAATGCTCTCTTCCCCACAGCTTCCTGCGTGTGCAGTGGGGAGAACTCTGCGTATCCTGGTGGCCACTGCCACACTAGTGGTCTTGAAACATTAAACAGGTAAACAATATAAAGCACATAAAAAAGTGTTTGGTGAATGTAGCAGGACAGAAACAAGGCAAGAACATAACTTTTTGGTGAAAAATTGAATGATTTACAAGTAACCTTCCTGGTTTAGACTAAAAGGGACCATCCAACAAGGCCATGCTCCATGCAGAATAGAGAAAACTAGTCTTTTGAGTAGGGTTAAGGTCTGTTCCCCCAACCTTTACCTACCTTTTCATTTAGAGGAAACAGGAAGTTCTTTCTCCCTATCTCTCCAGTGAAAAAATTTCTTGAAAATATTATAGAACCATTTTTCAAGTTAGCCAATTCTCTTACTCACTAAATTGTTCACACTTTAGTGTGAATGAATTAACCAGGGGACCCCTTCTCCAGGGCAAAAGGAACCATCGAGTTCACTGGGAAAGTGAGAGAAAGTGGGTTTCTCTTTACTCAGGTCTCATTTACAGAAGGTGGCCGCCTTAAAAAAGCCCAGTTTCAAAGGGTTCATTTTCTCCCATGCATCATTCACACAAATGGCAGCCTGAGCAAGCACTCCGCACCTAGCTCCATCACTCAACTGCTAAATGTAAGTAATTACTTAAATTAACGCATTCTTCAGGGCAAATACAGAACATGCATTGTTTTCTTCAGGACACTTAGAGATCATCCCCAAGAAATAAGACAGAGGAAAATCTGGTTCTTGGGTTTTCCTAAACACTATCTCTTACATATTTACATTTCAGTACTTATACATACATGTGCCTCCTTTGAACTGAACATCACTGAAGCACCTGGCTGGTGAGTAGTTCGTTCCCTCGCCAATCCCTCCCCTTGGAATGGCTGCATTAGCCTTGTCTTACTGAGGGGATGCTGCTAAGATAGCTACCGAATGGGATACTTGGCAGTAGCTTGTGATGGTCTACTTGTTGGTCATCACCAAAGTGGAAAAGAGGCCATTCTTGTGGGCGAGCAAGTTTGGAACCGTGCCACACTCCACTAAAATACCCTCAGAAAAGACCAAAACAAGGCCTGCGTCCAAAATAGAAGAGACACGATGCTAGAGAGAAAAGAAAAGTGGAAAGAAGAAAGAGAATCAGCGAAAGAGAAAACATCCAGGTGACTCATTCACAAAATAGTTTTTGTTAAACATGAGGCCTAAATACGAGCAAGAATCCACTCATCTGCAAAGAGAAAGAGACAAAACCATGGCCTATTGGAAGGAAGTTATAACATGGATTACAAAGATTACAGCAATTTTTCAATTTGATTGGTGCCCAGAGAAAGCATTGCCTGGGCTGTGATTTGTCTCATTGCATTTTTTTTTCTTTTAAGAAAACAGTTAAGTGAAAAGAGACATAGAAAGTAAATATAAACAGTGGCAGAATTGGCAGTCAAATTTAAGAATTTTGCTTCTGAAACTGCTCTCTAGACCATCAGATTGTTGAAAAGCTACTTATATAAACTACCTATATAAACTATCCTATATAAACGATCCTATATAAACTACCACATGTATCTGGGGAAAAGCATAGGCTGTGACCTGCCAGAACCTGAGAATTAGGGTGTCTTATCACTGTGACATCGGGGAGGTGGGTAGAGCAGTCAGTCTGGAAAAAATCAATGTAAAGACTTTCAGGGCATAGCAGGTATTTTTTTTTCTTTCTTGCACAGATACAGAAACATTAGCAAAAGGCACATGATTTAATATATTATAATTGTTCAAAAATAAAGATTATTGTATCTTGGAATGAAAACCAGAGAGGAATGAGTCAACTCCATCTCCCATACTTACAGCTATTGTAACAACGGTGCGGTCTGCAAAAGCTGTCATTACCACTTTCTGCAAAATGTTTTCCTGCCAAAAAAACAAACAAATTAAGTCTGAATTTTCTCTGGACTACTTCCTCTCACTATGATATTTGGTCCCCAAGAACAACGCTTCCATCTGCCCAAACCCTTCTGAGAACTCTCTCAGAGACATTCTGTCTCTCTCTCTCAACTCTACTGAGGTAGTATTACCCTTATAATAACCCCCAATATTATCAAACCTTAGTAATCAATACTAATTTTGATGTTGTTATGCTTATTTAGTGAAATGGCTTGATTAGAAACTATTTTATAGCTTTAAATTATCTTAACTTTGAGAAGATATACTATAACTTTGTATAGTTACTTTAATTGATTAGCCTTACTTAAGTAGGAAGAAGTGATGTCAAATTATATAATTGGCTCTTAATTTTAAAACTGTTTCACTATATGGAGTAGTTTACTCAATCTAATGTGTACAGCAAGAAAATAACATGAGGTTGTGGATGTTTTTTATTTTTATCCTGATATCAAACTTTTAATAAGTTAACTTTTATAAAAACATTGATTGCTAGATCATTCAGTTTGTGGTTTAATGTGACTTTTCTGCACTTAATCACAGCCTTCTAGACAGATCTTTTTTGACATTTTAAAATAATTTCTTTCTAAAGTCAAAGTTTCTGGTCTGTTAGTTAAATACATTGAGACAACCATTATTAATTGTAGCCATTATCAATTCTAATCACTTTTCTGCAAATTATTGTAGAAATTAATGATTAGCTTTGATCATCAACAGATTCTATTAAATAGAGATTTGCAAATTTCATTTTAGAACATGATAATACTTGAATACAGTACTCTCATGTACTGAGCCCTGGAATTTTACAGTTTTGAGAATTTAACAAAAAGTAATAGCAAATTTATTTTGTGTTTATTGGCAATAAGAACACCCTTAAAACTAGTGTCTGTCTCCTTTATTTCAATTTTCCATGTGCTATCATCTGTTGATTAAGTGGATGAATGAAATGACCCTCAAAATAAGACTGAGCATTCAGAACCCAATCAGGAGAAAAAAGATGTAGTTTCCATGTGCATTTCTCCAAGTCATCCATTTAGAAAGCTTAGACGGTGCACTCACCGTGGCCATGTCAATGGATGCTGTGGCTTCATCCATGATGAGAATGCTGCTCTTGCGGACAAAGGCCCTAGCAAGGCAAAACAGCTGCCTCTGTCCGACACTAAAGTTCTCCCCACCTTCAGTGACAACTGCATCTAAATCAGAGGAAGAAGCAAGGATTTCACTGAAGAAATGTTACTATCATAGTCCTTGGGTAAGGTAGTGAAACAGGTTCTGTCCTATAAAGAGAAGCTGGATATTACTTTGTGCTGGTACAAGGATTTCATATACAAAGAGTTGAGAGGAATTTTACATCAGAAAATTAATATATTCCGGGCCATCCTATTTTTGACAATGGATGGTAAGTCACATCCATATAGTAAGATATAAAATACTGTTAAACACTTTGAAGAGTGAAAGACCTTGGAAGTTATTTAATTATGTTATATAAGTATCTGAAGAGATTATTTAATATAATTAAGGCCTAGAGAAATGAAATGGCTTGTCCAAGATTACATAGCTTAATTACACTACAACTTGACAAGAATATTCTCAACTCTACACCCATTCTTTTTCCATTATAGCATCCCATTAAACTCTAATCTCCAAGTGGATAGGACTGTGCTTGTTTTTGTACATCAATGACCCTCAGCACTTACCATGGTACCTAACATAGTAGCTGAATAAAACACTATTAACTGGATAAATGGGTGTTATATGCTCATTATTTTTACTATCCACATTTCATAAAATGTACTATTGTGAGTTTAAAATAAATTCTGTTTCCAAAGTATCTCTTTTATTAGAATTCAAAGACTTTTTAGTAAAGTTGATGTGTGTGAAGGGGGGGCAATTTCTTGTGGTATATTCTCATTGCATCAAATTCTTATAATTTGTCAAGCTTGAGGACTATGCATTTATTCTCCAAATTTTAATTGATGTAATAAATAAGGAGGACACTAGAGTTGATGACAGTTTTTCACCAGACTAGGCCTGAACCAGATCTTTATCAAGCAATTGATATATTCTTTATCAAGTCAATATGCATAAACAACATTCAATTAGTAAGGGTAAATAGTGACACAATCCCATTGCTTACACTGCCCCATAACCCACAAACACTGTACCCATGATTCAAACCAGGTGTATACAGCTTTCATGTTAGCGAGGAGGACTATAATAAAGACATAATTGCTTGTTTTTCTGACTATTAATGGCAAAGGGGGTGGTCTCTAAATACCAAGCAAGAAGGGTTTATAAGCATTATCAATTTTTCGAGTAGACTTGCTAGGCTCTTCAGAAGAGACATCAAAAATTATTACGAGAAAGTTTATCCAGAACCGTGGAATTACTACCACAATCTGGCACTGTCCAAGACAATGAAAATATCCCTAAAGACATGCTGTCTCAGTTTTTGTTTGCGGGATGCCTTCTCCTTGGGACATAAAGTCATAAAAGGTATTGTTTTTGACTAGGTCCTCCTTCCCAAATAAACTAACAAATAAATATGGTTTTATTTAGTATGTTTATTTTATTTATTTTATTTTATTTATTTTATTTTATTTTATTTTATTTTATTTCTTTTTGGGGGGATAACATGAGGTTAAGGCCATGTTAGGTCTCCTGTAACAGTGTCTGTGCAAGGGATCAATATTGGCTTGTTTTAGTTCATCTTCATTTTAAATTATATTTTATTGATTATGCTATTACAGTTGTCCCAATTTTTTTCTCTTTGTCCCCCTCCACATAGCACCCCCCACTCCCTCAGGCCATCCCCAAACCTTGTTCATGTCCATGGGTCATGTATGTAAGTTCTTTGGCTACTCCATTTCCTACACTGCAGTTTACATCCCTATGGCTATTCTGTAACTACCTATTTGCACTTCTGAATCCCTTCGCCTTTTCATCCATTCCCCAAACTCCCCTCCCATCAGGCAATCATAAAATGGCTCTCCATGTCCATGATTCTGTCTCTGTTCTTCCTGTTTGTTTTTTAGATTCAATTATTGATAGATAAGCATTTTCGCTATTTTATTGTTCATAGTTTTGATGTTCTGCTTCTTCTTAAATAAGTCTGTTTAACATTTCATATAATAATGGTTTGGTGATGATGAACTCCTTTAGGTTTTTCTTGTCTGAGAAGCTCTTTATCTGCCCTTCCATTCTATGGAAACTTTGCTGGGTAGGGCAATTTTCACTGTAGGCCCCTGCTTTTCATGACTTTGAATATTTCTTGCATATCCCTTCTAGCCTGCAAAGTTTCTTTTGAGAAATCAGCTGACAGTCTTATGAGAACTCCCCTATAGGTAAATAACTTCTCTTGCTGCTTTTAAGATTCTCTCTTTATTTTAACCTTTGGCATTTTAATTATGATGTGTTTTAGAGTGGGCCTCTTTGCATCCTTCCCGTTTGGGACTCCCTGTGCTTCCTGGACTTGC
>CM052539.1:27918672-27952763 GCA_028533065.1 Trachops cirrhosus
GGTCTAAAATCTCTTCCCTTTCAAAGATGGTTTCAGTTTTGGGAAAAGCCAGAATTCGCAGGGTGCCAAATCTGGCCTGTGGTGGGGCTGAGTCACCTGGGTGATTTGATGTTTCACCAAAACATCAAATCTCTGCATGAGATGTGATGCATGAGTGGGTACATTGTCGTGATGAAGCTGCCAGTCACCAGTTGCTCAGAGCTGCGGACTTCTGAATCATCTGAATAGTATCTTGGAGGAATGTTCAAGCTTAACACAAAATTTGATGCAAAGTCATCACTCTACTTGCTCATTCATTTTGAATGTGATGGCCACACAGCACACATGCTCACTCAGCAGCATCTACCACCCCCACTAACTAATACAGTGAAGTCATCATTATACACTCATCATTATACACTGGGACTCATTCCAGTCCACTGTCCTCTGCTGCCTGGTTAGATTGATGTCGTGCAAACCATTCTCACTGTATTAACAATGGCTGGACTTTTTCTGGACAGACATCAAAATAAAATGAATATGACCTCTTGGCAGCAAAGAAATGGCAGCCAAAGTAGAGAAAATACCTGCTCCTAGATGGCACCAAGTACTCTTTGAACCTAACAGTCTTTTCAGTCCTCTTATCCATTTGCTGAGGGTAAGTGATTAGGTAGATCGTGTGAACAGAATGACCACAAGGAAATAGTCTGATTGAAGTGATCTGTGCCCACCAATCGTGAAAAGGCATACCTGTATTAAGTGGAATACTTTGGATTGATTGCTCACATGGAAAAGAATGTTATAAAGTTCATCCTCTTCTACCACGTGCAAAATCATTAGATTTTGAATTGTCCTAATGACCTTTAAAAATTATTTTAAACGTAAAGGGATATAACATTAGAATTATATGATTCTAGCATAAATTGTATATAGATTATATATGTAGTATTAATTGCATATTTTAAAAATAAATATGTAACTTGGGAATTTACCTAGACCTCCTGGTAGGGATTTGACCATATTCTTCAACTGAGCAATTTCTAGAGCTTCCCAGAGTCTGTCATCTGTGCATTTGCATTCTGGATCTAAATTAAATCTGTAGGAGGAAAAAATCAGTTAATTAATCAATAAATAAAAATAAAATTTTGTATATGCTTGTGTATTGCTGTTTTTTCCTCAAAATATAAGTTCTATTTGTTTTGGTTGCTGCTGCAACCCCAGAACATACAACAGTGCTTAGGGTACAGGAGGCATTCAACTTATGTTTGATGAATGAATGAATGACCTTAATATTACAAAAAATATTTTTGATAATATAATTAGTAAGTTTATATGCATGAAGACATATAATAAAATTCATTATTTGGATTCTCACACTTTTTTATTGCTTTTTATAACCTGAGTCTAGCAAACGTTCCTACAGAAATGATGGGTATGAATACATAAATATCTCTGGGAAAAATGGAAGCTATCAGCTTTACCAACTCATTGCAGTGTACCAACCAAAATAGTACTGGTATATTTAATATATTCAGAGATATAAATGTACCATCACGTTGCTAAATAAATTGCTAAATGTAGAACTTTTAACTAAAGTAATGTTACACCTGAATATTGAGCAATCTTACATATATTTTCTCTTAAAGACAAGGAGCAATTAGTAAAAGAAAGTGGCAAATTACTTCTTTGTAATTAAATAAATGGAGAGGGGGAGCAAGAGAGGACAAAGGAGAGATGAAATGAGAGTCTTAATCTCGTGGAAGATGCCATGGTAGACTCACGGAGTCAAAGTTTATTTGGGATCACAGTCCTACACTTACTGAGTATATGAACTTGGGCAAGTTATAGCTTCTCTGAGATTCAAAATATTCATCTTTAAAATGGTGATAATACACAGGATGGGGCAAAAATAGGATTACAGTTGTTCATATGGAACATAATATAATAATTAATAAATAATAATATAAGAATAAACTGTGTTTCACGTACTCACAACTGTAAAACTACTTTTGCCTAATCCTCTATATACTAGAACAATATTATGAGGATTTAATGAGACAGTATATTTACAGTGCCTAGCAAATAGCAGATATGTCCATCTTTATTTCCCTTGGGACCAAAAACTAGGAATAAAGAAGATTGAAGCTGCTTCTTAAAAGCAATGTTGTCTGAAAGAAAAGTAGTGCAGGATGCAGAGACTAGAAATCAAGGTACTAACCAAACTTAATATCTGCTAAGATCAAGCCAAATACACACGAGAGATGCAGGATATCTGGAGGGTGGAACACCTAAGAAAGGTCTGCCAAGAATCACGGCCCCCAAGTCCAGAGTAAAAATGATTTTGTTAAAATCAAATGGATAAGGAACTGGAGACAAAAAAGATTAGCTTCTATAGACTAATTTAGCAATTCTAGGGTTCCCCAATTCAAATTGTTGGATAGAGATTTGATCTTAGCATCTTGATAATATCATTTCACACCTCCCTGAAAAGTAATTCTAAGCAAAACTGTCCTATGAACCAAATGGTAAATCCCAGGTACACAGTTTTCTGTCAAATACATCACCTACCTAATAGAACCACTAAAGAGTATTGGATCTTGCAGAATGATTGAAAGTCGAGAACGCAGTGTATGCAGTGGCAGTTTTGAAATGTCAATCCCATCAATGACAATCTTTCCTGTTAAAGAGAAACAAAAATGGAAGGCATGTAGTATAATCACAAGCAAAGTAATGTTTATTTGCTATACAAATTGAGAGTACGTTCCTAGTTCAGGGTTGAAATTCCTAAAATACCTTCATCCCAGTTCCCTGCTTTATTTTCCTTCATAGCACATTCTTTATCCATTTACTGATCTTTTTGTGTGTGTGTGTGTTTCTCTCCCAATGGAAGTATAAAAGCTCCTTGAAGATGAGGATTTTGGCATATCTTTTTCATTCCTGTATTGACTGAACAGTTCAGTGTATTACAAATAAAAAAATAAATTCTATGACATAGCACATTTTAATGAATTTCTCCATGGTATACATAGACTTACAAAGGCTTGTATAATTGTCATGCCTTTTCCTCAGACTTGATAGATTTACTTTATCATATCCCTTTGTGCAAAAACAAATTCGGCCCCACGTGCGGACTGTACCAGGTGAAGCATGACACCTGGAGTCCCTTTTCGAGTTGACTTTACATTCAAGAGCAGGAAAGGAGGTTAAGTAAACTTTCTTTCAGAAATAATATGTTATCTAGTAAAATCCTAACAGTCTAATGATATCAAAAGGAGAATAAGTCATTCAGAGACCATACGGGGCCTGAAATGTGTTTCATAATCTAATATGTTCAGTCACAACCACAGTTCTTTAAGAAGAGTGTCTATCAGCTGTCTGTGGATCATGTAACTGACTTACACTGCAAATCCCTCCTGAAAACCTGTAAAGTATCTGCGTATTATTACTAGTCACAGAAGGAGCAAACTGCTAGCTCAGAGGCAGAAACCTAACCTGTTCCTGAATCTAAACCCCAAAGAGACAGCAATTACCACAGTTCAACTTTGTGTTCATAAACTGATCTCTTTATCTCATTGAACTGTTGTGTAGACTGCATGAAATAATATAAACTGTCAAGTACAATAAAAATGTGAACTACTATCATCATCATCATAATCATTACAGATGATAATAGCAAGGGCTCCCTTGAGCTGATAGTCAAACATATTGCTGGATCCTCTTTTCTTCAAGATGGCTTATGTTCTGGTCTATTTATAGGCCACTTGATAGACTAAACATGTGACATATTTTTTCCAAAGTGAAGATTAATTATTACTTTATCAAAGTAAAGATTAAATTAAAGATTAAATTACATTTTCCATGTATCATATTATAAATAATTTTGTGGATAAATGTTTTTGTATATTGTCAACGTGTGCTTGGCACTTTATAGTAAAGGTTCTTTCTCACAAAATGTTCAAGCTCATTAAACAATGTTAATAAGAAGGTAGTGAGAGTCATGCACCAAAATTAAAGATGCAGATTACTTCTCTCCCTGTGTTTTTTCCTTTGATGAAAAGAGATATTTTTAGCCTGCAGGAAACAAGACAGTCTTCCCCTTGCTTCCTTCCTCTTGAAATGCTATCTGCCTTTACTGCTATTCAAAACGCATGGGCTTGTTTTCACTTTATCAGTTTACTGGAATTCTTTGCCAACTATGTCTAAAACTAAGTTTTGGGCTAATAGTTTTATTTCTGTAATTCTACATCTTTTCCTTTACTTTGGGAGTGTTTTTCTGGGATACAAGCCTCAAAATATGGGCTATAGGATAAAAAGTCCTTATAAATATTTGGGTTTCTATTGTATAGAATTAGGTAAGTTGATGTTGTATTTTCTAAGGGAAAGGATCACATGACTTATGGAAAAATTTGGATAGTAACTCACCATCAAATATGTCAACCATTCTGAAGAAAGCCAGAGATAATGATGACTTTCCACTGCCGGTGCGACCGCATATGCCCACCTGAAAAAGCAGCTGTCACTCAGAGAGGATGACAGACTCAGACAAATGATAACAGATGGGAAAAAAGTATGTTTGACTTGGACAAGACACCACAGTGAAACCACCATTCTATTTAAATACTTACATTAACATCACCATTCTCTTTATAGATCTCTGTTATCAATGATCATTATTAAGCTGAAAACATGGAGTCCTCATCAAATTGCCAGTAATTTCATTCCAACTCTTTATTTTTATGTGATTGTGTTGTTTTTCTTTGTGGTTGAACTTTTGCATTAGTCATATGTTAGTCTAATGAATATTTATTTTTTCCTAGAAGTGATCTTATAACAAAAAGTAGAACAAGTCCTTTTTATCCCTGTATGCTTGCTCTTTTTAAAATAACTAAAACAAATCATTTGGGACTAGAGCTAATACAAATGCAAAAGTTCTCAAGAGGATGTCTGGTATGGCTAAAACCACTGACAGAAATTTTTAAAAACACACCTATTTTTGAATTTCCTTTCATTTGAATTGCCATTCATAGGAGACTAATGAATGGCAATATAACAGAAAAGATATATTTTATTCTGATCCTTTCCCTCCTATTTTCTTTTATGCAGATAATTTTACCTGTAAAGTATAGAGAATATTACGTAAGCCAAGTGAGAATATACTTGGCTGGAATATCTGAAGACCTCAGGTGATAATAGAGTATCCATCAAAGGGTTTGTATGAAATAAATCAAATGTCAGTGAACTCCGCACCTTTTGCCCAGGTTTGATGTAAGCCTTAACATGCTTAAGAACAGGTTTCAGATTATTTTCATATCTAACACACAGATCATGAATCTTGATCTCCCCTTCCTGTGGCCAGTGTTCTGGAACTTGAGAAGGATCTGTGGCAGGGAGAAGTGGGGGGGATGAGAGAAACAGGGTGAGGGTGAGGGCAAGGGAGAGAAGGAGAGAAAGAGAGAAAGAGCATTATACATATTTATACAGATGAACATAATTTTTTCCTTAATTTTAAATACTGAACTAAATTCTGTGGTTTTTAAATTAAAATTACATAAGAGGAAAGACTTCTGGATTAAGAACTTTTAAAATTGTGTTTTATTTGTTTATTTTTGAAGCATTCAACAGCCTCATGTCTCCTGTCTCTTCATCATCCATCACTCAACTCTACTGAAGATAGTTCATCTGTGAATTGATTCATTTGTTCAGTCTGTTGGTCATCAAACATCTGAGTGCTTAAAATGTGAGGGGTGTTGTACAAGGTGTTGGAGATATGGAGATGAAAGACATGCTTCCAGGTGCTCACTGTGTCCTGGGGGAAGCATACAAGTAAGTCAGCATCTACAGTACTGCATGGAGAGACGCAAGAGGAGGCCAACCCAAGGTGTTCTGGGAGCACAGGAAGTGGCATCCCGTCCAGAAGGGCTTCAAGAGGAGGTCGTGTGTGATGAATCATAAAGGATATGTGATGGGGAAATTTGTTTCAAATATACCTCATATATGTATTGAGAGGGAGAAGAACAAAAATAAAAAGAAAGAATAGCCCGTTGACATGGCCAGAGTAAAAGGTGCACGGATAGATGATGAGAGGTGAGACTAGTTAGGTGGGCACGGATCGACTAATGAAGGATCTGGTGGTCCATATAGCTAAGTTACCTGGATTTTGTCTTTGAAAACCTAAATAGCTATTAGAGGATTCAGGCAAAGGAATGGATTTTAAGCATGAGACTTGCACTTAAAAAAGATTATTCCATCTTCAGTATTGAATTTCCTGCCAAGTTGATTCCAGCAAAGCTGAGAATCTCAGTCAATATTATAAGATCCACGTTTTTTGACATCTAAGTTAATAAGGTCTTAAGAAAGAAAATATGATAGTGTATGGTTTAGGTTGGCAATTAATATAATAAAGTCTAAATGTATGACTCTCTTTAACTATTACTAAGTAATATTTATTTGGACTCTTGATTGTATCCAAGACTTTTTAGGCCTAGGAAGTCTTATCCCATGTGCACCTAATCAAGTAAAGTCAAGAAGAGAGGCAATTGTCTGGATACTGAAATGGAAAACAAAAGCAAAAATACTTGACACAATGTTTGAATAATATACATATTTAAGTGAAACAAAATAATATTCTGAGCAATACCCATGGTGCCTTCATAGTTCTCAGACTCCATAGTCAAGAAACTGTTCACTTTCTTCACTGCCCCCATCTGGACCTCCAGGTCAGCCAGGTTCCTCACAACCCAGTTCAAATAATTGGTTATCTGCATTAGAAAACAGCAACAAAAAAATTAACCCACTTTCAATAAAGTATTAATTTTGGCAGTCCCTGGATGTTTGGAGATAGAATGACTTAGACAGTGAGTGTACATCATGTTGTATAATTCATAAAGGCTACAGGATATCAGAGACCAAAGAAGATGTCACAGGATAAAATTGTCAAAGAAGTTGTCTGTCTGTTCTTCAAGAGTCCGCAAATGTCTCCTTTGTGAAGGCCTGATTTCCCTACACAATGGATGTACTTCTGTTTGCACTTATCTCAATGTTCACATTCATTGTAATGTTGCTAAATGGATTGAGAGCAACTCAGGACGTGGAACGCAAGGAGCCCTGGGTGGTGGGGGGTTGTTCTGTTCATAGGGTTTGAGGTTCCAAACATTGGTTTATAGACTTGGGTGGTGAACACACAGTACACAGATGATGTATTGTAGAGCTATACAACTGAAACCTGTATAACTTTATTAAGCAACATCATGCTAATACAAAAAACAAATAAATAAATAGAAAAATTAAAATAAAATTGGTTCACTATACTAGAAATAAATCCATGCTGTTCTAAAATATTGGTGTAGGCCCAAATCTGCTAATATTTATAAGATGTCAGCTTGCTATGAATTGAAAGTTATCCTCTAACATCCATGAATAAGAGTAGATAATAGCTATGGAAAATACCTCCAACACTGCCCAGAGAGATTTTCATCTGTACTTACCGTGAGTGCGTAGAGAAGACCTAAGCCCACCAATCCAGAATTGGAAGACCCGCTAATGCATGCAATAGATGCAGTGAGAACAATGCAAGCCCCAAGATAATCCTAAAAAGGAGCAAGAAAAAATATTAAAATATTTTTCTCAAGTTCTTAAACCAAAGATCCCAATCAACTTAGGTAATCACCAAAATACACATCATTTCTCTGTGTCCTGGTAAGAGGAAGGCTACCTACATTCTAAAAAATTGCAACTACAATAGTTGGGCTGAAATGGGAATGATACAATATTTTCAGAGTATTGATGCAGATATTGGTTCAGAGAAGTTAAATGGTTTGCCAGAAATTAAACTGCAAATTTGTGGCACAACCAGGGTCAGATATATAGAGTTTCCTTTTTCTTCTTTTTTTCCCTTCTACTTTATTTTGTTTCTGGACAAGCAATTATTTCTGAACTTAACCTTCTACCGTAAATTTCATGTGTGTTTATGTCAGAGCTGTGATTAGCTCCCTTCTGTGCTAAGTCCTCTGCAGAAATTTGCCTCTGGTTAACTTGTTGGAATTCATATCTGAATTTTTTTGTCAACTATCTGGATTCAGAGTCTGGGACATTAAATCTCCAGATTATGTGTAAATAAGAATAAGGATTATATTTTCTCATAAATTAGAAGTGTGGACATCTCTTAGAGTATCTGAATGGTCTATGACTCAATGAGAAAGTCTTTTGTGAAATTTGAAAAATTCATTAAGGCCCGCTTTAAACTCAACTGAGAGACAGGCCACATATGTCCATTTGCTAACACCCTCTTCCTTTCTCATTTCTCAGCATTCTTAGTATTCTCAGCATTCAAAAAAGCCTTAAAACGTATCATGCTAATGTGTCACACATCCCAGAAGGTTCAACATTCATCATTTATTTATTCATTCATACATACATCCTTGTAAAAGTATGTCAGTTCATATAACTTGCCTTCCTATTGTACTTACAATAAATTCTGACTCTGATGAATTTCAAAGCCTTATATGGTGTGAAGTCTGGATTTTAGACCCTGCCCACTCTAACCATGTCTGAGAATCCATTTCTGCTTCTTCACTCTGTTCAAACCATGCTGGTCTTCCTGTTCTTAGTGTTAAACAGTCCCCAAACAGCATCACTCATGTTAAAAGCCCATGCTACCAGATAGCGAACCTAGATGTAATACCTGATCTAACTGCAGTTTCAACCTCTTCCAGAAACATAATCTTAATCAACCTGTGTGGAATTTTCTGATCAAGCACTGGCAGGGTAATGTGTTCTATTCCTCTCAGAGGAAAGATATCCTGGGCCCAGGTTGAATCCTTTGTTTTGTTAATAGCTCCCTTGCCCCACTCTTCTTCCTATAACACCCTTCCATTTTATATACAATTCCTGAGTGCCCTTCTGGTTGCTAGATGGGTTGCTGCCTGATCCATGAATTGATTAATAAAGCCAATTATATCTTCAAATTTATTCCACTGAATTTGGGATTTTAATATCAGGAACATACCAACTTTGTTTCTGCCAATGACTCTCTGCCTGAAGTGTTGGTACCACAGGTCTCTAAACCCTGGCTCTTTGTCATCATCTAAGGGTCAACCTGAATGTCACCTGTTTGGAGAAGCCTTCTTTTCTTGGCCCCACTCCCAGTGCTGAAGCTGTTCTCTACCCCACTTGTTTTATTCCACTGCACACTTTTAGAGCTATCTAAAAGGATGGCATTTGCTTGTTTGTCTACGTGCTATTGTCTAGCCATTCTCATTAGAATTTAAGTTCCACGAGGACAGAGTCTTGTCTGAATCTTCACCACAATTATCTCCAGCACCAGTAATAACGCTAAGTACTCTGTGAAAGTTCAGTAATACCTTATGGAATAAATGACCAGAGAAATTCATCCCTTCCTAAAACCCACTGAAGTTGTACATGAGCCAAATGTCTTCTAAATCAAGACTTTTGAATATTTTTGGGATTCTTATGAATTATTTAATTCTCCACCAATCTCTGTTCCAGACTTTAAGAGTTGAACATGTAAAAACATTAGTATGGTGGGAAGTCCAATACAAAGTGTTATGATATTTCACTCTCCCACTTTGTATTGTAAGATGATTGTTTCCTAAAATGCTTTGCTATTTGTAAGTGTTAGGGGTTCTTTGCTTTCCTAAGGTGAAAACACTCTTACTTTAAGCCATGAATGTCATCATTCAGTTCCAAATTATTATTTTTTTACTATTTCAATCATGGAGGAAAAATTCATAAAATTCTGTGTTCTGTGTTATAAAGAACTGATATGAATAGGACTAGACTAGAATAAGGCCACATTTAGTACACTAAACAACAAAGTAAATAAAAATTAGACTGTAGGCTCACTACAAGGAAAATGAAAACCACTGTGCACTCAACCTCTTTCTTTTTCTCCCTGTAAAATTTCATTTACCGTGGAATATGTACATCCTGGATTCATCAGTTATATAGAACTAAATCATAGATTCAGTTAGATGATAATTCTATTTTCTTATGAATTAAAATGGTAATTCTGGTAGCAGGTTGTAGCCTTAGCTCTATCCTGGCGATAGAGTCAGTAAGAGAACTGAAAATAGACGAAGGAAGTAAAGGGAGAAGGATGATCAACAGAGTAATCCGTGTACACTTTCTGGGTCTCTTCCACATGGCTAACGTTTTCAAAATTACTTGTAAAGTTTTCAATATGATAATCAGACATTACTGTTCTAATTATTAGTCGAGTAAATAAAATATGCCAAAATTTATATATAAAGATAATGTAGAGGGATGATGTTTTTTATACTTCAGTCATAAGGTTAAACTTTTTAAATTGTTGTTCAAGTACTTTTTGAAATGCATATATATTTGTAGCAATTTTTTTTCAAGGGAAACATTTTTCAAAATCTCAGTCTACTAAATAGATTTATTTAGTAGAGCTTAAAAACCAATAAGTCTGTAGTTTAATATCTGTAACACAGCTATTTTAGTTATCAAAAAACACTCTTTGTCTTTTTTTTAGAAAGTGTTTTTCATGTTGTCTTTTAGTTATACCAACTAGATACTTTTCCGCTCACTTGTGAATTATTACTGCTGCTCAAACATTTTTGTCTAAAGCAATGGAAATTTTTTGGAGGCATTTGATAAGAATTCCACTTTGATCTGCATAAGAGAGAAAGCTTTTTTGTGCACAGTATTTATCAAAAAATTTTATAGCAAAATCATTAAATTCCAATCACTTCTCTTCAAACACTACAGGAGTATAAAAGTGTGAAATTGATAGACAATGTAAGAGCTTTCATTAACTTTCCATTTTCCACTTCTTTAACATTAAACTTACCAAGTTTAATGAATTACCAAATTACCCTATAATTATACCTCCTTTCCTTTCTTCACAAATATTTCCACAGTAAAATGGCTTAAAGGCAACAGATTTATAAAAGGGAAGCAGATGGTCTGAATAACTCACACACAGGAGAGCAAATACTTAGGGATCACTAGCAACATTTATTCTACTGCTAAGGCCTTTCACATCCTAGCCAATCAACTCAATGGGGGAAAAAAAAGACACCTGTGCTCAAAACAGTACAATGGCATGAGAGAAAGAGATTCAATTTAGAAAAGAGAAGTTACTCCATATGTGAATTACCCACTGTCAGTGAGGGCCCTCTCACAGAACATTTTATCAGTATGGTGATAAATTATAACTTCCACTGAGTTTGTGAATTTGACCCTCTCCTCCAGAAGTGAAGCCTTCGATTTCCATGTCAAAATTGAGGTCTCTTGTCAGATTTCTAGTGATTCCATGATACCTACCTATATGTGAGATTATGGTAAAATTATAATTTTCTATAAAACAGACTTGTAGAGACTTAATAGCAACATAATCTCTTTCCTTCACGTAGCCCTCAGAAGTCTCTGCTACTGCTGAGTGCCTGGGAGACTACATTAGGTCCTCCCAGTTACAACATCCGGGCACATCTGTTTATCATGGACTTAGAAGCACAGGAGAAGGCTGTGTGCTGTGTCACAAAACAAACTCTTGTGCTGGACTTGTGCAAGCTCACCCTGAAGACTATTCACTTTAGCCTGTTGATTTCGAAGACTTTTTTTGGCTTCCTGTTGTGAATTTTCTTTTATCCTCTCAACACACAGCAAGACAAAGCCTTGGAAAGACAGTCATTAGATAGAGTTACACAATTTTTGCAAATGGAAACACCGATGCCAAAGAACTGGAACTGTTTAGTGCAGAGGGATGAAGAGAAAACTCTGTGCTGAACAAAAGAACGTAAGCAGCATTCAAAGGTTAGGACGCAGTGACACACTGCACACAACTGCGGCCCACTTCACTTGGCACCCAGAGGAAAAACACTCCTGTCTGTTGCCAGAGCAACCTGGGTGGTCATAGTCTAGCTACTTTCCAACACACCAAATTATTTTATTCTTCTCACTCTTGCGTGGTTTTGATTTGAATTTGTTTTGACCTTTATTTTTTTTCCCAATTCAAAATAAACATGGTGGGAAGGGCTAAATATTCCATAGGGAAAACTGTGTATCCAGAGAAAGGGGATAGCTTGTGACTGTCCTTACTCTTACTTAACAGGACCAGAACAGAAGTGAAAGCCATGTGTTACAAAATAAATAAATAAATTAGATCATAAACAAAAATTAGATGGGGTTCCAGGGTCTTCCTAAATTCAACAAGAGGTATTTTTACTCTGCTTCCCCTTCCTCTCTTCTCCTTGAGACTTTTCTGTCCATAGAATTCAGTGGTATTGCTCTGGAAAGTTAGAATTGGGAATGAAGAGAAAGAGTCACAGAAAGCTATAATAAGTTTTCTCCTTTCCTTCATTAAGGTGATGAGTCCATGAATTAGAGTTGGTGAAATCCCCAGATCTGTGTCAGAAAGCCTCGCCTCTTCTGATTTATGTCCAATGCTTCCGCCCTCCTCGTGCCATTTTAGTTGTGCTCTGGCAACTCCAAGAATATTTGCTATAAGCAGATATTTTTGTTAATGTACCAGCAAAAGGGGCTGCGCTAATACTGTGGATAAGATTAATGCAGATTCATGGGGCCAAAAAAAAGTTTTTATTACTTATTTTTTTAAAACAACAACTTACAAGGCAGACTATGCCCAGCTGTGGGGTTCAGAAAGCAGTTCACACCTGAGTCTCTAAGGTCCTGTATCTCAGAATTCATATTTCTGACATAAGATTCATTTATTTCAAACTGAAATTGTATCTCCAGTGATATGACCATGTCCACAGGAACCACAAAGTCGTAATGAGATAATTTATGCATGTGTACTCGGGAGAAAGGTTCTTTCCTAACAGGACTCATCTACTCATTTAGCACTCCTGCTGTGGCATATGCTCCTGGATTATAGGATTTATATCCAACTAAATATTTTAATATTCTAATATTCCAATTATTCTAGTTCTATTGAAAACTCTCAATGTACTCAGCAGGAGAGAAAGAGAGAGAGTGTGACTGGCTTTAAGTTGTATCTCTGGGGTGCTCTGGAGGTTTGTGCGTGTGTGTGCCTGTGCGCTTACCTGCACGACTTACTGCCACACAAATATAATGACAAAGTGGACAAGTGACACACAAAGGACTTGGGACCTTGACTTCTGTCAGCAGATATGCCCAAAACTTTGCAACAAATCAACAAGTTTCTTACCAGAATTCACCTTTATTCGTCAGAAATAGAAGCAAATCTTTTCTTTCTTTTTCTTTCTTTTTTTTTTTTTTGGTATTAGTTTAAAGGAGAGTTCTGGTAATGAGACTAGCCAGCAAATCTTGAAAAGAGTATAACATTTGGAAAACAAAGAAAAGACATAATACCAGTAACAGACTGAATGACAGACTGTGCTCTTTTTGTTGAAATATCAATATTTTCTTTAGGTTTCTACTAATGGAACGATAATTCTTTCACATTCAGGTAGGTCGGACTGCTTTTTCCTGTGGGGGTTAAAGTAGTGGGTTGTAAGTCAAACTAAACTAACTCATTCTGAATCTGGCTGTCGTTCTAATTTTTCCTGACCTCTCCTTTCTTGGCAGCCTGAAAGCTCTAATATTTTGCATTCTGGCTATGAGAGCAGAACATATGGTTTGCTTGAAGATCCTTGTTAAACGCTTGTCCATTAACCTGACAGAAGGAAGTGCTGAAGAGCAGAAATGAGACTCAAGTCAGACACTCACCTCCAGTCCAAAGCAAACACACTTACCCCCTAAAAAACATCCTTGATCTCCAAGTTTAGGGAAATTACATATAAAGGTAGCTACTAACACATTTCCCTCATGAATTTGAGACCTTTCATTAAGCTATTTCATCATCAATTCTATTATTCAGATATGATTTTCTTTCTTAGAGAAAATAGATTTAAACAAATAAATGGAAGTTTTAAGCAAAGATTTAAGATCTGGCCAGGATCTAGAAATAATGTTTTAGTTTTGTTATAAATCCTAAGGAGGACTTCATCTACCTCTATGTTATCTGTAGGTAATTCAGAAGACATTTGCCCAACCCCATAGCTACCTGAAAGGAATTTCTTATCAACAACAAATGCTTCAATCTAAAATTTGAGAAATATAATTGCATTATGTTCTGAATAGTTTCTACGTAATGACTAATACAGTGGTAGAGAATCTCTGTAAACTAGTGAGAAATCATGATAACTAAATTTCATAGAGGGGTCCAAGATTCCATATCAGCCTGTATTCATCCATCGACAGCTCAGATTTTAACTTGGGCTCCTTCATTTCAACCTTATCAAATTCCCTTCACCATTTACCATTTGTCTGTTGAGTTTTAAAAGAAAGCCTGCATATGATAGGGGTGCTTAACCAGCAGGTGGAAATGAGATTCCTACAATAGTACAGATAAACCTCCTTTTCCTTTTTACAAACTAATAGATAATTATTTTTTTAAAAGATTATAGACAAATCATTACCACCAAAATAGTTTATCTGCACTGCAGATACACAGACCAGTTTGCAAACTATTGTTGACCCCTGAACATCACAGGGGTTAGGGGCGGCAGCCCTCCTCCACAGAGTTGAAAAATATATGTAACTTTTGACTCCCCCAAAACTTCACTACTAATAATCTACTGTTGACTGGAAGAAGCCTTACAAATAACATAAAGTCAATTGACACATATTTTGTATATGTGGCATATACTGTGTTCTCACAGTAAAGTAAGTTAAATAAAATAAAATGTAATTTAAAAATCATAAGAAAATACACTTATAGTATTTATTGAAAAAAATCCACCCATAATGGACCCATGCAGTTCAAAGACATGCTGTTCTAGTGTCAACTGTACATTTCTTTCCCTTCTGAAACTTGTGTCTCATCTACTTCCTACTCCATACTCCTGTTGGCTGGCTTATGAATCACTGGACAGGTACTATTTTCATCCATCCATCCCTCCAATCCTTTCAAAGACATTTGTTGAGCGCATTTGCTATTCAGTGAACTAGGGGATTTCTATGACTATTTTAATCCTAATATTCCCATGAGGTATATACCCTTATTCCTATTTTATAGATGAGGAACTGGAACTCAAATAAGTTAATTAACTTGCCAGACCAAGTCCGTAAATGCCAATGCTCGTGCCCATTCTCCCACTTCATATGACAGATGGAAGCAATAGATGATTAATTACAGGTTTTTACATTTTGCATTAACATGATCCTCCACTGATTTAAAACATAAAAAGGTGCCATCTCTTCCAGGCCTGTCAAGCTGAGTGAAGGAAATGAGTACATCTGTTCACTTGTCAAACTTGCTCTTTTGGAAAAAAAAATGAAGTTATACAAATATTTGCCATTCCATTAACTTATGTAATCTAAAGACTAATGAATACAGGATGAAATTTTGCTTCTGGGGCTATTTGTCTTGCCATTAGCTAAAACATTGTGACAAATTTCATCTGCAACATAAACAAACCTGATTTATTTTTAAAACCCTGAAAACGCAAAGTTAGTGCTGAATCTCAGTGGCAGACTAATTTTTACAACTGCCTCCCTCTTTGCATCAGGCCTCTTTTCTGTTTGGTTTCCATTTCGAAATCATGAAATGAACGTACCGTTCTGACCTCTAGCCATCTGTTGGCAGCTGAGAGAAATAAGTAGGCAATGTTGTTTGTGTCCGTCAGTTCCAGCATACGTTGCTTAAATCTGGTTTCATGCCTGCAGAAAACAAAAATATTCTCATGTTAACCACAAAACAGGAGAAATAATAGAAAACAGAAAAAATATAGTCACACTTACTACTACACTATTTACTCAACTGAGTGACAAACTAATGGGATGAAATGACTACGGAACGACTCCTATTTCAAAATAAAGGCCAGCTGCTACTGCTCTGTGATATTCTCGGTAGAGACTGTGTGGTGCAGCGTTTCCTTCATTTCTCAGACCTCTGCTATGAAAAGGAATCTTTCTAATGACAAAGTCCTATTAGTGATCATTTCATAAATTTTTACATAACAATTATAGCCATGGAAACAAGGTATGGCCTCTGTTGCAAGGGTCTTACACAAACCAGTTGTACAAAAATGCAAAAATCCCAACTTACTTTTTATTGCACTTATTTTACTTTTCCAAATAGTGCAGTTAGCGTTGGGGTGAGAGGTGCTGGATGAGAACTGGGGAAGATGGGACTCTATGCATTCGTATCAAGCAAATACATACTTTTAAATTTCTCCTTTTGCCTGGTGTTTGAGGGAACCAAAAAAGGAAACTGGGATGACACAAAAAAGAAATGGGGTCTTGGAGATGTCTGATGTTCTTAGAAGAATTGTGCAATGTAAATAAGATACCTGTGCTTCAAAGTTCTAAACTATTTGTAAGGATGGCAATTGCGTGGGAAGAACCTGTACCCTGTGTACTTACAGGATTTTACGACGCGTACAATTTAGAGATTAATACTTGACCAAATTAAGGTCATTCCTGGTGAATAACATGATCAGACTCAATCCTGTGTAACTTGTGTTATTAAGGAAACGGCTAGTAAAAGTTGTATGCATTTGAACATATGAGCTACTCTCACAGCAACTTGAGCTACCTGGTGATGAATCTTTGCTAAATCACAAAAATAGACTCTCCATTTTTAAAATACTTTCCCTGAATAACAGAAACAATGGAAAGATGGATAATATAATCAAACTAACTGGTTTAATCCATTCAGAAACATTTAGCAAGCACGAATTCTAAGTGACACATTTGAAGGTTGGAGGAAATGCCAAATCAAAATGTGGTTTATTCACTCTCTGCCGCCATGGCTGGTCTTACAGCAACCTCCTGTCTACGCATCATGTTTGCAAGGAAGAACCAAACTTCATCTGACAGTTTGCCTGTGATTCTTGCTTGATAAAAGATTGCCTGCCCCAGGTCCCCCCAGATGTTCAAATCAATTTGTAAAACTCGATAATAAACCACTCCTATGCCGAAGACTGAAGAATCTGGGTGGGGCGTTCACTTGGCCCACGAAATCATCCATACAGGCCAATATAAAGCAGATACTTGATATCTATCCAATTGACCTGACCACTCCAACATGCCAAACCAGATAAATCAGATAATTGAGTCAGACAGTAACATCTGATCTAAAACAATCAAAGGATTCTGCAGTCAGAGCCAAATAATTACCTCACTTTGAGTTATGTAGTCTTGACCCAAATGCCAGGCACAGAGGACCTGTGCTGAGCGGCAACACACCGGGGCAGGCCTGAGCCGTCCCGGGAACGTGCCTACCCTCATGATCACCACTCTAGAGATGACTAGAGTGGATACTCAAAAGGTAGGATGGTTCATAGGATCATAAGATTGACTGAGATAGTGACTAAGAACTGTAAAGAGAGATATCCATATAAGGGCCACTTTTCCTATACTTGCAAAGGTAGGGAGATTTTCATTCATTTATTCAGAAACATTTGGCTAGCACCAACTATAAGTGACACATCAGAATATACATATGAACAAGACATGACTTCTGACTTCTGTCCTTGAGGAGAACACTGTTTGTGAGGGAGGTAAACGAGGCATTAACAAGCAAGGACAGTACAACCCGGAGGTTGTTAGAAGGGCCCTATGTACAAAACACTACATGAACATAAAAGAAGGGGATGATTCCCAGGGTCCAGAGGATTGGGGTGGCAGGGACTGGGGGGGAGGGTGGGAAGGGAGAAGAATTAAGCAAGGTTTCACGGAGGACTGGGAGGGTCGTTTGAGTGAGGTTTCAAGGCATGAGTTGAATTTTTCAGGTGAACAAGGGAGGACAAAGCATTGGAAGCAGGGGGAGCAACATGAGCAAAGGCACAGAAATAAGAACACAACATTTTCAGGGGGTGAGGAAAGGTCCCTTCCTTACAGGAGCGGTGATGGAGAGATTGGAGATGTGGCCAGTAAGACTAAGACCAATGGACTACATTGGAGAAGAACATTAAACACTTCATTCTGAGAAAGTGTTTCGTTTGGGACTCTTCTTACTCCTTCTTTAGTTTGGGGATATTGTTTCAGATACACTCTTAAAGGGTTTGTAAATGGAGTTGGCAACCGTCTGAAGCAGCAGTGAGAGGGGAGGGGTGGAAATGCAGTGAACATTCTTTCTGTGTGTTTCTATTTGGCAAGAAACCTTCTGTTTTCCTAATGGAAACTTTGACACACTCAGTCTGTATCTTTTCATCCACATCCAGCTCATCTTCTGAACATTCTTAGACCTTTATTCTGTCAGACAAAAAATAATAGGAAAGGTCACTGAAATCTCAGTCTAATTTAACTGTGATACTTTCGTGGTAAAACTTGAGGGAGTTGACTGCTGCATGTGAGTACACCACGAACTCTGAAGGCAGGGGAGGAGAGGCAGTCTAATCAGTAAATACTAACTTTCCAAAAGAGCTCAGGGCTCTCGGGACTCTGGGTAGCTTGAAAAAAAGGAAGAAATAGATGGAAAAGAATGTGTTTGATTCTTCGTCACAAGTACCAAACTTAAAGATTCTATCAGAGTTGTATTCATGGTAATAGGACCATCCCCACATTTTAAAACTTCCTTTGGTTTAACAATGCTGATATCTGTAGTATTTAATATTTACTTTAAAAAATGAACCTGGGAAAATCTAAATGGTGCAGGTAATTTTACATAAAAGTTGGGTCATGTTTTGTTTTTTCCAATCATAAGTCAAGGCCTGAAGGTTAACATATATGGTATTATGTTCTTCTAACAGCTACCTGGAATTTTGCCAATGTAAAATTAGGAATAGTCATGCTAAATTCTGCTCATGTATCTAGTGAAGAAGGTAAATGAAAACTCGAAACAATGACTCTTGGTGAAGTTTCTCTTTCATTCTAAACTTCAAGGTGATTTACCTGATTCTAGCCCTCCTCACTCTCAGAAAATATCTCACCTTATTCTTCAGGGAGAAAACAGAGGCTGTTATATGCTCAACCCACCAATCTCTTGCTGATCCACATCCAGCAAAAGGCTGATCCCATCAGGTTGCCTGCATCCAGTCCCGGCCTGTCCCCACCCCCATGTCACCCCACCCTTTTTCTTTATGGCATTTATCTGGGGTGGGTGCAAAAGGCCCTGTCTCTGTAGTCTTTATATAAATAACCACAGTAAGGGCAGTACTTAGCACATGTTCGACACAAAAAAATAACTCAAAAGGGCTTATCTGGTAAAAAATGCAACCTTTATTTAATATAATGTACTTATGAGTACACTTGGTCATTGATGGCTACTATTAGAATATAAATTTTGTGTTAATATCCATATTCAATGTCAAGAAATAGTTTTGCCATCACCAATAAAAGTCTGCGCACTCTGATGGGAAGACACACAACTACAGACAATATAAATGCTTCAAGATGAAACCTATGTAGAGTTATGTGGGAATTCTGTGAAGATATATGCACATACACACACAAATATAAAAATGTAAATATATAAGAATATTTATAAAAATAGAAAAAATTATATAAACATACACAATTTATATACATTATACAAATATAATTTCTCAGGTTAGATCTCTGAAATCAATACCCATTTGCATTTAGGGTTGCAGAAAGATATAATAGTTTGAGATGTCAATTTTTTAGATTAAATAAAATATTCAGTGATGCCACTTTTCTGATTTACTGAAACAGGGAAAACAAGGAAAGGTTTTTTATTTTTTGAGTGTTAAGTAAACACTCTTGATCAAAAACTTGGGTTATCACTCTGTTTCCCAACATTAAAAAACTGATTAAGTCCTAAAATAACTCTAATATGATAGTTACTTTATTATTATTAATAAATTCATTTTAACTTATTTGTTGGGTGCTTCTTTGCTTATCACTGGTCACATGCATTATATCAGTTAGTTCAACGATCCTAAGAAATGAAATTGACTTCCCCACTTCACAAATGAGGGCACCGAAACTAGGGAGTTTAAAAGCTTCATCTAAATCATACAGCTAGTTATCTTTCCAATGTGGTATTTCATTCTTTCTTTATCCTAGTTAAAATTTCAGATGATTAAACTCTATTTCTGATCACTTATTGCCTCATTTTCTTCTAATTTAAGACACTGTCATGCACACAGTGGACACCCAAAAAAAATGGTAGCAGTTATTTGTAGATAAATATTTGTGATGATGTAATTGCCTACTTAACAAAATGGAATCATAGTTACTCACCTAAATGCCCTAATGGTGGTGAGGCCTTCAGCTGTTTCTGAGAAGTGGCAAAGCAGAGGGAGCTGGGTACTATCGTCAAGTTCCTGGAGGTCCCTAGAACAGAGAGAAATGCAAAAATAAACTTCACATGCCTTCAAGCTCAAAGCATACCATGTTTATTCTAAATTAAGGTTATTATTTATCATTATAATTATTCTTCTCCAGCAACCAATTAACAAAAACTTTAATAGCTTACAGTCTCAAAACAAAGAGAAAGATGGGTACATAATAAATATGGGCCCAGGCTGAATGTAAAGTGTACAAAATGTCAGCCTTGTAGAACAGCTAAAGTAAACTCCTGTGGGGACACAGAGGAATGACCAACTGAGCCATACATTGGCAATAGGTAATAATTTTTAGGAGGTAGCATATATACTAAACCTTAAGCATAAGGAGGGCCTCAACCAGATAAGAAGTAGTGCGTTCTAGCTAAGGGAACAAAAGAATAAGCACAGAAGACTAAAGAACCCGGAAGTTCAATCAGTTCAATCTGTCTGGTGACCAGAATCCTTTGGGGACGTTGTAGTGGGAAAGGGCTTTATAAAAAAAATGGGTGAGACTAGGTTGTGGAGGTTCCTGGGTAGCTTGGAAAAATCCCTGACAACTAGAAATAAAATGATTAGAGCTGTGCTTAAGCAACAGAACTTGGGAGACAGTGTAAAGGATGAAATAGAGTGAGTGAGTTCCGTAGTCTACACATAAGAGATGTTTTTAAAGTTATGAATTGGTGTGATGCCAGTTAGATTTAAAATAGCAGAGGACTGTAAGTCAGTCTACTAGAAGCAGCTGTCTAAACTGCTACAATCAAGTAGTTGTAGCAAGGTGAGTCAAAGAGTCAAATATGGCTTGGCTGTGGCTTAGCAGACTTGGAAAATGGCAGTATAATTCACCAGGGTGGAGGACCCAGAATAAGATATTAGAAAAAAAAAACACAGGATAATAAGTTTGGCTTTGGCCACAGTGAGACTGAATCTTTGCCATCGTGGAACTTTTATGAATAAAAGTTTTATATATATCTACATATATGTATACATGTATGTGTATATACCTATATGTCCATATCCATATAGATATAGATGGCATTCAATGAATGTTTCGTGGACATATGACTGCATTTAACCCTTTTCATGAGGATGAACACTCGTGACAATTTTTCTTTAAATAAGCTAGCATTTCTACAAGGTAGGCTAAGAGTTATAACACATGTTTCAAAACTTCCCTCTCTCTTCTTTTCAGTCTCTTTTTCTGCACTTCTCCAGGTCTTGCATTTCTACAAGGTAGGCTAAGAGTTATAACACATGTTTCAAAACTTCCCTCTCTCTTCTTTTCAGTCTCTTTTTCTGCACTTCTCCAGGTCTTTGGGATGGAGGGAATGAGAGTAGCAGCCTTGACATTCATCTGCCAGAGTCATCTGGACTGACTACACTGTTAGACAATCTTCAAGAATCAATATGTACCATTTCTGGGCTATTTAGTCCCACAAATAAATGCAATGTCTTTTTTGAGTTTCTAAAATGGATTTGCTCACTTCAGAAACTGCAGATGAGGGGAGGGGAAGAAAGAGGGGAGGAGAATGAATACAAAGGAATGTAAATAGTCTGCTATTTTTAAACAGAAAACCAAGTGGCTATTTGTAATTTTGACACAAGCAACAGGTGGTCACTACACTGAGGTTAGTAGTGAAGGGAAAAAAATTAGGAAGGAGGAACGTTTGTTTATAGGACTGCATTTTGTGAGTAACGGTGAGGGTACAGTTTGGTCTTCTAATGTTGTAAGGAAGAAATGCTTACAGAGCTAACTACACATTAGATCTGTATTTTAGACATTCAAAACTTGTGGCATTTCCTGTAGTATGTCCCCAATTCAAATTCTTCTTGGTGTTTACAAAATCATCTGTTATGCTGCCTGAACTTTTCATCATGGGTAAGTCCTGCAAAACCTCAGCGGCTAAAAGGGTATTTTTAATCTGAGAAATTTAAAACCATGTGACCATATTTGCTAGCTTTCAGAGGATTTCAAATAAAAATGTTTTATAATCCATTGTCAGTGTTAATTCTTTAAAAATGTTCATCCCTTCTGCTTTTTCAGTCACTACCAATGCTAACAAATTATTCTCACTTATAATGAACAGACTGCTCAATTCAAATTAATGAACTAGCTCAATTCAAATTAATGAACTAGATCATTGCCTAGACTGTGCACTCAATTTGTATTTCTAAGGGACAAAAATAGTCCCAAATAAGTATGTGTCTGAAGTAAGTCATGACTGTTTATTTAGTGGTGGAAAGGCAGAATGAAGTAACTAAACTTTTTTGCCCCTCCATCAAAGTGCCATAAGCCATAACACTAGAAAAAATGAAAGAGTGAATTTCATAATTAGCCTCTCTCTTTTGGTCTGCATTTGCTGTAAAAAAGGGTATGAGAGGCTGGGGATGGAAAAAACACTCTGGCTTTAATATAGATCCCTAACATTTGAATGAGCCTAATTCACAGCCTTGAGGGAGAATCTGTATTTTTTAAATTAGGAAATGTTGTATGGCATTTTCAGAAGTTCCCAACTTTATTCTTGCGCTTTTTTGTTCCCTTCATTGATTTTTTTCTTACACTCCCCTGCCTCAAGTCCTATCAAATATTTGTAGCTTACTGAATAAACTTAATGTCTTTCTTTCTACTCCAGCACTTAATATGTTTTATCTTCCCCCAAAACTGTTTCATAACAGGTCCTTATCATGTTGATCTCTTCATCTGCCCCCTGGCTCACACAATTATTTGCAACACTGTCAATGTTTAATAAGTGTTTGTTGAAATAATGTGACTATTGCAATGATATAACATTTACTGTACTATTTATAGCAGGGCTTCAAAGTTAAACTGGAAATTTCAAAACGACTGGTACTATATTTCATTTAACTATTCAACAGCTCAGCAACTGACAAATCCCATATTAATAGAATAATTTAAAATCCATGGCCATCTTTTATTTATTTGGCTGGATATTCAAGTGCATCTTAAATGATCCAATCTGAAAATTTCCAGTCTCCTAAAGTTACAGCGTTCAAGATTATCTACTTTCATGGTCATCCGTCTGTTTTCCCTCTTTAACCTTTTTTATTTGTACTGTATTTTTTACAGAATGTATCTTAAACATTTTTAAACATTTTACTTTTTTCCCCCACTTGGGAATATAATAATATTAAGTCACTTATTCTTTGGGACTAGGTCAGATTTCCTAATTTTTTTGGCCAATGTCATATTCAGTATAAAGGCCACACACGATAAAAAATGTGGCAGTCTGTGGACGAAAAACTCAACAAATCAATCCATGTGTTAATATATTTGCATCCAGGGCTCTGTAAGGGTGGACGACCAATTACAGAAACAATTATAGTAGGTCTCCCACATCAGGATAGGTTTCACCATGACAAAAACAAGTTGCATTTCCAAATCCTATACTTTATCTTGAAAAAAACCCTACAGGAAATATGGACCACAGTAAATCAAATATATAGGCTTTTGAAGATGAATAGAATATTGTTTTACTTACTTAGAGGCCACTCGGAAGTATTTCTGGATAAAATAAAAGGCGACTCCAAGAGGCACAATGGCAGCCAGGAACACACGGGTAGCATAGGAGATCATGCCAATGGCAGACAGGCAGAGCAGCGTTGAGCGAGTGAGAGATTCCAAAGTTGGCGGGATGTGCTGTACACAGGTGGTTTGAAAGGAAAATGTTTCAGATCAATACATGTTGGTTACAATGTAAGATAATATTCACTTTATATTAATGTGACATTATACAGTTAATTACAGAAGTAGTATATAAACATTTCCACTGTAAGCAATTTTTCACTCCAACTTCACTCACTTCCCACAGTTTAGTGTATTTATCCATTTATCTACATATCTACTTATCCTTGGTCAGTTATTACCTACTTATTTGTTTATCTGAATGACTGTAATAGCACTATACTATGAACCTTATTTGTCCGTTTGTTTTATTTTACTGAACAAGATAGACTGTATATAAGTCTCCCCATGTTACTATATACAAATCAATTTTTAATGGCTGCATAGTATTAAAAATGTATTTAGCTATTCCTCTAATGTAAAACATTTAAATTAAATTTCTGTAATTCCTTGCTAATATCTTTTGCATGTTTTTGATTGAATGGTTTATCTTCCTTCTTGATTTTTAGATGTTCTCTATATACTATGAATATTTATCGTCTTTTTTTATATATGTTGCCAGTTTTTCTCCGTTAATCTATTATATTTTAAATTTGTCTTTGATGCTTTTAGCTCAGTAGAAGTTTAAAATTGCATACAGACATTTCTTTTGGTCTTTTTCCTTATTGTTTCTGAGTTTTGAGTCTTACTTTTAAAAACTTTGCCACCCCCAAATTCTAAAAGTACAATTACTCTTACATTTTATTTTATAATTTCATGTTTTATATGGCCATCTTTATTCCAAGTGTATTTGCTTTGTATTTTATAGCTAGTTAATTGTCCCAACAGTATTATTGAAAAAAATAATCCTTTTCTTATTGATTCAAAGTACACATTTATCCTATCTCACATCTCTCTATACGCTGGTGTTTTTGAATTCTCCATTTTACCTTTTGATCTGGTCATTTCCTGTGATCACCAGAGTGTTTCGATTCCACTGTGTTCAGGGTATTTGGTGGGTATCTGAGAGGGACATTCTCTCTGTCTAGACAGGATTTTTGTGATTTCCAGTATTTTAGAAATCTCTTCCTTATGTTAGTTTTATTTCTCTCTTGACAGTTTCTGATGTTTTTATAAATGGAATTTGTTTTTCACTTAATTTTTTAATTGGTGTAGGAGAAGATTACTTTTGTATATGTATTACACAGATACTCTGTTGAACTTCGGAATTCGTTCAATTGTTTTGAACTCTCAAGGTGGCAATAATTTCATCTCCCAAATAAGGACTGTTTGCCTTTTTTTTTCTAATATCTATTTCTTATGAAGTCTTTTAGGTACCATGTGACCTTATGCCAATGTTGTGAAAATACCAAAATTTTTCAGCATACTTTTTAATCAGCTGCATGAATCAAGAATTCTTTTTCTTTTTTAAAAAAGATTTTATTTATTTATTTTTAGAGAGGGGGGAAGAGAGGGAGAAAGATAGGGAGAGAAACACCAATGTGTGGTTGCCTCTTGCATGCCCCCCTACTAGGGACCCAGCCTGCAACCCAGGCATGTGCCCTGACTGGGAACCACATCAGTGACCCTTTGGTCCACGGGTGGTGCTCAGTCCACTGAGCTATACTAGCCAGGGCTCTTTTTCTAAATTGAGGGTAATTTAGGTTTCCTAAAGCTTACTCTGTAAAGTTGGAAAGGGCAAGGGCTAATTTGATGGATTCTTTTCTCAATCATCCTAAAGGGTCTGTTCTTGGAGTTAGCTAAATTCAGAGTTTGAGGTCTTTAATTTCAGGACCAACTTTTAGAGGCCTGAGGATCTAAGACTCAACTGGTTATCTTTGGAATGTTTCTAAAATGTCATACCATCTACAACCTCTCTCATTCAAGAGCTCATCTAATAAAAATAAAGGACATTTAAGACAGATTGGCCCTCCATTCTTTACTTCTGGGAGACACTGTGCATCAACTGAACTTTTAAGAACTTTACTGTGAATAGAGATACAACATTAATCAAAATCATTCCTTTTTACAATAAAAATTTAAATGTTAGTTTATTTTCTGCTATTTCTATTGATATCATGCTGATTCTCTAAATATTCTCTTCTACATGAATAAATTATTTTGCATTAAGGTTTTTCCTTAAAGATTTTATTGTATAAGTCATTTATGCATACAATATTGATATGAACATAAATAGGTTTTCACTTAAGTTTTAGAAATCCTATATTGCTAAGAGGAATCATGGTATATCTCAATATGTTATTTAGTTTATACTAAAAAATTTATTCTTGAACTTGGAACTAACTCAAGCACTCACCTGATCAATGATATTTGTATCAGCTGAAAAGCGATTGAGAATCAGTCCCAGGGGTGTGGTATCAAAGAATCTAGGCAACAAACACATTGAAATGTATGAAAATACTAAACCATTTGGAACCTGAGCACTGCGACTAGACATCTTGGAGTCATGAAAATGAGAAGGTCCCTATTCATTTGCTCAAGGACTGAATGGATTCTTTAAAATTCCACATTTCACTTAGATTTTAAAATGCATGTAGATTTTATACATGGAAGTAAAAATAATTAACTTTTTACCTTATTGGTCCAAGAATTATCTTATTGAGGAGATTGTGGTGAAGATTTTTGGCAGCTGTGAGACCCATCCATTCCACAGTGAGAGATGTAACGAGGCAGAGGAAAATTCCTGCTCCACAGAGTATGCTAAATCCAGCCACATAGTAGGTCTAAGATGCACCAACATAAAAAACATATGAAATTATCAGTTGAACTTTGCCTTACTAGAAAACCAAATATCAAAGTCAGACAATATTGTCAACTTCATTATTTTGCATCAGTTTAGACAGTGGAAGGGGTGCAATTTTTAAGAGGGCAATATTCCCACCATAATCCTAAGGCTTAGTCTCCCCTTGCTTCCTTCACTCTCTTTCCGGGTTTACCTAAGGGCAGGTGAAGCATGGAGTCCATTTGTAGGTTTGGAATATTCTTGGATTTTTATATTGCAGCACTCATTCTCTTTATTCCTAATTTCAGAACAAACAATTTGTTCACTGGTATAGGTAGTTAAAATCAAATACCATCAGAACAACAAAAGTCCCTTGTGTATGTCACACACATACACATCATGTGTATATAATTCTTTTGAATCCAAATCCAAACATTATCTTTAAATGTTTCTTGTGATAAACTTTAAAGATGAAAGTGATGATAACAGATCCCACTTTGACAGGTCCTGTTCTAATTAACTTACTGAATCACTACAAAAGTCTTATGATATATTAGTCTCTAGCTAGATAAAAAGGTATCACAGTTACTCTCAACCTTTCCTTGATGATTTAAAGACGGAACCCACTGTACCTGATCAGCTTTTCCAGTATTGTTTATACTGTACTCCGATGTCCACGTGGCCAGCCAGTAGTCTATAGCTACAATGACCGAATGCTTCAAAAGCTTAGAGAAAATCATGAGAAAGAGCAAGAAGAATCCTCCAGAAGTGAGGTAGCGCCAACAGGTTTTCCATGGCATTTTAGTCCTAAGCCTCATCACCGTGGACATGTTGTCATCCTCATCTTCCTCCTCTTCTTCCTCTGCATAGAAACACTTGTTGAAGCTTCAGGTGGGCAGCAAGTAGATAGAATTTGTATTATCTCACAAAAAAGCATATAATGATCTCCCTCAAATTTATAGAAATACAAGTATTAGTCTTAGAAAACTTCAATACTTCTAGCAGAGAAAATATCATTTTTGAAAAATGGGTGAAAACAAATAAATGAATGAGTGAAAAAAACATAAAATCCATGTCTGGGTGAGATAATTTGATGATTTATTATACATCAAGTTTAGTGGAAGTATAAGCTAGAAATTTACTAAGTTATTGAAGGAATTGTGTTGCCAATAAAACCACATATCTGGCCTGCAAATATTTATATGGAATTCTTTGAACTCTAAATTTCTGAATTTAGAAAACTGCACCAGGAATAAACAGGCTCTGAAATTTGTCCCTGGCCCCAGAGGGTGCACTCCACACTCTCTATGGCCCATTTCAGACGTGGCCATGTGGAGAAGGGGCAAAGAGAAACGTCTGTGGGCAGAGCCGGGAGCCACAGGGGACTGTGAGCAGGGAGTTCCTCTCAGATGTTAAGCCATCTGGAAACTCCAGGAAGGCTATCCCAAGAATGTACTGTATTGTGAGGACAGAGGATCTGGGCATTTCCTGAGCAGCAATACTTGATCATTTGTATGGTTCCGTGACTATTGCACATTCCCTTCCTTTCCTTTTCCAAAGGTGCTTTTTGTTGGAGTTATCCTTTACAGACGCCATCTCTGAACACCTAGCAGGTTGTGGGTAGGAAGGACAGACAACTTGGTTTTGGATTATAGGTTATCAGACCACAGGGATCTAAATAGGGATATGATGGGAAGACTGAGCATCACCAAGGATGCTAATATTTGATCTGGATGCAATAAATAAACAGGTCTCAAATAATCTCTCTCTTAAGGGTGGTTCAATGCAGGAGAAAGACAAGATGTGAAATTTACATGATAAAAGAGGCAGACACTTGCAAACTGCTAGCTGTCTCCCCAATATTCATATTCTGTTTCCATATTAATTGAAGTTTCAACCTCTCTGTGACTGCCTAGCTAAAGACAACATTCTTTCACCTTCCTTGTACCTAATCTGATGAACTGGCCAATGTAAGTATTAGAAACATGCAATTACTTTCCTTTTTCCTTTCCTGGTGGCTTGAACAGACATACTGATAGGACCAGAACCAGCAACCTAATAGGTAATATTAGGTACCGTACTGGGCTCTTTCATAGACATTACTTCATTTTACCCTGTAAGGAAAGTGTTTTTATCTTATTTTATACTTGAGAAAATGGATTAATAGACCAAGACCAGGGCAGAGTCAGCATCCCAAGTGGTATGCTCTCCTCCATCACTTTTAGAGTGCGTTAGAAATAACTGAGTTAGAATACTAGAGGCTGATGTCACCAAACTGTCTTTAAAACCATTTTAAATCAAGTAAATTGAAATAAAAATCTATCCGTTCATTCGGTTATTTGTTGAAAAACTGAATAATTATCATCTGAAACATAAAGGTAGCACATTTTGGTGTTCTGTGGCTTAAAATAACTTGTAAGAATGTAGTCTTAAACAAAAAATATATAGGGAAATGAAGTATAGTACATATAGTCTATAGACTTGAAAGTAATTTATCATACAAACTCCTGGCAATAAATGCCAAGGCAGTGTAATTATTTCATCTCATTCCTCAAATGTCCAGTAAATCTTTTTCCCCTCTATTCCTCATTAGATCCAGAAAATTGAAACATAATAAATGGCTTTCTAATTCTCTTATTCTTTATTGCCATATTGTAATGAAAACCCCATGATTCACTATATATATTTCAAAACAGTATTATCTCCATATTCCCCAAATATTGTCTATTTCTGAAAGTGTGACATTTATTAATATCTTCACTGGGTCACGATACTAGACCTTTCCAATTTTTCTGAACAAGAGTCTAGATTTTCCAAACTATTGACTTTTCATTTCAGCTTTCTCTCACACACAACACAAATACACTAAAGACACAGTATGGGAAATCCCTCAAGATGCCTGCTGATTGACTGCATACCATTTTCTTCCACTCCCATTCTTTGCATTTTCACCACCATGTACTTGATTTAGCTCTTTTCCGCCTGCAGAGTGGCTTATTCCTCAGGAGCACACTCACGGGTCAATCGCCAGGTAAAGCCCTCACATCCCATTATCTAGCTGACTATTTCCGATGTAAGGAAAAGAAGTCTACCTTCATCTTCATCCTCCATTTGGGCTTTGGCCTCTCTGGAATACATGGCTCTTCGCAGAGTTTTCCTCTCTAAAGTTGTTTGGTCAGCTTCCATGTCCTGCAGCAAACATTGTGCTGTCATCACTCAAGGAGCTCGCGGCCACAGGAAGGTTTTAACTTGCTGGTCAGTGACCCACACGTACCTATCGTTAGTTACCTTACCAGTCTGGGCTCTCTGCTCTCTCTAGGGAGCCACAGCTCCTGTCATAGGAGCAGCTGTGGGGCAATGTCTAAGGTCTGTGGGAAGTGCTTCAGAGCTAAGAAGCCCAGGGCAGGAAGAAACCCAGAAAGCAGTAACAGCATGATGCCTCTGACCCCCAAGGGCAGAGGATACCTCCCCCAGCCCTAAAGCACAGTTCTACCACCGACAGTTGCTTTATTTTTACATCGCTTTCTGATAACTCCTTTAATTTCTCTAACCAAAGATTTATTTATGTTAATAAATCTCTTCCTTTGAAATACATGTTCTAGACTGGTTAAAGCACTATCTGCCATTCCCTGTTATTATGAACTATTAAATCAGAATGAGTTTCTTCAGCATCTCACTAAATTAGCTGCACAAAAGACAGGAACTTCAACAGGAACTCAAGGAACATAGGTGATTTTGAAGGAAATGGGAAATGAGGGTACTTAGATGCCTAGCAGTTTAGTAGAAAGACTGAGGAGGGGGACAAATGCCGAAAGACAAGGGGAAAGGTACCAAAAACAAACTGCAAATTTTTAAGGGCTGCTCCAGACTTGTCCAAGAAAGAAAGAGCACTTCATTTTCTCTTGTCTCTGCGTCCAACACCCCTGCCCCCGGACTTCAGAACTGGAGTAGCGTTGTGTTACACTGTGGATTAAATCAGCTTCTGCAGGACATTCTGGGAAACTAACTACATGCCTGGTTTCTGTGGGGAAATGCATTCTGAGTTCCAAACAACTGACCCACAAACTTTTGGAATCCAGGTAATTTGTGGGTTTCCTGTAAATGCTGATACAAAAAAAATCAGTTTGTTGTATCAATAAGCCTGAAGTGATTGGCCTTTAAATAGTGATTTTGATTTGTGGTCTATTTATTCACTTAGCCTCAGATGACACGTGTGATTCAGGAGACATGCTATTCTAGACAGCTCTATTGCTTCCAGATTCTTGGTTAAAAAAGAGTAAAAGTGAAAGTGTCTCAAGAACAGTATTTTTTCAGAGACAACTTAACATCAGCTTTCAATTTTGTCTGATGATACAAAAACCAACACTTGTACATGAGCTTAGACAAAACACAATTCAAAAGGACCCAATCCTTTGGGAATAGTATACTGAAATAAATGGAACCTGTCCATTGAAAAGTAGAAGATTTCGTTTTATTCAACCTCCACGCTGTGTGAGCAAAAGATTGGACATCTTATAGACATTTTAAAAACATATTCAAAGTCATGTTTCCTATGAGTAAATGCTCATATTAGGCTCACTACAGATTGAATGTTTTAAATAGTGTTGCTATTTGGATCAGGTAAATATGAACTCATTTCTCCAATATATGTTTATTGAATGCCAACTATGGGGCCGGACAAGGGAGAGCTGGGAGTAGGGGAGGAAACATCAAATCATGCTAGTTTATTTAGCATAATAACATTATAAAGATTATGGTTGATGCCATCCCAGCTAAAATTTTTAATATTATTTAAATCAGCTAAAAAAGTGATTTTCTTCTTGTAGTTTTCATGGCTATTCTTTTAATTTTATGTAATCTTTGCTGTTTGCCCCTTCCCTCTTAAACTGACAGTGCTGTGTAAAGTCCTGAGACAGGATGTTTGGTGGGTCCTTTAATATCACCTTCCTTCTCTCCTTGTTCCATCTGTTTGGCTGTAGGCCAGCCTTTCTCAGCCTTGCCACCATGGCCTTTTAGCCCCAAGAAACTTTTTTTTGTGGGGTGGTGGGGGGCAAGGGGCGCTGCCCTGTGCATTGTAGAAGTTTAGGACCGTCCTCCTTCTACCCACTCAATACCAGTAGCAACTTCCCCTGAGTTGTGGCAACCAAAAATAGGTGTAGATGTCACAAATGTCTCCTAGGAGACAAAAGCAGCCCTGGATGAGAACCAGGGCTCTACGTAAGCACTCTGCCACATAATGAATTAAACAAGAAGCTGTCTTTACAAACACTTCCCCAAGGTGTTCTAGTGGTCTTGTCCCCATAGTGTGACTCTCCTTGGCCTTCCCTGGGTGGCAGTACCCTCCCTCCATTCCCAGGTGGGGATTCTGGGCAGGTGCATGGTTCATTCTGGCTTCTACTGCCACTCATCCACCTCACACCTGGGTTCACTCTGTCCTCACCTTAACTTGTTCCATATCTGCCTCAGCTGATTTAGAACCCTGTAATGGGTCTTTAATTATAAAGCTATGCCATCTCAAGTGATCACTTCATTTCTAAATATAACTTAATGGACTTTCTTCCTGGCTTGCTTAACAGTATTACTATAAAACCAAGCCAACAGCTCACTCTCTCTCTCTTTCTCTCTCTTTCCAAATCTTCTTTCCAAAGTAAACCATAAATGGTCCCACTCCTTAAGCTTACATCATATTCTTTTCTCCCTGGCATCTGAAAAAATATCATTTGGATCCATCCCTAGTAAATTCATAATCAAGCTTTTCACAGTATAATTTCTAAGTGGGCACTGGCCAATTGTACCTTATTATTTCTTAAACAAATGTCCTGTTTTCAAGGGTTCCATGATTTATCTTATTCTACTTAAAGGTTTTTACATACATCATTTCCTCCTTATGCAGTTACCTTTTGATATTTTGGTCATATCCACAGAAGACAGAGCAATCCAAGGGTCTGAATTTTTATCTTCCCTTCTCTATTGAAACATAGATCCTTTCATTCTTTTATAAAATAAACATTTTAATTTCTTGATATACTCAGAAAATTGTTGATATAAAGATTTCATTTTACAATCTTATTGGGGTACCAAATTCTGGACACTGTTTCATCACAATTCAAGAGATAACAATTCAAAAATTTACTAATTCAAGTTACAATTTCACACTTAATCACAAGTTGTTTTTTTTTTATTGTATTCAGTCTGATTTCCCATGTACTACATAACATTACACTATAATTACATTGGACATGGACCTGGATTTAAGTTCAACTAGGACCACTTATCATACACACTATTCAACTTTGGGCAAGTAACTTAGCCTCTCTGAGCTTGTTTTCCCATCTGTAAAAGTTCGGTGCTATTTTTTTTTTGCTCTTTTCTTTTTCTCATTCTTTTTTCTGATTTCTAGGGTTTTATACTAATTAAATGAGATCCTGTAAAATGGGCTTTGTGAATTCTAAAAGCTATACAAATGTAAAAATTTATTCTTATTTCTTTCTGATCACCTTCCCTCACTTTCAATGGTACCCAATACATGCTTTACAACTTCACCCAAAGCTCATAGATCTTCTTTTTTCTAAATTACCTTGGAGTTTGTATTGCCCATGACTTATCACTGGTAGGTGGTGAATGAAAATATTCTCACATTACAGATGAGAAAAATAAGATATACATCAGAAAAATAAGATAAAATGAGGATATATAAAATAAGGATATGCTTCAGCAAACAATTTGTTTAAGTTTTAATCACACATCAATTTGCAATATGGCTCATATTCAAGTAAAAATCTTCTAAAGACCTGACGGCACTTCATCCAAAAGACAGCATTTGAATTTTATAGTTTCAAAGTAGCCCATTTGTTAATGACACAGAAATATGCAATCACTTTGGATTTCAAATGAGGACAATTATCAAATATCAAACATTAAATTTAAATACTTCTTTATAAAATATGTTAGTAATTATACAGTATATTTCTGACTCTTCTGAACTGAACTTGGAATTCTTCGAAACTATGAGCAATTACCTTTTCTAATTCTTGATCTTGCCGGTTCATAAGTGTTTTCCAGTGTTCATAAAGCTCAACATCTTTGGTTTGAATGTCCTTCAAAGTCCCTTCTCTTAGTACACTTCCATCCTTCATGGCTATGATCTAAGGAAAGCATATATTAGCAGACTGTGACAAAAAGCCTTAAGTGGCCAAATGAAGTATCTTGATCTCAGAAAGCACTTTTTATGTCCCTATTTATTAAAAAGACTATAATATAAAAATTAATGAAACTTCTTTTAAACTCTCACCCAGTCAGCATGTGTTAGATACTGTAACTTGTGAGTCACAAGGACGAGTGTCCTCTTGTCATCTTGGAGAAATTTCAAAATCCCTTCCTGCATTAAGTGATCACTCAAGTGAATGTCCAGGGCAGAGAACGGATCATCCTACAACCAGTCAAAAGAGAAAAGGTAAAATCTTTCTATCCCTTTATGTGACTTATT
>CM052539.1:27953263-27985531 GCA_028533065.1 Trachops cirrhosus
CATTATAAATTCAAAACTATTAATTGATCACCACCTAGTGCCAAAACGCTAGACACACTGTGTGTGAGAAAAACCCATTACTGCTTTCCTGCTGCTTTATGATTTATGGCAGGGTGACAAGGGGATAAACAGTGTGATAGGTGCAGTAAGGAGTGGCATTAAACCCAGATAAAGAACCCCCAACTAAGGGTAAACAATAGAGTTGATGCCAGAGGGATAAGTAAGAGTGGGCTAGATGAAAAAAGGTATTTCATACTAGATAAAATACATATTGAATGGCCTTGAGGTAGCCTGTCATAGAAGGAACTGAGAAAAATTTAGCATGGCTGAAATGTAAGTATAAACAGTGAGTGAAGAAAAGTACATGGTAAACTTAAAAAAATGTATCCACAGCCCAGATAATGAAGGGGCTCTTAAACTATTTTATGGAATTGGAACTTTTCCTCAGAGCAATGGAAAACCACTGAAAGGATTTAAACAAAAGAGAGATACAGGTTCAGTTTAGAAATATCACTTTCGCTGCAGAATGGAACATATGAATTGGAGGGAGGAAGACTGGAGGTAACATAGAAACCACTGGAGACTCTCAGAGTTATGGAGATAAGAGGGCAGTGCCCTTAGGGTAATGGTGAATGAATGAAAGGAAGTGGACATATTTCCAGATACCAAGGATTGTGTGATTGACAACACAGAAGGAGTCATAGAGAGAAAGAAATCAAGGACAGGGAATGCAAAGTAGGAAGCACGTATGGCGGGAGGAGATACTGAATTTAGCAGTGGACACATTAAGTTTGAGTAAGGGATATCCAAATGACCATAGCCAGGAAGCAGAATTTGAAGCTCAGGGAGAGATCTGGTAAATGAATGAAGATACTGGGGTGATCTGACCTTATAATATATGCCTTATAATAAGGACTTTAGATTCTGTCCTATATTAGTGAAAAGTCAAAAACTGACTTCAACAATTCTTGCTTGTTTCATAAGCAAATGAAGAAACAGGAGCAGGCAGACAAAACTAAAGTCATGGGAAGCTATGTGATTGCTCAGGGAGTATGCACAGAGACAGGAAAGAAAGGGACAAAGACAGAACCCTGAAAACATCACTCTTTAAGAAATGGCTAGGGAAGAGAAATCTGCAGAAGAGACCAAGAGGAGCAGGTAAAAGTTATAAGAGGTAAGCTAAACCATGAGTTTTACTGGAAACTAAGCAAGAGACCACCTGAGGCAGAAAGTATGAGCAACAATGTCAAGTGGCTAGGAGGTCAAGTAAGATAATTATCATAAAAGTGCCCAGTGAATTTAACAATTAGTATGCAACTGATGGATTTGATAGGAATAGTTTCAGTAGGGTGATAGAGGTGGAAACCAAGACTGCAGTGGACTGAGGTGAGAGCAGAAAAAGAGAAATTGGAGAGAATGAGTGAAGTCCTTTTATCTTCAAAAGGAGGGAAAAGGGTGTTAGTTGATGGTTGAGATTAGAAAGAGAAAGAGAGGGAGAGGGAAAGGGAGAGAGAGGGAGGAGTTAGAAAGAGAGAGTGAGAGAGAAAGAGAGAGAGAACTAGAGAGCTAGAGAGAGAAAAACAGAATTCTGTTTTACAAATAGAAATGGGATTGAAGCAGGGGCTGGGCAACATCTGCAGCAGATAACATGCTTTTGGCTTTAGGGTGTCCCAGTCTAGTGAGAAGACTAGACTGAGTGATTTGAATCCACCTTAGTGATTTGAATAATGTGCAGGGGAACCAGAAGAGAAGGTACATTTCAATCCATATGTGGGAATAAGAGGCTTTGTCAAAGAGATAAAATCTGAGTTGACACTAGAAACAGGGATGAGGCCACCAAATACACAGTGTGTGCATTTGAGAACTACCTGCAGTTTAGACTTATGGGAGCGCAATGGTAAAGGTAGGTGGAAGGGCAGGATATGAGTTTTAAAAGTCAGACAGGAAGAAGATTATGGAAGTCCCTGATGTCATATGCAAAGGCCTTTGGAATATTACTTTTTTATATAATAAAAAAATTATAAGGAAAAAAAAGTAATTGGATTTGCGTTTCAAAATGGTAAATCTTTCAGTGGTGTGAAAAAATGTGAATAAGTTATTACAGGGAGTAGTTCATATAAGCGGTAACTGGTTAAACTAGGGATATTAAAACAGACATAGAAATATAAGAAAAGTGATTGGTTGGATTTTGCAGGTGATGGAGAGAGACAGAGAGGAATCTAAGTTGAATCTTTGAGCTCTGATTTGGGCACCCACCAACTGATTTCAGGGTGAATAAATGAATGATACTTGAATCAGTATTCTCTGAATATTCCTGACTGAAAATATGTTTTATCAGCTATTAAGGATACCATGGAAGAAAATTAAGTAATTCTTGTAATTAAATAAAAATGGAACAAGTGTTAGCTTATCTAAACTCTTAAAGACTGTGTGTTTGTGTGTCAGAGCCAACACAAATATTTTCCAAAAAAAAATCTTAGTCCTTCTGCCATTAAGAGATGGGATTATTGTCTATTAAGTATTCATAAAAAGATGATTTATAAATTATGGGAATTTAATAAATATATATAATTATCTTAAATCCTTTTTATACTTCATTATATTGGTTCTTTCTCCAGGATATAATCCTTTATTAGATTTTTAAATTAGAACCCATGAGAGAGATTTCTTTAAAAAAAATCTTAACCTCTATTGAGTAAAAGTATGTCTTCACCTCTTATTTCCCTCTTTGCCAGATTTCATAAAGCTCAGAGTGGAATCTGTGGCCTATATTTTATAACGGACTCCAGTGCATGCATTTCCATCTATGAATTTCTCAGATGATTGTTTAAACCTTATTTTTCTTCTGATATCTTTATCTTTTTTCAAGGTTTATTATACTATGTAATTTTAAATAAAATAATTCACAACCTTTATGAAATAAAGCAGGATATCTTATTGAAGAATGCGGAAAATAAATAACTAGATTGTGTAAAATACTGTCCTAACTCCCACATCCTTTACTTCTCCATTAAAAAAAACTACAGTAATTATTAATGATGATATTGGGAGTCAATCTGGCCCAAGTGGAGCTAGGGTCTCTAATCCTTTGTTAACACTGAAGAAGACTTGATAAGGAAAACATCCTTGATAGAGGTATGAAAACCAAACCTCAAGCTTTTTCTGTCACTGCCTCCCATTCTTTCTGTCTTAATGATAGTGAAACCAGGTAAAAACAAAATTTGAATAACTTGATTATGGCTGTACATATCACACAATGTAATTTAACCCAGGAAGACCTGCTTCTCCAAACCTACAGTCACACAAGATGGAGGGTGACAGTGGCAGGGTGAGCCCTGGCTGGTGCCTGACCTTAGTAATCAATGGGAACTTGTCATGAAGCAAACCCCAAAGCTCTCTGCCAAGCTCTCTGCTGAGTAGAACAGTTTCATGTCCACTATCTGTTAAATTTGCTCAACAGAAATGAAAGGTACACTCAATTTCTTAGCCTTCTTTTGCCCATGATACCAAAAATAGGATTTACAGTTCTATTATTTCCAGTTCAAATTTCACACCCAAGCACTTTCTTCTCTTCATTGGAGTTTAAAACAGAATCTATTCTTAAAATGCCCTTAAATAGTCTTTACTCATTCTTGAGAGATGTCTGTGCACATGAAGAGCAGGCTAAGCCACAGAAGAATTCACAATGATGGGTAGAAAATGATACTGTAGATCAAGAGCAAAGTTTCTTAGTCTTGGCTCAGCTGACATTTGGGGTCAGATAATTCCTCTTGGTGGGTAGGGATGGAGCTGTTCTGTTCATTGCAGGTTGTTTGGAAGCATCCCTGGCCCCTACCAACCAGATCAGTAGCAGACTAATTTTCCTTTGTGACAGCCAAAAATATCTCCAGATATTGTCTAATGTCCCCAAAGTTAAACCTGGTTTATAACTGGTCTACACTCTAACTTCTTAGGTAAACTGTAACCAATGTGTACATAAACTACTTATGGTGGCTACTAGGTAGATAATACTATGGTTCTGAGGCATTTTATTTCCACAACGTGCTTTGAAGAGGCCAAGCCAACCATTAAAATGTCCAGATGAAGCTCCATGCTACATACCTCTTTTGTAACATCCTTTGGGGTGCACTAGCCTGACTTACTCATATCTCTAACTAGGTATTTCTAGTGTCTAGTTTAAATGGCGTGTGAAGAAAAATGGCTGACTTCTCAGCCCCTTATGAAGGTTCTGGAAAAGATTATTTCATATTTCTTCTCTGAACATTGAATCATGAAGAGTCTGTTTGCATTTAAGCTTCATATATATTGTAGGTTTTCCATAACTTCATTTTTTATACAGTCTTCATTTTTTAATTTTTAGGGGCTTGCTCACTCTTTCCTTCCTTCCTTCCTTCCTTCCTTCCTTCCTTCCTTCCTTCCTTCCTTCCCTCCTGTTGTTTTATTATAGTTGTGACAATTTTCCACCATTGCTCTCCTCTGCCCAACCCATTGTCTTTGTCCATGGGTCATTCATACACGTTCTTTAACTAGGCCCTTCCCCTTCTTTTCTCCCTTTTCTCCCTCCTCCCTCCCCCCTGGTCCCTGTCAGTTTGTTCCTTGTTTTCATACCTCTGGTTTTATTTTCCTCATTTGTTTGTTTTATTCATTAGGTTCCTGTTATAGGTGAGATCATATGGTATTTGTCTTTCACCACCTGGTTTGTTTCACTTAGTGTAATACTCTCCATTTCTATCCATGCTGTTGGGAAAGGTAGGAGTTCCTTCCTTCTTTCTGCTGCATAGTATTCCATTGTGTAAAGACACCACAGATTTTTTGATCCACTAATTTGCTGATGGGCAGGCACTTAAGTTGTTTCTAGCAGTTGCCTATTGTAAATAATGCTGCTATGAATATTAGGGTACACAGATTCTTTTTATTGGTGTTTCAGGGTTCTTAGGATACCAGTGGAATTGCTGGGTTGAAAGACAGTTCCATTTTCAGTGTTCTGAGGAAATTCCATACTGTTTTCCACAGTGGCGGTACCAGTCTGCATTCCCACCAATAGTGCACTACAGTTCCCTTTTCTCCACATCCTCTCCAACACTTGTTGTTTGTTGATTTGTTAATGATGGCCATTTTGACTTGTGTGAGGTGGTACCTCATTGTGGTTTTAATTTGCATCTCTGATGGCTAGTGACTAGAGCATTCTTTCATATGCTTATGGGCCCTCTGTATGTCCTCCTTAGAGAAATGCCTGTTCAGGTCCTTTGCCCATTTTTTTTAATTGGGTTGTTTGTCTTCTGGCATTGAGTCCTATGAGTTCTTTGTATATTTTGGGAATCAAACCCTTGTCCAAGGTATCATTGGCAAATATGTTTTCCCACATAATTCATTCCCTTTTTATTTTGATGATGATTTCTTTAGCCATGTAGGAGCTTTTTAATTTGATGCAGTCCCATTTGTTTATTCTTTTCTTTATTTCCCTTGCCCTGTCCTGTATTGGTGAAAATATTGCTGTGTGGGGTATCTGAAATTTTACTGCTTATGTTTTGCTTGAGGACTTTTATGGTGTCATGGCTTATGTTTAAGTCCTTTATCCATTTTGAGTTTATTCTGGTGTATTGTGTATGTTGGTGGTCTAGTTTCTTTCTTTCTTTTTTTTTTTTTTTTTGCATGTGCCCTATATGAGAAACCTACAGTCAACACCTAAAAGCTTTCCTCCTCAACAAGTAAAAACTAAAAGCTTTCCCCCTGAGATCAGGAACAAGATAAGGGTGTCCAATTTCACCACTTCTATTCAACATAGTATTGGAAGTTCTAGCCACAGTGATCAGAAAAGAAAAAGAAATAAGGCATCCAAATTGGAAAGAGGGGAGTAAAACTGACATTACTTGCAGAGGACATGCTAGTGTACATAGTAAACTTTATAGCTTCTACCAAAAAACTGCCTGACCATTAGGTGAATTTGGCAAAATAGAGGGATACAAAGTTAATATTCAGAAATTGAAGGCATTTTTGTACACTAACAATGAAATATCAGAAATAGAAACTAGAAAAAAATCCCATTTACTATAGCAGGAAGAAAAATAAAGTACCTAGGAATAAACTTAACCAAGGAGGCAAAAGACCTGTATTCAGAGAACTATAGAACACTGAAGGATGAAATTAAGGAAGACACAAACAATTGGAAGCATATACCGTGCTTATAGATTAGAAGAATTCATAACTTCTTTTAGTATGAGATGAATTTCAAATTATTTCTTTGATTGTTATACACATACATAAACAAATACAAAAATAACTTTGCTTATTTCTGAGGGGTTTCTCAGACTCTTGGCATAGGAATCTATTGCTCTAATTTCTTCCCTTGAAAGATCATCAGATATGACAGAGCAATAAAAACCAATTTAAAATGCACATACTTGCTCCAGTGAACTTTTCCTTCCAGTGTCTGCATCTCACCGAGGATGGCAAGGAGAAGAGATGACTTCCCACATCCCACTTGGCCCACAATCATGGTTAACTGACCTAGAGAAATGAACAAAGGACATAACAGAATGAGAGGGAATTTTCTTGATAAAATAAAAGCAAAATACATTTAGAAAAGGCTGATGTTTCACAATCAATGGCTCAGTTTTGGCCTCTGGCAATAGGTATTCCTAATAGCTCCTTTCTGTGATATATAAGTTTTTTGAAAAAAAGAAAAAAAATTAAAAGATATATAACTTAATTTATTATTTTTTAAACTATAAGAATAGTTGGAATTAGTGAACAAAACTTGAAATATTTGCCTTAATTATCTAGATTAGTTTTAACTTTATTATTCAATTCATTTAGGAGAAAAAGGCAGTTTTGACTAAATCTGGTAGTTGGGATAAGTGACTTGGGCTGTTATTAAGATGTCTTCTCCAATCTCTTACACTGATTTGCATTTATAACAGAAAAATCCCAAGCTACTGACCATTAGGAGAAGTCAAAAAATATTTCTATTCAACTATCCAGATACTTTAAATAAAACAAATTAAGTATTTCAGCCTTATATATCTTGAAAATGTCATCAGTCTTCATTAGGGATAAAAAAATTTTCTTATCTATTCTTTCTTTAATTCATTTCTCAAACAAAATGAGAAACCCTATTATTTAAACAGGACAAATCAACAACTGAACTGATTACAGTTATTTTGGACACTGTCCAAAAATCTACACTCAGTAGTAAAAGGCAAGTCTCATTTCTAGTCATTTCCATACAGACAGTCATGAGCTCCTTGGTGCAAATAAAATAACTATAAATAACTTCTGTCTTTCTTTTCATTAGGTTCAATTATCACAAAAAATCAATGGTTATGATAATTAACAATTACAAAAATTAGTAACCAATGATTCTTACCTGTTGGGATTCGAATATTTATATCAGATAATGTAGCTAAACCACTGCCCCATGAAAAGTACCCATTTGTGACCTAGAAAATACGATATAAAAATTAAATTATAAAATTATGTAAATATGTGGTGTCAATAAAAATCCAATTAAAATAAATTTTCTTTTCAAAGCACCGACAGACTTTGAATACAAGAGAGAACACACAGTGGTAAAATTATAGAGTTATAACTATTTAAGAGGTACAAGCAAAAACAAAAGAGAATGGGAGTATTGTAAAAGGAGGGTCTTTGAATTAATGACGTTATGAAGAACACTGAAAATTTGGGATTGCTGGGCATTCTCCTGTGAGAAGTCTTCAAAAGCAATCATCCCAAATATTTACCAAGTACCCCTCTTCACTGATTGTTTTCTCACTACCAGGCAATTCTCAGAATCCTGGGGATGCAACAGAAATAACTACAAATTATCTGCACAAATGATTCTGTTACCTGAAGAAGAAGGTTTTGTAATAAATGAGTTTCTTGAACTATATGGATTCATTGTTTTCACTGAACTTAAAGAAAGAGTAAAGAGAGTAGAGGAATAAAGCACAGAAATGAGGCACCACTGCTTGGGAGTGTAAACCTCAACAACCAGCAAGGACCAGAAGAACTTAAAGTCATCTGAAACTATATTTCTTTTTTTTTATTATTTTATTTTTGCATTCTATTTCTTTTCTTTCTTTTTTTTTTGCATTCTATTTCTTTTAGCAGGCTTTAGGTTGACTTGGTAGTTGTAATAGACAATAATAGGAAAAAATAGGTATAATAGAACCCAAAATTGAGAGGGTAAATAGAGATGATAAGCAGAGGAAAAGATTTTGAAAAATTACAGGAAATTAAAGTGAGACTACACCTTGCTAATCAATTAATATTGTGTTTCAAAACCACAAGTGATGAAATTTCTAAGTACATTTTTTTTGGAATTTTGCAGAATAGATTGGTGATGTCTAAATTGTTAGTAAATATATCTCTGAAAACATCATAATAAAACTTAAAGAGTAAAAAAGTGTTTTTGAAAAGGCCAGATTGTATTTTTCCAAGTAGGTTTTCTCTAGCTTGTAAAATGTATGGCATTTATGCATGAAATATCCATCACATAGATAGGCATGAAATTAATCCTGGAAAGAGTGTGCAAAGAAGGCTAAATTATTGATTGCTTTACAAATTTTCTGAGCACCCATATGTATGAGGTTCTGTATTGGGACTGACATAGGCTACAAAGAAGGCATAATGCATCCTGTTTATCCCTATGAAGCTTGCTGTTAGATGAGTAAAAAAAACCCATGAATGCAAGTGCAACATAAGACAGCATGGGCTAAGTAGTAAGCAGACAAAACATACAGACAATAAGTAAAATAGCAGATGAGAAAGAAAATCTTTATATGTGAAATGGCTAAAAAAACTGCAGAAGAAGAGTCCTTTTAACTAGTTTTGGAAAAGATACTGAACTTCAATGAAGGCATTTCTGGGTAAAGAACTACAATAAGAATCAGTGCAGGATCAGAAAACTGTGAAACATATTGTGGAAATAATAAAGGTAGCTGGGACAGGGGTTTCAGATACTGTGCCTACCTAAGTGACAATGCTCAGTGAAATTATACAGCCACCGCCTCAGAGGCTGAGCATCCTTCTTTCTCTAAGGCAGTAAACAGGAAGCTACAAGAGCTGTAAAGTAGATGGTTTGGAAGAGGGTCAGCATGGAATGGAGAGAGGCCCTACATGACAACCTTTATGCTATCAGTGCATTGGCAGTGAAGGTTATCTGCAGAAAGAGGAGGTGGAAGAGAGATAGGAGGTGGGAAGAGAGTGGTGAGAGCTGAAGAGCTACTGTAGATTCTGGAAAATAATGCTGGTGAGAGGCACGCAAAGGAATTGCCAAGAACTACCGAGGGTCAGCTGAGTTGGAGATAATAAATCTGTGGCCACGCCCACTTGGAGCATTGTGCCATTTTCTCCATAGCATTCAGCAGCCTGCTTACAGGACTGTAGGGGGTTCAAGGTTGGACTGCCTACAGAACGGTGCTAAAGAACTGGGAGAAAAGAAAAGAGCTTAAGTTACTGGAGGTTTCAATGACATTAAAAACAGAGACAGTGAAGCTGAAGGCCTGGGACAGCTGGAGGGTCAGATTTGATGTACGTGACTGACTGGTACTGTAGAGTTGAAAATGTCAGAGAAGCAGCAGCTCCAGGAGATGGCTAAGTGTAAACACAAGCGAGGCTGTGGAAGTGGAGTGACCATGGATTTAAGGGATATCTGGACTGGTACACGAGACAGGCTGTGGGCTTGAAAGTTTAAATCATGTCCACACTTGGCACCAACTAAGGTAAAAAGATGAACTGAAAAACAGATACTTGAATCTTCAAGGAAGTGGGGGAGTGCAACTAACATTATAAATCTTTGCAAAGGTTCATCACAGGGTAGGTGCAAAAATGATCCTCATAGTAGCATTTGCGACAGAGGGAAGATGAAGACAGACCTAGTGCACATCACTAGGGGATAAGGAAAACACAAGGAATCCTGCAGCATACAGCAGTGCAGGTAGAAGGGGCAGGCCATCATAAAGCACCTCAGTAAACTGAAAGCACACTGATGCTCATGACAATGCTACATATTTTGCAGGAATACGAGTGTGTTTAAGTGCATGTATTGAGCACGTTAGCGCTGGAGCCACAATGGTGGGGAGCCAGGGGAGAGGTATGAAAGACAGCAGCAATGTGTACGTTGGGGACATCAGAGGGAGCCGACATTCTTTGCTTGGTGGTGGCTGCAGAGCTGTTTAGCTTTTCATTTAATGGTACATATATGTTTTATGTAATTTTCTGTTGTATTTCACAATAAAAATATTTCAAAAAGATAAATGAGTTATTACCAATTTGGGAATTTCCACCATGAGTAAACAATAATTTGGGCTTGAAGGTGAGCTTGAACTGTTTGGCCATTCAGAGGCACAGCAGACTCTAAGACATTGATAAAGAGGGCTTTGGGGCTTTTTTCTTTGGTGCATAAAGTCAATTTTGAGAAAAAATAATGGCCTCCCATGTTTACACTAAAAATGAAAACAAATCTAAAAGGCACACTGAAAAGACATATTTTTAGATTCCTATTATGTTGAATAGAAAATGAGAGTTAGAAAAGTAACCTTGTTTCCTTAGACACTAATTCATTTTTTGTTAGTTTGGCATATTTGAGAACTTGCAGCATACAGGAGGTCCTTTCTGGTCTCTCATTACTTACTTTTTCATAGCCTAGTAGTTCACACCCTATTTGTACATTATAATTGCCTAGAAAACTACTAGAATTATTTTTTAAATGATGTCCATATATTTTATATATATTTAAACACCTCTAGGTTATTCTAAGGTACACCAATGTTAAGAGTCACTACAGCTCTTTAAAATTCACAGGGGACATTTTATCCTCAAAACAAACATACTAAAAGGACATCTCCAACTCAAGACAGGCAGACCATTGGTCAGAGAGGCAAAGTAATTTTCCCCAAAGTCACACATCAAATTAATGGCAGAGGTAGGGCTATCAGAGGCTTATTCCACCCACTAACACATTTGCTCCAATTGTAAGCTTATTGTAGGACAGGTATTGTGCCAGGCAACAGGAATGAGAGAAGAATTAAGTGTAGCTTTTGGCTCTATTCTACAATCCATCAAACCTCTCTCTTTCATTGACTGGATGGGCAGTGAAGGAAGTTAGATAGTCAGGAGCAGCTAACACAGCTAGTTTTCAAGGGCTAGTTTCCTGGACTCCCGTGGCTCCGAAGTCCAGAGGCTTTTGGCTGCTGCAGGCATCTATTCCACTCCTTGCACAGCACTGACCCTTCCCTGGGGCTTATTCCAACTATCAGTCCTCAGCCTGTGTTCCTCTGGTGGCCTGTTTACAAAAGCACTCGTGCTGGAGAGCATACCAAAGGCTGAGTATAACATTAACCAAAGGCAGTATTGGAAACCTGGGTGAATGCATGCACCATGGTATAAACTTTTCCTGGTTGAAGATAATTACTATCTCATTTATTTCCTTAAAAATTGGATTTATAATATTGGTATTCTCTATAAATCAATTTACTTGGTAGATAAACATGAGTGTCAGAGGAATTACAATAGATACTAGCTTCTAAAGCAGATTCAGAAGAAAGGCTCCTTCTCAAGCTATTAAAACATACTGCTGAGGCAAAACTGTGGTGGAAGGTAAGGAAGAACTCATCAGGATATCTTTTTTAAAATGTTATAAGGATTAGTGATTATTGTAAAGAGACTTTAAAGGCACAGGACATGTTTGCTGAGCTTCACCATAAAATAGTAGCATAAATGTTTCTATGCATGTAGGAATCCAGGAAGTGGAACAACCTTTATTGCAATATCCTCTGTCTCCGCAGGACGCAGACGTCTTGTTGACTGCTCATAGCTGTCCAGGTGATATCTCCCAGGCTGCTTCCTGTTTATAGTTTTCGACTGCTGCACTCCAAATGGGAAAGAACACAAATTGAAGCTTTATGAAAAAATTCAGGTTTTACTGAACTCACTTTGCTACTTCACTTGAATTCCACGAAAAAGAAACAGGAAAAGTAAATGTCATATTTAAACTATTTCAATGGTTTCTCAAAAAAAAAAAAGGCAAATGATAACAAAAATGTGTTCTGCTATAATTTTAAATCTAAATCACAGCTTTTTAAGAAAAAGGAAAATACGAAGATAGGCTACGCTACTTGCAAACAATAGAGGTTGAAGTGCCACCCCCCAAAGTAGGTTTAGATATTTTTTTCTCCAGCAATCTGGGTAAACGTATATCCAGGCAATAAAAAAAAATCATGCATCGTGTCAAAAGGCACACAGACTAACTCAGGTTAAACCTGATTCCACTTGTTAGGCCATCGGGCCTGTAAATGTTTCAACAGCACCTCTTTTATTACACTCTGAATCATGAGAACTTTGACTCTCATCCACTCACTTAAGTCAGATTGGGCTAACACTACTTGAGGACCCAGTGTGGAAGAAGAAAAAGCATAAAGATCTAGGATATATTTGACCAAACATGTTTCATTTCATAAGGAGATCCACAAGCATTGTAAAGTGATCTCGTCTTTCTCAGATGTTAGAGCATTGTTCCCAGTCAACGGACCACAGCATCCGTAATAAAGAATATGCCAGCAGAAACTGGAGAGTCTTCAGATACTTCTAATGAACTTAGGTCAGAACTAGAAGTCTGTTATTTTCCAACTTTGAGTTTAATTTCAGGGTACAAAGACAAATGGCTAAAGAGAAGGTAGAAAATTCAGTTTTGTAAGCCTCTAATATAGAAAAGTTTAAAAGCTCAAACTTTTTCCTAAGGACCAAATGAACATGTATTTCAACATAAATAATTATCTGCTTTACTTAAATACTTTAGAGATTGTGAGACTAAATATTAATACACTTTAAAACTGATAAATTATCTATAAAAGCAAAGGGTTCTAGAATTGTGAAACTTTTTTTTTCCTGGAATTATAGGTTTAGCTTTTTGAAAAATTCATTGAACTCTACTATCAGAATTAGGAATGTACTCAAATGACCAGTAACTTAATCCAAACAAGAGACTGTTCTTCCAATTTCCACCAATTGGTGTATCAACTGAATATCACACAATGAAATAGGCTGCATGCAAATAAATTCATAAATTAAAGTCACTAAAAAGAACGATCAGTTGTTCTGTACCAGAGAAAACACTTAATGTATTTCAACTGAAAAAGTAAAAGAGTGTCTATGAAATTTAATTTCAGTTTTGTTTTTCTTCTCACAATCCTCACAGATGACCCTGGAAGTGCACTGTATGAGATGCTGCAGAAAGTCACTGACATTTAAGCTAAGTATATTTTCCACACAAGACAGGTCTATGCCAGTACATATATTCAATGTCTTCTAGAGTAATTCTATAGTAGTACTGCCCCCAGAGATCCAAAAGGAATGACTTCATGTTCTTCACAAAACTGAGGAGAGGGTGGGAGGAGGAGATGTGTTGACAGAGATTTGAGTTGGAGTTCCACAGATGTAATTTGAAGAGACTTTGGCTCTAGAATGTCACTAATTCTCCATGGAGATTCTACAGCCAAAACCACTTAACTCTAAGCTTTTACAGACATAGCATCTTAAGCGCTCTCAAGATGGAGTCTCCATTAGTGTTATTTTCAAACGCACAGCTTTTTTCACTCCATTTTAAAAAGTTTGTCGTTTGTGGTTTGGCCCATCAGCAGTGATGAATGACCCTGAAAGACATCAGAAGTCCAGTCTGGTTTCAATAACCCTGAAGATATTGGATGCATTTGAAGGGGATTCTTTTTTCCTTCCAAAAATTTTTCTCAGTTCAATATTTCTTCTAACCCTCATCTCCTACAAAAGATTCTTCAGATTTCCTTGACTCCACAATCTTGACCTCCTCCGTCCCCTTTCTCGAGGTCATCTCACTCTGCTCATCCTCACATCTCTGAGAGATCACAGGCAGTATTGGAGACCTGACCTAGTAAGTTCTTTGGTAATCGCCTGCCATCCAAAGTATGACAAGGCTGGTCCTAGTCAAACGCTTGACTTTCCTGCTCCCTCAAAGTGTAGACACTCTACAACGTGGTGTTGTCTTTGTGTCCATGTCCACACAACAATCAAGCACCCTGAGGCACTGTGACGTTATGTCCATAAGCATGGGTGGCCGTTCCTCCTCAGAAAAAACTCCCCCTGCTCCATAAAATCCCTTAACAGAGAGTAAAAATAACTTTGGAAAAGCAGAAGAAAAAAAACCCTAAATATAGCCAAATGCTCATCTTAACTGTTTTCAATATTGTTAAACATGATGCAAAGAAAAATTTAATATTGAATGACTTCTGATAAAGGCTTTCCAAGCCTCACTCAATTCCAGTCAGGAGATTGCATGTTACAGAGTTTTGTTTTTTGGGGGAGGTTACGTAAATGGTAAGTACATTAATATTTTTCTAACAGTAACATGAATAATCAATATCAACTTATAACTCATTTTAGAATAACATCTTTCTATTTTAGTCTTACAAAATATACATATTAATTTTAAGACCAGAATTTTTTACACACCTATCAAGAGTCTAGTTCCATTGCTTTAAATACTATTATTTAATGGCTGATTTCTCTTCTTGGATGTCAATATATATTCCAAGATTAGCAGGTGCAAAATATACCTCTTGATTCCACCTCAACATAAACCTAGTCATTTCTCAGCTTCCCTATATCAGTTAACAGTTCCATCTACCCAGCAGTCAAGCCAATAACCTGACATCCTTGAGTCCTCTTTTCCCCTTATCCCTGCCATTCAATTTATTAACAAGTCTTTATCAGCTCAACCTAAAAAAATGTATGTTGAATTTGATCACTTCCTCACAATGTCCATTCAAATTGTAATAAAAACTAATTCTAACCATCGCTTCTTGCCTATGTTATAACAACCTCTTTAATGATCTATCTGTTTACTGCTTGTCCCCACTGACTGACTACTTTCCACCCAGTAGCCAAAGTGACATTCTACAAATATAAACAAAATTATATCAGCACCTACTTGAAGCTCTCCAATGGTTTCCTATGGCATGGTAATAAGATCCAGATTCTTTCTGTAATCTACAAGACCCTTAATTGTTGTTCTTATTTTATCCTTTCTCTCCCTTCTTCACCAGTCTCCACCATAGTGTTCCTCTGTTTCTTGAACACATCAAATTTTTCTCATCTCAGGGTCTTGGCATCTGCTAGTTCTGTGCCCAAAATGCTCTCTTCCCAGATTGCTACAGCCCAAATACCTACTCTTCATTCAGTTATCAGTTCAAATGTCAGCTTCTTGAAGGCGTCCCCTGGGAAATGACCACCCTGCTTTGAGTATCCCAATCACTCTCTCTATATATTTTTATTTTCTTTCTACAGCAAAGTTATCTCATTTTTCACTTGTTTTTCATCTGACTCCTGCCTCAAGAAAGCAAACTCTGTGACAAGAAGGATCCTGTCTGCTTTGGTCACTGCTACATCTATAGGATTTGGCATGAAGTACAGGGTAGTCAATAAGTCTGGAGACACAGGCAAATATAATACATAATCCATGTCATATTATATGTAATATATGACAAAATAATATTGACTGTATTTCCAACCTCCATGTATTGATATATCCTGAGTGAGTATTTGTGCAGTAGGTGGGTAAAATGGTGCAATAGGTGAATAAAATTCATTCGAGTTTTAATTCTGGCTCTGCCACTTGCTAATTTGCTGACTTTATTCAAGCCATATAACATGCAAATTGAACATACTAATCTAAAAAATAAAAACAGGTAAGTCAAAAGACAATGTTTCAGAAAGCACTTTTTCAATTAAAAAGTATAATATAGCTAAAAAATATTATAAGAATATGGTGCATGAGTTATAAGCTGACTTTATATTATTTTTAGCTAAAGCCTAGTTGTACAACCTCTTACTTTCTGCTTGAATTGAACAGGTGCTGCCTTGGTGATATAAAGTACAGCATAGGAAATACAATCAATAATATTGTAAGAACTATGTATGGGGCCAGGTGGTTACTAGACTTATCAGGGGATCACTTCGTAAGTTATATAAATGTCTAACCATTATGCTGTACACCTGAAACTAATATAATATTGAATGTCAAATGTAATTGAAACATAAAAAAATAGATGGTTAAAAAATTGTTAAGTCTCTTGGGATAATTCCTTGATGATTTATAAAGATAAGCCTTATACATTTATTGATGATTTTAGATTTGTGAGGTTTGTTATAGAAGTGGGTGGCAATCATTCTTCATATAGACGGAAGTAAAGCTTACCCTTTCTTCCAATTGCACCCATTTTAAGTCATCCATTCTAGGGACTATTCCCTATTCACAGTTTCTATGACAAGAAAAAGTACTTACAACTCCAGTGTGTTTCTTACAGGACTCAAAAGGAAGAGAACCTTCACCAGTTCGCCAGCTGTCATCACCAATCTCATCACTCAAGAGAAACTCATTCAACTTTTGAACGCTGTAGAAAGCAAATAAACATAGAGGGTTAAAAATAAGACTACAGACAATGAAGTTGGATTTACATAAACTCTTCCCCTCTCATTACCCTGTTGAGCAAGCAGCTCTGAGCATCATGTCTCAAGACAAGCTAGAAATTTAGCTAAATGAACCAGCATCCTAAATTGCTCAGGAATGATGGATTCCCAGGAACTAGGACTTTTAGTGCTAAAACTAGGAAAAACCTCAGAAAAACCAGAGCCATTCAAGTACCTTAAATTAGTCAAATTTCTTTTGCACTTTTTTTTTGCAACTGTATTGTCAAAAATAGTAAGTTGGAGAGGAACTTGAAACAGGGTGGTTTAAAATAATACCAATGAGGGAAGTACTCATTATGCCAATTTTACAAATGAGGAGAAATAAGGTTTGGAGAAGTTAAGTAATCTAACAGCATTTGGTGTGAACACACAGATCTGGGGTCCACAGCCACTGTGCTCTCTAGCTTAAGCATTGCATATCATACATACTTTCTGCACCTGGTAAGGAGAGGGCCCTCTAGAGAGCAGGTATTTAAAGTGTTGGCCAAGGACCAGCTGCATCAGCCTCACCTGCAATCTGACTAGAAACAGAGAATCTCAGGCCCCACCCAACATCTACTTAATCAATATATACATTTCAACAAGGTCCGGACAGACTTCATAAGCACATTACAGTGTGAAAAGCCCTGCTCCAGAAGACTGGTTCACAAACAGTGTTTATTATGGTCTCCTTAGGCTGGGCACAGAACTTAGCCTTCCTGTCCCTCCCTTTCTAACTTTTCAAACCAATGTCACAGGATTAGAAGCAAAAACAGAGTTACAGAAAACAGTAACATGATTTGACAACACCCTCCTATAAATAAAATAATGCACTACAAAAAATTGTGTGAAGTTGCAAAAGAAATGTTCCTTTTAGCATTCTAGAATGGGACAAACTAGCTCGGCACATGCAGCTTCAACCACAGCGAAAACACTGCCTTTGGTAAGATACTAGAAAACATATATTTGAAACAAAGTTTTCTTTTAATTTTTTGCATTTGAGGTTATAGTCAAGTTAAGTGCTTCCAGATAGGTCTGACTAGTTTGATTTTGTGGCAGACAGTAAAGTGAAGAAAACTAAGCATGAACTTTCAGCCCTTTATCCTTACATGCTACCTCCTTCCATTAAAAACATAAAGGTAGATAAAATTCACTGGGACAATCTAATATTAACTTCTAAATTATATTTTCAGGCAACTAAGAGAGGTAATTGTTTAAGAAGAGCTTTGGCTCTTCTTAATGGAATAATATTCCATTGTATGTATATACCACAATTTGTTTATTTATTCATCCATTTATGGACACTTGGGTCGTTTCCACTTTCTGGCTGTTGTGAATAATCCTGCTATGAACTCAGGTGTACAAATATCTATTCAAGTCCCTACTTTTAATTCTTTTGGGTATATACCCAGAAGTGGAATTGCTGCATGATGTGATAATCCTATGTGACATTTTTTGAGGAACCACCATACTTTCCCACAGTGGCTGCACCATGGTTCTGGAATTCTCTTTGTTCTTCTATTGTTGTTCAATTACAACTGATCCAATTTGCCCCATTGCTCTTCCTCACCCCACCCACCTGTGCTCCTCCAATCAATCCCCATCCTGTTGTCCATTTCTAGAATTCTTGACTCAGTTAAACATATTACTGTTGTAGAAACATGGATAAACCTTGAAGACACTATGCTAAGTAAAATTAGCCAGGTGTACACACACACAAACCAATTGTTGTAGATTCCACTTGTATGAGATACCTGGAATAGTCAAATTCGCAGAGACAGAAAGTCAGTGGTGGTCACCAGGGACTGGGGAGAGTGGTAAGTGGGAAGTTATTGTTTGATGAGTATAGAGTTTTGATTTGAGGAGGTAAAAAAGTCTGGAGATGCACAGTGGTGATGGTTGCACAACAGTGTAAACGTACTTAATGCCACTGAACTGTACACTTAAAACAGTTTAAATGGTAAATTTATGTTATGTATTTTACTCCAACTTCAGAAAAAGAATTTCAGACCCCCAAAAGAAAAAGAGCTTCCATTTGTGTACCCTTTTTGAGTCTTTGCAGCAAAGCCTGACCATTAGAAATGCCTTATGCCTTATGCCTTATGGCATTTTACTCATCATACATGGCATTATTCTCTTCATTTTTTAATTGAAGTATCACTGACATGTAATGTTATATTAGCTTCACGTATACAACATAATAATGTGATATTTCTGTATATTTCAAAATTACCCTACGAGTCTAGTTACATCAATCACCAAACATAGTTACAAAATTGTTTTTTTGTGATGAGAACATTTAAGCTATACCTTAAAAGGAGTAGTAAAAGACTTTCTTTACTTTTATAGATTTTAATTGTCATTCTGTTCCTAATGTTTTGAAGACACTGGATTTGAAGAAGCACAGCTTCATCAATCAAAGGACTACCTCATACGATCTCACACTATGTCCTCGCACACAAGAAAAGTACAGGGCCAAGCTCATTTGCCTCAGTAACTCTAAGTCCAGCAGCTCCTGGCGCACATTACTCAAAGAATGTTTGTTGAATAAATCAAAGAAGGAATAAATCAATGATTCAGGCACTTAAGTAGAGTCAGTTGGTTGAATTCTCCACTTCACTTTTCTAGCACACATGCAAATCTTACTGAAGATTTTATGGAATTACTGAGCTCCATTATTGCTGAATAAGGAGAAACAACGGTCTCTGAGCATACTTGGGGCATGGGAGAGCTTTCTTTTCTCTTTATATCACCCCCCATTCAGAACTCCAATTACAATGAACACTGGAGGACCCAACACTAACCCTCCCCTGAACTTCCGCTTCCTTTCCCCTCCCCTGCTTCCTTCATTCTAGGCTTTCTGGCTGAGGGTTCCCTGCATTGCTATTTTGTCATTGTTTGTTTATTGTCTATCCCTCCCATTGACTGTGAACACCTTAAGAGCAAAGATTTTCACCTTCAGAATCTACCTATGCCAAAGATATAGCATAATAATTCCTCAAGAAATGTCTGGTGAATGAATAAATGGGTCATACTTAAAGCATTTCCTGTTCATATGAGGTCCTTTCAGAAATCAGAGGAAAAACAATTACGAAAAATGCATGAATCCTGACCAAGGGTGAAGTAATTTCCACCATGCTGCCAGGCTTATACTTAAAAAATCCAAATCTGTTCACACAACAATTCTTTTTTTAAAATAACAAATGACACCCCTTGCCTTTTAGCATCCTTAGCATCATCTGCAAGCCTCATCCCCTCTTTCCACTTCAGATCCTTTCCCCAACTACTCTCTACTTTCACTGCACTAAATATACTGAGACCCACTTATTCACCTTTTCCTCTTGCTTACGTTGCTTCCTTACATAGCATATGTTTTTTCTTTTTCTTCAAATAACTGAGTCTTACTAATTTTTTAAGGTCCCATGAGGGATCCACTGTCTCCTTTAAACCTTCACTGACCAGACTATCTGCCTCCTCTCTTGATGAGGTTCAATGATCCCCATGTGGGTCCCTGGCATTCTGTGTAGAGCTCTGTAACAGCATAAGGCATTGTATTGTCATTAGCTTCCTCTCTTCGTCTCTTTAACTAGACCGTGGTCTCCCTGTGAATTTCATCCTACCTTTCCTCTTTGCAATCCCTAGTGCCTAGCAATGCACCCAAAGTGTTAACAAATGCATGAAGGCCCACAGAAATCTCTCTCTGAAGTATGGAATGAAGATTAGTAAAATGGTGGTGAATTGGTAAAATGGGGATTTTTAAAAATATACTTTTCATGTATTATCTCCTTAATTCCCTCAACCTCCATAAGCAGGAGCTCCTGCTGTGCCCATCTGATAAGTGAGGAGGTTGAGATACAGAGACACTAATGAATGTGAGGTTAAACAATGAGTATTCCATGGCAGCGCCTGGATTTAAAAGCAGGTATATCTGAGACCAACCAATTTTCTCTCCTGCTTCCTTATCTTTATTAGTCAGCATTTTATTAATTTCCCATATATTTAGATAATTTACAAACATATTTAAGGTTTTCATTACACTCGTTATTTTCTCACTTTCCAGTTTCACTTTGAGTTCTTAACACACAGCTTGAGTAATCTCGTACAGGTATTGCATTCATTGGGAATAATTTTTTTTGTGGCTGACAGTTACATGTTTTTCTTGTAATTTTTCTTGATGTTCTTGTAAAACAGGCACCAGATCAAAATGAATGCCTGCTCTACAAAAAATATCAGTAACAATTTACTTGATTAAAGGTAATTGCAATAGACAAGCCAAGCATACATTCCTTTAGGAGGTACTTGAGAGAAGGGACACAGAGTTATTTTCCACAAAGCAGAGGATTCTTTCTGCTCATTTTTCCCTTGGCAAATAACATCTTTGGACATAGATGTTGCATTATACATCAAATAACAGAAACCTAAACTCAAATTATTTATAAAGGATGCAACATATGAACTTCAAGTCTCCTCTAGAAGAGCAAAACCCATAAATTACTTTCTTATAAATATAACAAAGTGGAGAACTGAGGAAAACATCCTGAAAAATCACTCTTATTCAAATAATTTATTTAAGATAATACTTTTCTTCACATCTCACTCTGTTTTGCAAACGTAGACTGGAACACATCATTATAAAATGTCCAGAGAGCTCAAATGCTGTGGAGTCCTGGGGTCACAAGGAGATGACCTGGAACATAAGTGCCTCTCTCTTCCATTTTATTATGTATCCACAGGGTCTCACCCATTGAGCAATGTGAAGAAATTTTGTCTAACAAGCTAAACATTTTTAAAGGAAAGCATAGAACTCCCCCATAGCAAAGAATTTTATGTGGCATGGAAATTTCCTACAGTAGAGACATTTACAAGTCTCTTACATGCACGGGTAACACAGTAGGGGAGTATGCTGTACCCCACTCTAACTCACCAGATTTCTGAACGCATTTAAGAATGCACGAAGAACTTACAACTTCCACAGTCCTAAAGACGAAGCTTCAAAACCAGCTGACCTAAGTCTCTGATTATAAACAGGCTGCTGTGGGCCAACTGGCATCGAAGATTGGTCACGGGTTCCCAGGCACAGAATATGCCGAGCCCAGTCAGTCAACAATGGGAAAGTGCTCAACTGGGTTCCCAGAACCAGCACGCCATGGGAGAAAGCACTGGCCTCTCTGTTGAATGCTCATCTCTGTAGGACCCACAAATCAACCACGGAAATTCATTTCAGAGAGGCTTTTGTAAGCAGACTCCATTTGGCCTATGGCTTGGGAAATCTGGAGCTGAGCCCTGAAAACAGACTGGTCTTTATCAAACTGGCAAATGCCTTTTCCCTGGGACATAGGGAAGAGAGAGTGCTACGCAGAAATACACAGGGAATATTATCAACCCTCAAACTAACCAGGATTTACTACAGCACGATTTTATGCTGTGGACTTGAGGACACTACTAGATTTTTTGTTTTTTCCTTTTTTGTTTTCATATCAACTCTCAACATCCTTTCGGTGCTTTGTCACCTCCTGATTTTAGAGTATATCCAGTGTAAGTTATCAACTGCCTTCTATCTTCACTGAGAGCAGTACAAAGTCAAGTTTCAACTTAAAACACAACTTTGAGAGGGACAGCTATTAAATGGAGAAAATGAAAATAAGGACCAAAATAGCAGACTCTGGCCATTTATCAATTTTATTGTTTGAAGTAGCTTCCCTTCCAGAGCACTGCCTAATTTGGAAGTGGTGCTACAAAAATCAGTCAGTGATCTGTACAAGTGTTTCAAAAGGCAGAACAATAAGAAAAGAAAGTTTGGGCAGATGAGGCCGGGAGGCCTGAGCTTTAAACTCAGCTCCAGAATTGGCTATTAATGGCATATCTTACAGAATGGGACTGAAATCATGTTATGATACTACTGTAAGCAATCAGCACTTGTTTTATAATAAGATAATATTTACACATTTTAAAGTTATTTAGTATGAAGATGTGGTTAAGCCAATATAAATTATTGCCTAAAACCCAAGATTATATTTTAAATATTAGTTTTCTTAGTAATATATAGACATTGGGAAAAATTAGCTGATTTTAAAAGACTTTACAAGATGTTCTACATTGCTGTCAATGGTAACACCATACTTTGTATATTTAAGACCACAGTTTTTTCCAATTTTCCTTCAGTATTGCAACATCTTGGCATTTCTTTCAAAGGCTAGATATAAATACACTGATGTTCTATAAAGTTTACAAGATCTTGTAGCAACAGGCAAAATACTACTTTAAGATGGTCTTGTTTATAATAAGGACTGATACATGGTAGACTATGGCACATACTGACATATAACATACGCAGTTTGGTAACATGTATTATATAATACAAGTAAAAATGGTGAGGAAACAGTCATCATCATGTATCTATCTATTGCCGTAGTTGTGCACTGTGGGCCATGGTGAGTCCGAGACAAGTCTACACTGGTTAGCAACACTATACAAGCACATTTAAAATGAACAAAACACTGAGTGGTTATCAAGTCTTTCCTTTTGCAGAATCTGTGAGCCTGGAATTTTTTTTTAGATTATGATGTTATATGTTAATGTTACTGAGGCATAAGTTGATTCATCTTCACTGCAAAACATGACCACAGTCATAAAAAATCTTACAAATATGTACACCTTTGACCCACTCCTTCAATGGAAAACAACATGGGAATATTCATCAAGGACCTTAAAAATGTCCATACTATTAGAACAAGTATTCCCACTTCTAATATAACTTAAGAAAATAATCAGAAGGTAAACAAAGTTGTTTACCTCAATGTTATATATATTATTTATGTTGGGGAGAAAACAAAACACTCTAAATACCCAATAAGCAGGTAGTCATTAAATAAATTATAATAAATATCACATAGCCAGTAAACATGTATAATGATCGAAATGAGGGAGAAAATAATAAAAACCATAAGTAAAACAAGAGTCAAAAACTACATAAATTCAAGATTCTATTTTAGAATAATTATTTTTATATTAAATAAATAAAATAATAAAAGTCAGCATACCAAACATTTTAACCATGGTTATCTCTGGACAGTGATTTTGCTGTTCTTTTTACATTTTTTCAAATTTACTACTTTGAGCATGTTTTTCTGGTCACCAAGCAAAGAAATCCAAACACTCCAGGGCGTACCTTATGATGGCTTTCACTGCAAACCTGACCACCGTGGACAGCAGGAACAATGGGGTGACCAGGATGTGAAAGAGAGACAGCGAAGCAAAGGCCTCCGCGGGTTTCAGGCTGTTCCCACTGGCGTACGCATGGGTCACAAACGTCTGCGCAGAGAAAGGGTTTCTTTAGAAAGCTGGAGAAAGCTGCACAAAAGCTTGCATGTGACTTTACAGACCTAGTATGTCCTGCTCTGCCGAGATGTCCATTGCAACTGTGAAAACAGTTTCAGCCCCCAAAGTACTCCCTATGAAAAATAATACTTGCTATTGGTAGAATACTTAATGGTTTACATTCATTCTAGCCGCAAACACAGGAGAAGGGCAAACCAGATTCTGTTTACAAATTAGCAAATTGACGTCTGTTAAATTGTTGAGTAGGGAGAGGAACAGTGAGGAGGAACCAGAGTCCCTAACAACCAGCCAGGATCTTTGGAGTCAATACTACATTTTCTGAGAGAAAAAGAAAACATGCCATTGTTTTCAGGTCCTTATTGTGGACCTTTACTAAAACTGTCAACATTGGGGTCCAATGCAGATGTATTTATATTTCTAAATATATTACTAGCTCTTGGGTTTGTAATATAGGTTTGAAATATAATGTAATTATTTATCGTTTCCTGGTTGTTGAGCTAACACCACCCTGTTGTAAGAATGTCTGGGAACCAGGTTATGGGGATCAGAGCAGTGAGCTTGCAACGACTGGTAAAGCTGCTCCCAGGGCACATTTGGCCACGTCCGGGATATTTCTGATTGTCATGCCTTGGACTGGGGGATGTGGGGGTGGGTGGGGAAGAGGATTCTGCTGGCATCTAATAGGTAGAAGCCAGGAATGCTGTTAAACATCCTAATACTCAAACCAGGCCCATACGACAAAGAATTCTCAGAGCCAAAATGTCCCAAAGTGCCACAGTTGAGAAACCATGGACTAGAACTATTGCAACGGAGATTGCAAAGAAAAAACTGGCACAGGTGAGGTAGTATTTATTACCACCCACACATTCCTGTTCAAAAATCATTTGTGACTTCATCCCATGTCTAAAAGGAAGAAAAAGTGCCTTACAGCAAGAACAGCTGCTATGGGAATCGCTGCATTCATGAAGACTGTGGAAAGAAATGCAATACATTAGTTTCCTGAACTGTGAAACATTTTCAGCAACTTTAATTAGTCATCTATTATTACTTTAAATTTCCTCAAGGACAGGAAGGACCAAGTGCATTAAATAACATCTTGTCTGGAGTCTATAAACATTTCCCAGTGGGTATTTTCTTGTTTGCGGTTGTATGAGCTCCTACCATTAGTCTTAACCAGAAAATATTTTTCCTTATTGAAAAAAATTACTTTTTTGTGACTTGCTACAAAGAGCAAAATTCACATAAAATAACCCTTGAATGATGCAAAACATTAGAATTTAACAAATATTGAGAGTATTTACAATCTGTATTTTGTTTGGTCTACAAAGCTAACAAAATATATGAAAATTGGGTTATTGTACAGATTAAAAACAAGAATTTGACATTGCTTCAAGTTCTTCAACAGTGACATTAATTTTCACTCAGTGACCTTTTGCTTAATAAAATAACTTCATACCCAGGATCCTCTGCTTGCTTAAATATCTCTCCAGGGATACACTGCACTATCGTTTGGGAAGCATGATAAGCATAGGTGAAACAAGAAAAACTCATACTCTAGGCTAAAATATTAGGATTTGGAAGTTGTAGTAAAAATGAAAAGTCAAGTTGATGATTTGTAATTATATTTTTTTATGAAGCACAGCATTTTAAGGGCTGAGGACCAAAGGATTAAAATGCGTTATTGTTAACAGAGCCAGACAATGGCAGGATGAGAACTAAAACCTGGTTTTCTTGACATCAGGAGAGAGTCCACCCCCAAAATCATCGTCAGCTCTCATGATCCACTCTCGTGAACTGTCCCTGCCAGTGAACACAGAATCAGCTGGCACTTTTGCAAGTCCAGATGTGGTTTAGTTCAAGTTCTTAACCACCAAGAACACAGTACCAAATCATAAAACTTGAAAATGGTCTAACTGGAACATTCCACCCATGACTCATGAATTTCTGCTGCCTATCACAAATACGTCATCATGTACTTTTACCTTCGTGACTTCCCCCACCATTATAACCTTGTATGGCCCCAAAATCTCATGTCTGGAGACAAACTGGGTTAACAATCCACCCCTGCTTTTTAGTAGTGGGATGATTCAGCAGAAGCTCAAGTTACTTAAGTTCTCTCCAACTCAACCTTTAAATTTCTAAAATTGAGTTAATAGAAACTAAATTATTGAGTCATTGTGAGGATTAAATGAGATGGTATATATAAAGCCACTCATGGCAATAATTGATTGAGTATCTGAATATATTTTTGTTGTTATTAGCAGTAGTAGTAGTAGTAGTAGTAGTAGTAGTAGTAGTAGTTTCATCATCATTCAGATCATTATTTCTGGCTGCATCCATCCTCCCTATGAGAATTGCAATCCGTTGCAGAGAGGAATGTATTGTGGGGGCCACCAGCTTTAAGCTCCATTATATATGTAAGTGGATAATCATCATTTCATCTTCTAGCACTTTGACACCATATTAGTAGTGGTGCACAGCTGGAAGACAAATTCCCATTTCCTTTCTGAAGCATTAGAGCTAAAATAATGAGCTATATAAGCCAAATATTTTCTCTGCATAATTTCACAAAAGAAGTGTTTATTATCTCTAAAGACTAGTTTAGAATTAAAGAGGAAACAATATATAAACCTCCAAAACTGTGAGTTGTTAAAAGTCTTGGGGACAATAGAGCTGAACAAAACTGACACATAAACCAAATCAAATATTAATGGCAGTATTTTGTCTAAGTTCATAATAATTGTACTAATGAACTCATTATTCTTGAGAGTACTTAGTGTCACTCTTTCAGAAAAAAAACAATTTTTATAATAATTATTTTTGAAAAATTGAGGATAAATGTGCTCTGTATTTAAAAGTTCTTGAAAATGTATTATTGGAAAAGAAGGTTTTACATAAATGTAGTTTGGTTTCTTTCACTTGGAAATGTTGATATTTATTTCCCCTCAATATTCAAAAATGCAATTTCAAATACAATCTTTAAGAAAATATAACATCATAAGCTCCAAAGAGTCAGGCAAGACAACTGCAGATAATTTTTAAAGGTCTTTGGAAATAAGACGGTCAATAGTAAATACAATCAAATGAATTTATACACCCATTTTTACTGAAAAACCCCATCCTTCCTAACTGTAACTGATAAGAGGGTTTCAATCGCCTGTACCACTACCATCACCATCTTACAGACGAAGAAACCCAGGATTTCAGATGTAAAGTAACAATGGGAAAGGACCACAACTTGCAAAGAATCAAATTCAGGTCTACTTGACTCTAAGCCTGTGCTAACTTTACTCTTTAATTTTATTTGCCTCGTGGGGCCAGTAGCAATTGGATGGCACATACATAGAAAATGAATGGGCTTCCTCTAATGACTAGAATGTCTCAATTAAAACTAAATAGACCATGTATTTTTATCTTTATTTTTTGGTAGTCCTTAGAGCAAAAGCAACTTACTGGAGAGTGATGTATAAAGGGCAAAGGTTTTGAGACTGGAGAGTTCTTTCATTCTTGTTTCTTCCACACTTTTGCAAAAGATGTGCTCCCAGGCATACAACTTTAGAAGTTTGATGCCTTTCAATATTTCATTTGTTTTCTTCAGTCTCTCGGTGGAATAATCCTATAAAACAACAAAATAAAAACACAGTGCAAGCTATGTCCAAGTGAATCAAAGAAGCAGGGCCATGCGATAGACAGGGATGATGGCAACCTTGAGTGCTGCATGCTTCTCCCCCTAATTATTACGGCTGTGAAACACCTGGGAGAAGTAAACTCTCGGGGCTTCAGCCTCCCACTTTAAAATGAAGAGTTGAATGTGATGACCTCAAATTTCTTCCCACCTGACAACTTTTATGCATCTATTGCTTTGGTTTAAATAAAAGCAGTTTCTTATGTTTGACATGATTTTCCTGACTGTCTACTAATTGTGTGTAGATATACATATTTTTTGGTGGGGAGGGGTACTGATAAAGAGATTTCCAAATGCTTCCTTTTAGTATCCAAATCATTTCATTCTCCTCTCAGCATCAGCTCCCATACTTAGAAGAGAAACAAAGAATTTAAGAAAAGTTAGTTTGCTTCTCATTTGGGAACATGAGGACACAGTGTTGTGTGGGTTCATATTGTGTCTTCACAATACAATTATTGAAACCAAGTCTATCACCTTTAACTTCAAGAGATTTCTACATAGTACTTTTTTTATAAGCTCTTGTTTAAGGTCCACGTTAGATTTACTGATTACTACCGACTTGGAATAACTGTAAAGAGATTTGTTGCAGATACAAGAGCCTCAATTTGGTCAACTGTTTCAGCTTCCTCTGCCACCAAATATTTGCTTAGAACGACTAGTAAGGCACAATATGATCTGTGAACTATCAAAGGGGCTGTAAAATGGCAAAAGGTAGCTGGGAGGAAGCAAAAGAAGCAAATAGCCTTATTTTTTATTCATCCTTTTGTCTTTCCAGGGTCTTCAATCCCTACCAAATGACTGTTCATGAGTAAAGGAACGCTGCGTGAAAGGCTAAGTGAAAGCGCCTGAGGGTGGTGGTGCCTCCACTGCGTGCCCTCTTTCACATCTTTCTGTATGCACGTCCTGAAGTAGGGTGGAAGGCTCAGACAAAAATAATGAATAACCGCACCAGAGGCAGCAGGAAAACAAGTGACAGAAATCACATGTGTGACATGCAATTTGCTAGTCACTGTCAAATGCCACCTTGGGAAACAATTCCATCAGTGACAGCATCCCTATATTTTATGCCTGATTTACAAATAGACAACCTTGCTCATATTCACTCAAACTTTATTTCTAAGCATGCTGTCAACAATTTTATTATTTGCAAATATTTCTTTAAAAGATGCCAAGTCTTGCTCAAATAAAATGTTTTCCTGGCATATTGCAACCAAGAAAGAGTCAATAATTTGGCTTTTACTTGCTTGCTAGGCTGATGACCATGAACCTATTCGGCCAGAACAGCTGCCACTGAAACATTTCAATGTAACTCCACAGATCATCATGTGGTTTGATTCAATCCTATGGAAATTGAATTTCAGAAGCACTAAACCTGATCCTTTATTTGCTTCTTGCTCCATTTCTCCATGTCAATAACTGACATCCAGTGGCCTCAAAGTACACTGAAGCGTGTTCTCTAGGCAAGTGATCTAGAAGAAGATCCAAAGCCTCACTACCTTGTGGCACTCAAAAACATCAGGAACTGTGATTTTGGTATTTTGAGTCTAAAATCATCAGGTCTTAAATTTCAAACCACTTTTAAAAATTACTTAGTAATACAGAAAATACATATTCCCTGCGTAAGAACTGAAATGAAATACAATGATTTCCAAATAATCCCAAGTGGTATGCATTCATTTCCTACAATTTAAAAATAAAACAGCATGAGATTTTCCTAATGACATTTCCCAAAGACGGTACTTACAAGAGTGCTCTTCTGAGCCTCTGCCAACTTCGTGGCAATGAAGTACTGAATTGGCGCGAGGAGCACAATGACAGCTGCACCGACTAACGCGCTCGACCCCAGTAAATTATAGAGCAGGATCACTCCCATTATGATCTGGGGAGGAAACACATGAAAAAGGGAAAATTAATGGGGGTGTGGGGACCACTGCATGAAAGGAGTAATTTCAAAGTGAAAATATTTCTTAGTTATTACATTAAGTTTATTTAGAAGTCAACTCAGCCATGACAATGGGCTTTACTATGATTTATGTAGGGAAAGCTACGTAGTAGAGATTTATTTTTAGTATGATGATCTGCACAACTGGTGTCAAACCACTTTACTGTATGACATTGCACAGCGGTCCCGTAATGCTTCTGGCCTTCTAAAGCAGTCTTCAAATTTTTGAACGAACATGAAGCTTTTCTTGAAAATGTTGTCACTCACCATAAATTTGATATTCCTTATTCTCTTGGAAGCGTACTAGATTTCCAAGGTGAGAAAGAGGGAAAGTAGGGGCAGCTTTATACTGTGAGTACAAGATATTGTCTGTGGTCAAAAGGGAATAATCTGAGCTCCTCACCTCCTCAGTGACCCCAGAAATCATGTAATAAGAAGCAGCCAGCACCTAACAAATTGAAGATGCTGAAGTTCGAAGCCCATCTTATCTCTCTGCCCTTTTTAAGTTTATTTCCTAAAACCAAGAACAGACTGACTTAGCCTACACTCTCTGGCTTGTCACTTTCTTCTTCCTCCTTTGTTTTTCTGAAAAAAATGTTCCCAGTAGTTCAGCTTACCATGGCTCAAAATGTCAAAAAATGAACTGTATCCATGCAGGTAAAGCATTTAACCCATGCCTACACAGCAAGGAGAGCAGCTTATTGTGGCCTTCTAGAGGCAATGGCATATGTTAACGGCCTAGCCAATTCGGCTCTTTGGAAATTCCAATCAAAACAAACATTTCCTAAAAGTCACCCACCATACAGTCATTCAGACGTAGCCTGGGATTTTTGCTGCACTAAATTATACCACAAAGAAGGTACCTAGCTGACCCATGTATAAGTACATTTTGCTAAGGTGAAACAAAACATATATGATATCTTACATTGTGCCAAGCACTGTGTATGATACACACTTTTATTTGACTTGGATTTCCATTTGAAAGTAAAAAGGCAAACAATAAATATAAAAACTATCATATCTTCGTTATTATTCTATGTGCTTTAGTAAATAGGGTACACAGGGATATAGACGACAGACTATTGAGTAAGATCTACAGTTTAAGCTTCATTTACAGGGAGCAAAACTTGAAATAATTAAAAATATTCAGTATCACAAAGTGGAAAACACTGAATTCATTTCTTTTGCCATTAAGGGGAAAAAACCCATGTCTTTACTAAAATGCTGATTTTCATCAGAAATCGCTAAATAGCCCTACAGCTTGTTAGTGTTTCTACTACCTTAGGAAGTTTGACATTTCACAATACATTAATTATTGAAACTATGCAATGGGTTAAAGTAATTGCTCTAGTTTAGAAATACTATAGGGGAGTTGGTCGAAATGAAAGGGATCGAGCCTTGGCTCTGTGACTTGCATAAATTTGGCAACGATAATAACTTACAATTCCTGAGGCCCACAAAATGTTAGGAACTGTGCTAAATGCTTTACACATATTAACTTATTTAGTATTGCCTATTCCAACAACTCTACGAGGCAGATGCTATCATCATTTGCATTTTACAAGTAAAGAAACAAATGTTTTGAGGGGTTAAACACATGCAAAAAAGGGGGAGAACAGATATTTAAACTCAAGCAATAAATATAATTCTAAATCCCTTTTTCTTAACATATGTCATAGAATTTCTGAGTCTCAGCTTCCTTCTCTACAAGAAAGGTATAACATCAGCATATTCAAAAAAGTATACCCTTTCCTGAGGTAAGTATCTTATACTCCTTTTGTTTGATTTCCTCTACAAATGAGAATCTTACTTATATTGATCTACCTGAACAGGCATAGCCCATAGATTGGGACACAGGAACAAGAACCACATGAGTTGATTGGTTTCAATGGCAACCAAGTTATTAATCTGTCCCAAGGTCATCTCACCCATGGATAAATTAGATGTAGAGAGCCTAAGGATTTTATTGTATATCATGGCCTGCAAAAAAAAAAGAAAGAAAGAAAGAAAAGAAAATGTATTTGAAGCTCTGAATTTAATGATCAACACTATACATATTTATTTTCATTAAAATAACACTTAAAATTGTTTTAAAAAGGGAAGAAACCAATGCCATCTTAAGCCAACCATTATTTTCATTTTAGCATACTTTCAATTCTCAACTAAATACAAACTTATTTTTTCTAGTGATATAATCAAAACATACATTCAAATTTAAACAGAAGCTCTAGAACAAACAGAAACAGAGTTAAGTAAATGCAATGTTTCAAAATATTTTTCTTAATATATTACTTAAAAGTTATTTTTAGTTCAGTGGGTTTATTAATTAGCTCTGTTTCTTTTATTAAGTAGGTCCTAGAAGTGTTGGTGTTATAACATCAGCGTGAAAATGAAATGCAAAAACAAAACCAAAGCCAACTACCCTTTCTGTCACTGGCTGGTATAAGGCATTTTAAAGAACCAAAGATCATGCAAAGCTTGTACGTACCAGCAGAGCTCCACGGAGGTTAATGCCCGTCTCTATGGTTACATAGTAGGAAGCCTGCAAAAATGTCCTTTGCAGAATAAGGGCCAAGAAAAGAAGAACTGCTAGAACATAAGCATTTTCAAGAAATTCCTTTGATGAGAGGGTTTCTGAATACTTGTCCCAAAAGAAAAAAAAAGATAAATTAAAATTGTTTTTTTCATGTACCAGTTGTAGTTTGCATTTATTAAACGATACATGATTTTTAAAACTAAAAACTCAGTATCTTTGTAATATATCAATGGAATGAGCCAGAAAAAGGCAATTTGGGGTTTTCTTCACAATGTCCACAAAAACAAA
>CM052539.1:27986031-28027663 GCA_028533065.1 Trachops cirrhosus
GATAGAGAAAAAAATTTAAAAGAGAAAAAGCTCATGGACATGGACAACAGTGTGATGATTGTCAGAGCAGAGAGAAAAGCGGGGAGGTAGGGGAAGGTATGGAGGGTAAATGGTGATGGACAGAGACTTGACTTGGGGTGGTGAGCACACAACACAGTATATAAATGATGTGTTGCTAAATTGTGCACCTGAAGCCTGTATAATTTTGATAACCAGTATCATCCCAATAAATCCAATAAAAAAGTAACAATTATGAAATCTGCCAATGTTTCCTTTCAAAAGCACGACAAACTTACTCCTGTTGTGTTATTTGTCCCATTCTGGGTTTCATTCACACGCTGCACTATTCCAGAAATACAGAGAGGTCCAGCAAAACCCAGTAAGTCAGCAAGATAACGGAATGTGCTACTCAGTAGAATTGGTCGCCCAAAAGCTCTATACATTGCTAGCCATATGGATGGAGTCCGGTTTGGATGATCTGCTACTTTTTTCTGAAAAAAAGAAAAAAAAAACAAAGCAAACAAAACAAAAATCCAGATGAACCAAAATAAAATGACTAGAGTAGCAATTACTCTTAGCCACCATGGAAATTTCTTCTGATATTTTTGATGATGTTTTAAAGGTTTATAAATAACTGCTAATAGGTCTCTTTCAGTGTAGTATACATGATTCTCTATCCTTGCATTCTATACTACTGAATGCATTTTAGTGAAATACAATAAAGAGTAATCAGGCCAGTTTTCAGACATTGTATTATTTTTAGTTGTCAAAACATCACCCCAAATTCTAAGGGCTAAAATAATTTTGATTTCCTTTGATTTGGTAACTGTAGGGTTGTCATAAATATACCAAATAACTTAAGCCAACTCATGGCTTCACACATCTGTAGTCATTTGTTGAAAAGATTTTAAGAACTAAACTAGTCATCATAACTATGTCTTGGAGAAAAGGTGAATAAAGTTTCCTCACTGTGGCAAAGAAGCTACCTCAATGCAACAGAGTTCAATTGTGTTTCATATTCACTTACTGTTAGATAAATAATTTGATCATTGTTTAAGTTTTTGATAAAAGGCATTAACACACCAACTTCAAGCTCATCTGTGTTATAAGAGTACTCAAAAACTTAAGCTATGTTTAGGCTATATTGTTAATCTTTACTTTAGTACAGTAGTTTAAAAATATTATGCAATACTATTTCCCAGAGGTACAAGCAAAGAGATGACTCAAGTTCATTTGTAGTAACCATTTCCTGCAACATTAATTTCATAATACACATTTTTGACCCCACACAGAGGTTATTTTCATCATTTACCATAAATGTTTTGTTGATCTTAATTTAGAACAGCCAAAAACTCTATAACTGATTCTCCATACTCTGCTCCCTTCCAGTTGTGAATACTCATATTTTTTTATTGTTGTTCGAGTAGAATTGTCTCCATTTTACCCCCAACGACTTTCGCCACCCCAGCCATCCCCACCTCCCACTCTCGATCCTACCCCCTTTGGTTTTGTCCATGTGTCCTTTGCACATGTTCCTGAAAACCCCTCCCCCTTTTCCTCATTATCCCCTCCCACCTTCCCTCTGGTTACTGTCAGTTTGTTCTTTATTTCAGTGTCTCTGGATATATTTTGTTTGCTTGCTTGTTTTACTGATCAGGTTCCACTTATAGGTGAGATCATATGGTATTTGTCTTTCACAGCCTGGCTTATTTCACTTAGCATAATGCTCTCCAGATACATCCATGCTGTAGCAAAGGGTAGAAGTTCCTTCTTTCTTTCTGCTGCATAGTATTCCACTGTGTAAATGTACTATAGTTCTTTGATCCACTCATTTACTGATGGGCACTTAGGTTGATTCCAGCACTTGGCTATTGTAAATTGTGCTATGAACACTGGGGTGCATAGGTTCTTTTGAATTGGTGTTTCAGGGTCCTTAGGGTATAATGCCAGCAGTGAAATTGCCAGGTGAAAAGGCAGTTCCATTTTTAGTTTTCTGCAGCAATTCCATATTGTTACTCTTATTTTTAATTACAATAAAATCTGTAGATGATTGCAATATAAAATACATCTACTACTGTGGATAGCATACAGAATGAAAACAAGACAAACTGAAAACCAAAGACTCTCATGTTTATATTTTTAAAGCAATTATAAATACTCAAAGAAAGTACCAGAAGAAATGAATTTTGGCTGACATATAGCTTGGTATGTACATGGAGTAGGTAGAAGATGCCCCTTTATTTGATTTAGGTTCCTAAGTTTGAAATTCAAGGTCCAAATTTTAGTTATTAACTAAAGGATTTTGGTTTCTTAAAAGTCAGTTATTAGTAGATATGATCTAAAAGAAACTTAACAATCCCATGCATTGTTAACATTATATGGTAACAAGGACTAGACATACACTACCATTGGACTTAATTCTTACTTTCCACTTGGTCCCAGAGCCAAGAGTGCTCTGTCTATCCTTACTCATGCATTGATGGGGCAACTAACACAACATACAGGATGGGGCAGAAACAATTTTACAGTTGTTTGTATGGAAACCAATGCAATAATTAATGAACAATAATACAAGAATAAACTCTTTCATGTACTCACAATGTAAACCTACTTTTGCCCCACACTGTGTTTCTGGTTTGTGTTCTCAGCAGCCCAATTAACATGACTCAAAACTACTGGGAAAGACAGAAAAAATCTGCTCTTCCTTAACCATACATATGATTTATGCTTAGTGCCCTTATGTTTAATAGCCCCATCCTCTACAATTAGCAACATAAAAAACAGATATTACATTACCTTTTGTTCTTCATAGGCATCTTTCAGGCAAACATAATTTGTTACCGCCCTCATTGCTATTGGTAACTTTCCAATTGCCTTCAGATCAATAGGCTTTTTATGAGCAGATATGATAAGTGTGTTCATCCACCAGTATGTTGCTTTTGACAGTAAATTCACAAATGGTTGAAGAAATCTCACACCCAGATCCTGGAGGTCTTCAGGAGGCTTTACTTTCTGAGGATTCATGAAGAAAACATATCTCTGTGGCAAGAAAAATTCCACAGAATAACAATTAACCTGATTCTTTTTCATATATTAAAAATAAAATTTTAACCTTTTCTGCATTTTCATTTCAGGAGGCCAAAATTCATATGTTCATACCTCTTTCCATCCCTTTCTGAAATATTTTTAAAAATATTTCCGTTTTGTTATGAATAAATTAACTAATTGAATTCCAGAATTTTACATTTGATCCACTTGGGACTACTTCTAAAAACTCAATTGTCCTTTTAAAAGATAACCATTACTAAAAATGAATGATTCATGATATCCTGTGATAAAGTCAACTAAATGAAGATTTTTACATTCTTTAGATTTTTAAAATGTATTATCAGCACCACTGTTAAGTCGTTCTGCTAGAATTTGTGGTCTGACTAATGTTAACTGACTGTTCTCCACTATTGCAGCGTGTGTCTTGCCATTCAGTGCACATTGAAAGCGCTCTGATAGAAAGTGAGCATTAGAAAATCAACCTCTTCGATGTCACACAATGTAACTGGAAGCATTATGTGGTGGAAAGTACAGTAGATTTGTAATAGTAGATTTGTAATCACAGATTAGGTGTGAGTCTTGACCATGTACTTGGATATATAGCAAGAGTTATCTCTATAAAAGTTTTTGCAACAGTGAAATGAACAAGTTGGATTAGATAATCTTTTCAGTTTGAAATTTCTGATAATACACTAGTTTGATTAACCCAGGCTTGCTTGGAATCACTCATGGATGACAGAACTTTTGAAACTTCTGATAAAAACAATTTCATCTATAATTTGAACTAATCATAGTGTTTAGTGCATAACAAGCATTCAATCGATATTTGTGAATGAATAAATAGATTCCAGGGTCAAATTAAGATTTCCGGAACATTAACGGTCTGAAACTTAGTGATTAATTCAGCTTTCTATTTATACACATAGATGATATACATTTGTTAAATACTAATGATTTCTAGCTGACTACGATCTTTAATATCAGAATCTTAAATTCCTGGAACTAAACAAAGAATCATCAGATACCTACTCGGACCCGAATGACGTTGATCTCCACAGCCATCAGGAGTCCATTCAAGATGACCATTATGCCAGTGATGCAGAAGCGCAGATCTGACACTCCCCAGCCAGACTGCCAGTACTTGACCAATTTTATGGTTTTTGTAATAAAGGCCATTACCCAATACAGGAATAGAGCTGAAAAAAGAAAAAGAAAAAGATGCAATCTTTCGCTAATATTTTTTTAAAACTTCACTGAAATGTCAGTATAAATATAATGCTTTTTAATTACAGAAGACAAGTTTAAATATTCTATTTCCAGATGATTTTATTTGTTAAGAAAACATGTATGCTTTAGTGCACTTTTGGAGTCTTGAATTGAAGGTATGGTAATGACTTTGAAATGTTAGTGCTCCCACTCTGATTATACGTGATAGAGGCACAGACACAGGAGACATAGAACAGGAGAGCCTATACACTTCAGAACTTATGTGTAGTTCTGTAGACTTCAAAACGGACTTTGTCTTCTGGTCTTGTTTTTTTTTTTAAAGCCTTCATTATATGAAGAATTCACAAGTTGGTATTTGTGTAACCTAAGCAATGGGTAAGTGTGTTTCTACTTCCAGGGATATGTCTAACAGTGCAACCCTAGAATTATTGTGGAATCCATGTAGCTGATAGGTTTCCTGCTTTACAAATCAGCATTCAGTTAGTGACTCTTCTCTCTCAAAATGGTTTAAAACCCCACATGCAACCGCTGAGCACAGAGAACAATCCTACACATCAAACCCAGCAGACTGGGATGTATACCATCTCACAACCACAGCCAGAATTTTGCAGCAAACAGAGATGAAAGCAGAGGTGTTCCTAGAAATCTGTTGTGATGAATTCAGTATACTTTGAAGTTTGAATAAAGGTCAGTACGAATTAATAGAGGATGAGAAAGAAGAACTGTAAACACATAGGAGGTAATCCAGTTTGGACAACACTTATCAAAGCCAGAATGTTTATGGATAATCACAACTTCCTTAGTGAAAAAGAACTAAATTGTCATATAAGCTCACTGTATATCCTTTTTTTAGCTTAAAATATGGAGATTGTCAAAATGGACTCAGAAAAAAATTACAACAGGCCAAATTACTATATGCTAACTAAGAGATTCACCTTAAATATAAATAAACAGATTTAATATAAGTGGAAGGAAAAAATACACAGTAAAGCATTAGAAATCTGGAGTGGTTTTATTAGTATCAGATAATGTAGCCTTCGAGACAAAGAGTACTATTAGAAATTTAAAAGTTTTTTAATAAAGACAAATGCATCAATTTTTAAGAATTAGACAATTAAAATTCACATAGGCCTAATAAAGACTTGGACAATCTGAACTATTAAGTATTTATAAGATTGATATTTAATCTTATAAAAAAATACACCCCCAAATCTTCAGAATATGTATTCTTGTTAAGTGCACATAGCAGAGGTGCAGACAATATCTTCAGAAAACAAGGAGCAACAAATTTAAAATACAGAAGTCATATAGAGTATGTTCTCTGATAACGATATTAAACTAAAAGTCAAGAATAATAAATGTATTTTCTGTTGCTGCTTATCAGATTGTGACAGACTTAGCAGCTTAAAACAGCACATACTTATTATCCCACAACTTCCATGGGTCAAGAGTTTCTATGGATTCAGGCTGCAATCGATATGTGGATAGGGCTGCAGTCTCAACAGATTTGGTATTATCCTCTTTGCCATTACTTACTGGCCAGAATTAAGTCACAAGTCCCACTCACGAGTGAGAGGAGAGGAGAGGACAGTGCAGGGTGTGAACACCAGGCACACAGATAATCCATGTAACCTTTCAGTCTTTGCACATAGCAAGATATCTAGAAGTCTCCAAATAGTTGTAATTTAAACAGTGCATTTCTAATTAACTGCATACTAAAGAATAAATCACTAGGAAAGTTAAAAAATATTTAAAGTAAATTGTAATAAAAATACTACATATTAAAAATTTAAGGATAGCTACTAAAACAATACTTAGGGAAAAATTCATAACTTTTAATATTTATTTTAGGGGAAAGAAGACAAGTCTAAAACCAATGATCTATGTTTCCATTTTGGAAGCTAGGAAAAGAAGAATAACAAACAAAACAAAAGGATGGAAACAACAGAGATAAGAATAGAAAGCAATGAGATAGAAAACAAATAATTGAGAAAATTAAAAAAAACAACAAAGCCAAAAAGGTTAATTTTTTTTAAAGATCAAGAAAATTGATAAGGCCCTTGCTCGAATGATTAGGAAAAGAGAAACACAAATTACTAATCCTAGGAATGAAAGAAGAGTTATTACTACATATACTAGGTACTTACAAAAGAAAATCAGAGAATACCTTAAATAATTTTATGACAATAAATAGAAAACTTAGATATTTGAAATTTATATTTCAAAATTGTAAAACTGTTTATTGAAAACTATAAAAACATTTACTGAAAACTATAACTTATCAACATTGAAATGAGATAAAATAGATTCTCTGAAGAGACTATATCTAATAAATAAATTTATAATTTAAAATCCTCCCTTAGTTAAAGGTATAGGCCCAGATGACTTCACTGGTGAATTCTATCAAAAATTTAAGGAAGAAATGAAATTAATCTCATGACTGTCTTTCAGAAAATAGAAATAGGGAACATTTGCAAATTCATTTGTATATCCCAACATATAAAAACTGGAAAGGACTGGGAGAAAAAAACAGACCAATACCCCTCACAACCTAGCTATAAAAAACCTTAACAAATAAACTCTTGCAATATATAGCATGAATAATGTATGATGTGCAGCTTAGTCCAGAAATGCATGGTTACTTTATCACTTAAACAATTAATAAGTATACATTGACAGAAGCACATTAACAGAAATATGTGTCCCGACAAATGCAGGAAAAAATCTTTAATAAAATTCAGTATCTATCTATGATTTCAAAAAACCTCTGAGAAAGCTTTGAATAAAAGAAAATTTACTAACCTGATAAAGGTCTTATATGAAAAGTCTATAATTAATGTTATAATTAATTATGAAAGACTATGTTTTCCTTAACATCAGGAAATAAGCAAAGATTTCACTCTCACCATGTCTATTCTACATTTTACTGATGGTTCTACCTAATGCAATATGGCAAAAAAGCATAAATTAAAGTATGAAAAGAAAGAAGTATAACTGTCTCTATTTTCAGATGGTATTTGTTTATATAGAAAATCTAAAGAAACCTACAAAGTAATAATTAGAATAGGTGACAAGAATCAAGGTCAATATACAAAATCAACTGTATTTTATTAAATGATAGAAACAAATGGAAATGAAATTTAAAATACAATTGCATATATAATAACAGCAGTGAACCAAAATTGCTAGTATTACAATTAATAAAACGTGGAAGGCTTCTACAATGAAAACTATAGAGCATCGCTAAAGCAAATGAGAGACCTAAACAAATAAATAATGAATTGTGAAACAATACTTTTAAGATGTCAATTCTCCCCAAATTGCTCTATACATTCAGTGTAATTCCTATCTAAATCCCACCAGTTTTATATATATATACACACACATATACATATATACACATATATATATACACACACACACAGATACACATTTGGTAGTAGAAAAATCACAGTTCAATTCTAAACTGCATATGGTAATGAAAAAGAATTAGCATATCCAAAGCAGTCTTGGGAGAGAAACAGAAAACAAGTCGTGTGATCATAATACATGACTTCAAACCTTCCAAATCTACAGTAATCAAGAAAAAAGGGTAATGGCATAAAATATCCATGAAAAGTTCAAAGGAATGAAAATTACAGAATGGAGAAATAGATCATACTTGAACAGTTATTTGATTTATTCTTTACACAGGTTCCAAGCAATCTGATAAGAAATGGAAAGTCTATTCAACAAATGGTGCTCAAACGCATGAATATCCATCTGGAAAAAAAAGAACCTTGATACCAACCTTATACCATAAACACAGTTAACATAAATGAATCATAGTTCTCAAAATAAAAACTGATACTATAAAGCTTCTCAAAGAAAGTAGAAAAATATGAGGGAATAATATGTTGAGAAGTCAAAGATTTAAGACAGAAATCAATAACTATACATGAAAAATAATGAATTATACCACATCAAAATTAAAATCTTCTGCTCATAAAAATACCTTGTTAAGTAAATGAGTATGCATGCCACAGACTAGGAGGAAAATATTCTAAAAACGTGTATCTGATGACACATTAGCATCTAGTATAGGCAAAGTACTCTTACAACTCAATAATAAAAATACAACCCAATAAAAAGTTGGCAAAATATATGAGTAGCCACTTCATAAAAATAACAAATGGCCAATAAACTCATCAAAAAGGGTCAATGTCACTAGCCCTGAGGGAAAAGCAAATTAAACCCACAATGTGTTAGCAGTTCATACCTACCAGCATGGCTAAATTACAAAATTAAGAAAATCATCCCTGACTGGTGTGGCTCAATGGTTAAGTACCTGCCTGCGAATCAAAGGGTCACCAGTTCGATTCCATCTAGGGCACATGCCTAGGTTGCGGGCCAGGTGCCCAGGCGGGGGCACATGAGAGGCAACCACACATTGATGTTTCTCTCTCCCCTTTCCTTCCCCTCTCTAAAAAATAAATAAAATTTTAAAAAAAAATTTTTTTAAAAAGGCTCTGGCTGGTGTAGCTCAGGGGATTGCATGCAGGCCTGTGAAACAAATCATCCCTGGTTTGATTCCCAATCATGGCACATGCCTGGATTGCAGGCCATATCCCCAGCATGGGGTGTGCTAGAGGCAACCATACATTGATGTTTCACTCCCTCTTTCTCCCCCCCTTCCCCATCTCTCTAAAATAAATAAATAAAATCTTAAAAAAAAAGAAAATCAAATGATGGTGAGCATGTGAACAACTGGAATTTCCACACATTTCTAGTGCAACTGGAAAGTAAACCACTTTGGGAAAAGATCTCAGGGTTTCTCACATACATAAACATTTACCTACCTACCCTACGACCCAGCAATTCCACTCCTAGCTCTATACCCAAAAGAAAACCATACCCATCAAAAGACTTGCACATGAATGATTATAGCAGCCTTTTTTTTCATGATAGCCAAAACCTGGGAACAGTCTAGGTGTATATCAGCAAGAAAATGGAAAAAACTGAGGTGTATTTATACAATGGAATACCCAACAATTACAACAAATATGGATTGATACTGCAATCTGAGTCAGCCTCAAAAAATCATGCTGAGAGAAAGAAGTCTTACACAAGAGAGCTTAAACTATATGGCTCAATGATTATGAAGTTCTAGAGCTGGCAAATCTAATCTATGGTGGGGGAAAAATCAGATTAGGCATTGCCTCTGGGGCAATGAAAACCAGGATTGCCTGGTAAGGGGCATGAGAAAACTTTCATGGACGATGGCAATGCTCTGCAGGTGTATGCATTCAGCCAATTAAGATTCCTGTACTTCAGTATGTGAGTTTTATCTCACAAAAAAGAACTGTAAATGAGTATTTAACTCTAGTTAATGACATGTTGAAATAATCAGGGGATGATGCATATTAATGTCTGCAACTTACTTTAAATGCATCAAAAATAAGATGGATTAATTGATGGAGAAGGATAGAAAGATGTAGATACCTGATAAAATAGAATAAAATGTAAATTGAAGAATCTAGGTGGTAGATATATAAATATTCACATAATTCCTTCAACTTTATGTTTGGTGGGGAGAAATACAATGTTGGGACAAAATGACTAATTTTGTGATCTTAAAATAAGTGTGATTTTCTAGGTCCAAATATTTCTTTCCTAAAATAAGAAAAATTAGACTATTTTTCATCTCTGTAAGCCCTTCCAGAAATATGATCAAATTGTGCCCTCTGCCTTGTATCTACATAAAAATTACAGCGAGATTCTGATCGCATCTTTCAAAATATTATTAAAATGCAGTTTCCTTTCTAATTACAACTGATAACTCTTATATCATCAGTTTTTCAGGAATTTAATATCTAGTGTATCAAATTCCCAATGGTATGTATATTTTTTTGCTGCTGCCTGGTGAAAATTTCGCTTTTTGGGGGACATCTTCATAAAAAATTTCTGTGATGATATCTGCCTGCTATTTTGTACTGAAGAGCTTATTCGTAAGATAATTCAGACTTTGACAAGCTTTTTAAATTAGCATTTAACCTGTCTACTTATTTTTGTTAGATTACCTTTGCACAATCTAATAATGCAAGTCAACATAAAATTAAATAATTAGTAATCTTATCTGTTTTAAATTTTAATGCCCTCTGGACAAGCAAATACTATATGTGTGGTTTAATTATTACTTTTCTTAGTTTCTATATCAGTCATCAATATTATGTTCATATACCAATCAAATAAAATGTATGAAATGTAGAAAATTATAAGCACTCACTCATTCATACACCAACACACACAACTCTGGCTACAATTTTAGGAGAGTCGCAGATCGATCCCTGAAAGCCGTACATGGTCCATGTTCTATAGCTTTCTCTCAGCTCTGTTTATGAAAGTGTGCATCAGGGAATGCTAGGATGGGTCAGAGTATCGAATCTAGCTCATTGGGTAAGTTCTACTATTTCAGCCTAAGGAAAAAATGAGGAACATTTCAGACAGCTTCTGATTTCTACAGGGCAGAGAGGCAAGGGGGGCTAAGGTGATGATGTGAGGCCTGATGCAGGCACGAGGGGCTGCCCTTTGGGGCGGTGATTCTCAGGCAGGCTCAGTTCTCCAAGAGCAGGGAAGAATGCTCTGCCGCCTGGAGTCCCCCTGCCGCCTCCGCAGCCATTCTAGGAGGGGCGGGACTCTCCCACAGTTTCAATGGAAGGCTTGACCTTCTGAACCTGCCTCGGGACTCCAAGCCAAAGACAGCCACACGTGGAACTAGACTAAACCACTGGTTCAGGGGCCTGCTCAGGGCAGCAGCGCGTTGCCAGAGCTCTGAATCTGGGAGTACAGCTTCTGCGGCCAGAAGGCCAGCACATCCCCTCCCCTTTCCTCCAGCCACGCACCAGCGCATCTCAAGGGGCATTTTGTGGACAACAGATATCCTAGCGAAATGATGTTTTTACAGCCTAGAGCAGCTCAGCTTATTTCCATCTCCACAGGTATGGGGAGTCTACAGAAGAATTCAATATTGTGCTTCTCCCATGGGTAATTCTTCCGAATCCCAACCCACACTGGTGGCATTTAGTATGAGGAAAAGGGAAGACAGCTCTTTCCAGGCTAGGGGGAATGGACACTTGATCATACTTACCTAAAAGTAATTTAGGAAAATTTGATGTTTCAATGTTATGATAATATACTATCGATGTTGTCGTGGCGACAAACCCCATCACGGCCGGCATGAAGAGGTGGAGATGCCGCGATTCCCGGCGTCTGCGGAGAGCGGTACAGTGTCAGTGGCTGCAGCGGGTGATTCTGGACAGTCTCTCATTTTGTTTCCAATTTTCCCATTAAAACTCTCTCTTAGCAATAAGATATTTACAATACAGAATTCAGTGGTAGTTGACAAGAGAACATATAAAGAAAGGAAGATTGCGGTGGGAGACAGAATTCTGTTGAAAGGATCGATGCTAACATGGAGGGCTGTGTAAACACAGCTAAACAAGACCTTAAAATGCATACAACAAAAGCAAATATGTAACTGTTCTTATCCTGAGGGCAGACCTGCTAAAACAATTTAACACCTATAACAAGTAAGAACAATCAACTGAAAATAAGTGCTAAAGACTTTCAAAAGTATGTTTATTTTTTTGATAGCTTTCCTAAACTTTTCAGTGATTTTTCACTAATTCATTGAATTCCCATGTGTTTGTTGGTCCAGACACTGTGTTAGATTTAGGGATGCAGCAGTAAACAAGACACGATACATTGTCTGTGATGACAAAATTTAGAGTTTAAAGAAGAGCAATAGTATATAGGAAATTATAACACAGGTGAAGAGACTGTGAGTGTAGACAGGGCTAGTGTCTGGAACAGAGGGAAGCTTTCTGAAGGAATGGGGTTCTAGACTGAGACTTAATGAGTGGATCAAAAAACTATGGTACATTTACATGATGGAATACTACGCAGCAGAAAGAAAGAAGGAGCTTCTACCCTTTGCCACAGCATGGATGGAACTGGAGAGCATTATGCTAAGTGAAGTAAGCCAGGCAGTGAGGGACAAATACCATATGATCTCACCTATAAGCGGAACATGATCAGTAAAACAAACAAGCAAGCAAAATACGGACAGAGACATTGAAATAAAGAATAGACTAAGGGTAACCAGAAGCGGGGGAAGGGGGAAACAACAAGGGAAAGAAAGGGAAGGGTCTTCAAGGAACATGTATAAAGAACCCATGGACAAAGACAAAGGAAGGTAGAATTGAGGTTGGGAGGTGGGGGTGGGTGGGGCTGGGGAGAGGGCATGGGAGAAAATGGAGACAACTGTACTTGAAATATAATAAAAGCAAATTTAAAAAAAAGAATGAGAAATTGCTACCTAGAGGAAGAAGAGAGTAGGACAGTTCCAGGCAGAGGGCCTAGATATGTTCAAGGGTACTGCAAGCAATTTAGTATGACTGCAAGGAGACGAGCCGTCACTCTATGGACAATAGAGAACTTCAGGTGGATCAGAAATATGACAGAACAGATTTGCATGGTAGACAGCCCTCAATTCCATTTGCATTAACGATGATACATAATTAAACATATTTTCTCAAATACTTGTATTATTGATACACGGAGAAGAAAGTAACTCGTTTGAGAGTGAAGGAAAGAGGAACACTTGGGAAAGTCATTTCAGAGAGAGGTATGGTTGATAATGGGAACTGAAATATATAAAGGAATCCACTAGTAAGGAAAATAGTAGAAGAGCACTTCAAAAAAAGAGAACAGAATGTGAAAATACACAGAAGCATGAAACAGTATAGCATCTTCAAAATTCCAAGCAATGTAATGCTCCTTAAACAGAAAATCTGAGATAGGATAAAAGGCTTTGCATGCCATATAAGGAGCTGGGCTCTAATCTTGCAGGAAATCGAAATACTTTAACAGGTAAGTGGTATGGTCAGGTCTGAGTTTTAGACATATCAATCTGGTAGTAATGTGGATCATGGTAGTGTGGATCAATGTGGATAGGTAGTGTGCAGGTTTGCGGTGAGGAGAGAGACATAGAAGAAAGAGAACAGTTAGCCAAGTGTGGGTGTAGGCCAGGTGAGGGATGCTGAAAGCCTGAATTAAGCTTTGGTGGCAGAAATATAAAGGAAGAAATACATTTGCAAAATATTAATTGTTAAAATAGACAGGACTTTGACAGTGTTAGGGTATGAGGATGATGGCGGTGGAAAGGTAGAGAATCATTCCCACAGTGCCTGGGTGGATGGTGGTGTGAACAAATACAATTTTAAGAGGATGAGCAGATTGGAGAGAAGAAAGTAACTCATTTCAGTAGGAATGTGTGGAGTAATAAACATGCAAAGGAAGTTGTCTAACAGGAATATGTAGAGATTTGGAACATGATCAGTGATAAATCTGGAAACAGTAATATATGCATAGTAATAAAAATGTGAAAGTTCTAGGTAGCATAAAAACCAGCTTAAAAACCACCCACCACCTCCCAAAAATAGTTGAAAGTGGTCAAAGAGAAAAAGTAGAAAATAAATATTTCATCAGTACAAGAATTAGGAAATGCTTCTAATACTCTTTAATTATTGAACCAAAGAAAGAATTTTTAAAAATCACTTAATATTTAGGAAATTTAAAAATAAGCATACTACTTATTCAAGCTTGTTCATTGCTGCCAAAACTATAATCAGAAGAGTTTATAACCCTAAACATATTCAATAAGAAATAATTATAATAAATTAAGTAGTCAATTCAAGTTAGAAAGAACTATAAGACATTATTAAGAGAAGCAATAGTAAAGGAAAAATAAAGATAGCCAGTTTTTTCTGTAATACTTTAAGGTTTCATATTTACTTTAGCATTCATTTATTAATGTCTTCTAACCATTCAAGTTTTTTTAGAATTGCTGTCATATTTTTAGTGCTCTACTTACAAAGTTGTCTAGGTTATGTGAGTAGTTGCCCCAACCCTATTTTTTCCCTTAAGCTGTATTGTTTTTAGAGTGTGATTCACAGATCTCAATGTTCTATAGAAGCCTTTATATCCCATTATAGCAGAAAATCTATAGTCAGAAAGTTAGGAAGAAAATTTTTTAAGTGCACATTATGTAGGACAAAAGAATAATTTCAAAAAAGAGAAAAATGATAAAAATAAAAACCTAAATGAAAACATAATGATAGTGAAGATTTTAATATACATTTTTAGAATTTAATGTATTAAATAATATAAAATAATCAATGCACTGGCCTCTAGTAATTCATCAATAAACTCAACAAAATTTCATTTCCTAAAAAGAATGTATATTATTTTCTAACACTCATTAAATATTTATAAAAAAATCAAATATTTTACTATTTTGAAAATGGTAATAAATTCCCAAAGCTATTCATTTCACAAATTACATACCCTAATAATATACCTTTCAACATAGACTAAAGAGCAAAGTAAAAATGATTCCTAAACCTAGGAAAGTACCTATACTAGGTGACAAATTATTTAGATAGAGATAAAAAAGTGAGCATATTACAAATACCTATGCAAAACAGATAAAGATATTTTAAAAGAAAAATTAATAGCTTTAATATTTGTATTACTATAAAAGAAACCAGTTATTTCAATTTAGAAAGTCTTTGCATTGTTTTGCTAATTATAATGAACATTTGTGAGATTTACATATAAAAGTCCATAAAGATTTTGTTTCAAAAAATAAAGAAGAAAGGAATGATCAGCAGCATCAAATATAACAATCATGTTAAGGAGGAAAAGGTATCCTTTAAGGTGTCGTTAATCTTTATTGGAATTCTTATAGGAGCATGAGAAAGCAAACTAAATGTTTGGGTTCATAAGTAGCTGGAAGAGGACTTTTGAGAAGCTTGAATAAAAAGAGTACGGGGAAGAAGTCTAGAGTTAAATAATGGAAGGGAGTAGGGCAAAATGAAAAGTTCATTTCTGTTTATTTTTAGCATGGGTGTCTTGTGTCACTACCACTATAAGATAAGATTCTGCCAATAGCATACACCCCATCACTATTAGTGCAGCCTCTTGTTTTAAGTCTCTGACGGAATCTGTACATCAACCACGGGGCTAAAAAGGAGAAGTCCTCCTTGTCTATGTGATACCAAATTTTTAGGAAATATTGGACTGACCAATCTTCCATGTTACACATACAGAAAAATGTAGAGTTGGCCTGTATATGCATACATATTACGGGAATAAAAAATGAACACTACAATTGGCTATGCTAATAGAATATAGTACAAATACACAAAAGTGATTTAAACAATTAACAATAAGAGAACAGCCAATTAGCTTCTAAATACTTGAAGGCATGGCATATCTTAGAGTCTCTGATTTTTCTTTTTATCAGAAACCACGATGTGCACATATATGCAAAGAACTGTCATACAACATTATAAAAGAATTGGCTGCCTGTCAAAAGCTTAGAACTTTCATTCCTCATTAACTGCAACAGCAAAACATAAACAGATGTCAAGGGAAGTTCTTATTCAATAACAAAAACGATTTTGGGGACTTTCTTTTTTAAAATCTTTAAAGGTCCTTTCCTGTCAATTCTTCAATGAAAGGTGTACTATTTAGCAAAATTTTATCATCAAAATTTTCCTCTTACCTATTTGCTGTTACTATGTGATGAAAATATTTTCCATACATTATGTTCAAGTTTACAAATAGAATCCATTATACTTTAAACACCTCATATGAATTTCTTCTTTTATAAGAATCACAAAATTCCTTCAAAAGTAGTGGTTTGGGGACAAACCCTGATTTTAAAATAATTTTGTGCTATGCCTCAATTTGTACTTATATCCTCATAGACTCTTGAACTCCTTTAATGCCTGCCTCATCTATATGTGCTTCTTTATAAAGTAAATCGAAACATCTGAGTATTGGTTATACACTTATATGTAAATATAAAGTTACTAGGCTTATATGCCAATACAGACAATCTTGCTATTTATACCTATTTTAAAAGACAAGGCAAACACTCAAGTGTTTAAAAGGACAGAACTTTCTTCCAGGGCTACATACATGAAGGAGCAAAAAAACAGAAAGTACATCAGTGAGTTCTAGTCACAGAGAACTGAACTTGTGTTATCAAAGAAATTATGTAGCAATACAAAAGTGAGGCCAACAGGCACGACCATCATAGATACTGGGTGGCAGCTCTTGTTCCTAAATTATGACCAAAAAGTTAAGTCTAACTTGGTACGCTCTTAGCTACTACCCATATCAACACACTCACGTGCATGTATAATGTATCACGTTAACTAAGTTGAGTCACTTACGAATCTGAAACTATGCCTTCTGCAATTTCACAAACATGCACAAATAGGAGAGCAAATGTAAGAATCCATCTCAGGTTATGTCCAGGGAAATGAAGCCATGTGTTATGATGAATTTGTACTTTTGAGCTCTGACTGCCCCACCCTGAAAAAAAAAAAAGTAAAGAGATAAACAAAGAATCAATTATAATGATGGAGAAAATTTACATTGTGATATGCTTTGGGGAGTTCATGAAACCTTAGTGCTTTCTAGAGTAACACTACAATTTCTAGAGTGGATATTTTGATCTATTTTCATTATGTTAAAAATAATAATTTCAATTTATTTTTACAAGACTGTCTAGGTTAACATGTTAACATTTATTGCATCGTTTGGGATTAACACCAACTCTGAGTGACTACATGGTTATTTCATGCTAATCAAAGCTCTTACTCACAGAGAATTACTCAGGGAATGGTCTCTGATTCATTCAAATGGAAAAAGTTAATGATAATATTAATAAAAGCAGTTTGGTGTCTAAAATCTTTCAAACCACAGGATCTATGGAGGACTAACAATAAAGGTTGTATTTGGTGACGAAATATAGGACTCATTAGTTGAGTCAACTCTTAATCACATGGATATCATGTGAGAAAAATGAAGACTATGACTGAGCCAACACTTTTCAACAGTAGTAGTGATTCTTTCTAAAAGAAAGCTTAATTTTGTTCATTGTCTACCTTTTAAGCAGCATCAAGAACAATATAGGTTCACCCTTAGCTCATCATTGAAGAAAAAGTTCAAGACTACATTTTAGTAGAATTTTGATGGCTTCTCCCAAACAACAGAGTAATACCAACTCATATATGGTGTGCTAAGAAAGAACTCCACTTTGTGTCATTTTGTCTCCCATTTTTCTCATTTTTTGAATACTGAGAAGTCCCACATATGTCAAGAGTGAATGTGTTGGCCACCATGAATAATGCTGCAGTGAACATAGGGGTGCATATGTCTTTGCAATTAAATGTTGCCAAATGAAAACAACAAAAGCGTCCTTCAAATGATGATTGGATAAGAAAGATGTGGTACATGTATACAATGGAATATTGTATACACAACCAACAGAAAAGATGAAACAATGCCATTTGCAACATCCTGGATGGACCTTGAGAATACCATGCTAAGCAAAATAAATCAGAAATAGTTAAGAACCATATAATTCACTCATATGTGGGATATAAAACTGAAAGCAAGGAATGAACAAACAAGAAAAGCAAACAAAAGCTGAGAGACACACACACAAGTATGGTGGTTACCAGAGGAAGGGGGTGCGAGGGTGGTAAAGGGTTCAGGGGTCAAATATATGGTGGCAAAAGATGACTTCACTGTGGGTGGTGGACGTACAATGCACATGAAGATCATCTATCATAGAAATGTGCACTTGAAACTTATATATTCTTATTAACAAATGTCACCCCAATAAATTTAATAAAAAGAAAATTTTAAAAAGGAATAAATGTATTTTGTGTCTGAAATACTAGAGTTAGAAAATTCGTCATGAACAAAAGGGATCCCTGAGCATTCTTTGAAGGTAAAATTGACTCATGTCTTAGTTGTTTCCAAAAGAACTTCATTATTGGATGATTACTTACATTTAACATATTTTATTAGAATTTATGCTACAAACTCTTGCAGGCAAGCCCTGTGTCTCTTTTGCAGCATTATAATTTTCCTTATAGCTGATAGTTCCTTGAGATTTATTTATGTGTTCTCACTAATTCAAATAGCCAATATTAGGGATAAATAGACTGCATTTTCTTCCATTTCCCTTTGACAATGTTCATTCTAATTCCACTTGATTCAAATACCCATTTGCCAGCCTTTGTATTTGATGCTAGAAATACAAATAAAAATGTCACAGTAATTGCTCTCAAGAAGTTAATTGGATGCCAGAAATGAATTGTTAATTGTAGAACTGCAATTTTAAAAATGTATGTTCTGCACTGATTGGGCAACTCTGTTGGTTAGAGCATCATCCTGATACACCAATGTTGTGGGTTCAGTCCCCAGTCAGGACACATACAAGAATCAACCAATGAATGCAGAAATAAGTGGAAAAACAAATTGATGTTTTTCTCTCTCAAAAAAAAAAATCAACAAATTTTTTTGAAAAAGGATGTCCTACTTTTAGCCAAAGGGCATTCATTCTAAATGTCCTGCAAATAATACCACATAAATGACTAGTGTCTCTATAAATGGCCACTGTAGTCCCAATGTATTTAATGTCTGTACACTGGTTTAACATGAACAACTGTGTGCCAAGTGTACGTTGGCCTCTGCCATGATATGCTACATAACATATGATATGCTACATAACATAAATTCCCTCCCATCCTCAGGAAGAGTTAGTTGTTCTAGCAGGTTAATCTCCAGGAAGATTTGTTCTGCATCTGTAATTGAGCTGACAATGTGGTATATAGTAATCCTCCCTAATCTTCAAGGGATACATCCCGAGACCCCCAGCAGATGCATGAAAGCATGGATAGTACAGAACCGTATATTTACTATGTGTCTTCCTATATTAAATACCCACTATAAATTTTAATTTATGAATTATGAAAGGTACACCAAATTAACAAAAATGACTAATAATAAAATAGAACAATTATAACAATACACATTAATAAAAATTATGTAAATGTGTTCTCTCTCTCTCAAAATATTTTATTGTGTTGTACTCAGCTTAGCATTTAAACAAAGTACTTTAGGGCTTCTCTTTGACACAGACATATCCAAACTGTCAGCATCACTATTCTCACACTTTCAGGCCATTATTAAGTAAAATGAGTTACCTGAACACACACACTGTGATATCATGACAGTCAATGTGTTAATTGAGGGGGCTGGTGAGTAACTAATGGGCGTGTAGCATATACATTGTGGACACACTGGACGGAAGGATGATTTATGTCCCCTTTGGGACAGCATGGGAAGGAATGAAATTTCATCATGCTACTTAGAACAATGTGCAATTTAAATCTAATGAATTGTTTAATTCTGGAATTTTCCATTTAGTATTTCTGGACTGCATTTGACTATAACTAAAAACCATGGAAAGCCAAACCAAAAATTAGGGGGGACTACTGTAGTCATTTCTCTTAACTCTGACATACCTGTTGCACTGGACTATTCCAGGGAACATCCTGGGCAAGTATTGCATTTTATTCATTTTCTATTCTCTTTACCTAGCACAAAGTGAGGCTCAACAAAAGCTTTAAATCTATCTCATATAATCTCTTTTTCCTCTTTTTAAAAACATTGCTGTTATTTAATGTCTATTGCTAAGATGGCATGTAAATTCTATTTTACCTGCAGAATGTTATATGCCAAAAATTAAATAATTGGAACACACAAAATACTTGCTTGTTCTTTTCCTACAGTTATATATCAGTTTTCATGTTGGAGAAATTAGCCAATATTATACCAAGTCTCAGCCATTAATAAAAGTTTTTTTAAAAATAAATATTAGGTGATGTAATATAGAACAGTACATTACTTACCAATAAACAATATTGGAAAAGTGATAAACAACAGGAAGACATGAGGAACCAGGTTGAGGGCATCCACAAAGCAGGAATTTTGTAAAACACCACCATAGATATTATATGAAGAAATGTTGTTACCACAGAATGAAAGGCTCATTTCTTATTATATGGTTAACTCTGAAATAGAGAGAAAAGAGGAACAGCCTCTTGTTATTAAATTTTCCTTCATAAAATTATAGCCTTAAAAAGGTGTTATCTCAAGTCCTGAGAAAAACCATGGAATGTTAGTGGAGTCATGCACAATTCACAGAGGAGGATGCCGAAGTTGAGATTGGTTCAGTAACTTGTCAATCAGTAGAGTAGCTGGCATCCACACCACACCTGTCTGACCGTAAACTATGTTTGTCCCACTGTATGACACAGACTCCAATCTATTTTTTAAAGAAAATGTATTATCTATTCTTATTAAAGTAAGTAGAAGCTTAAAATTTTAACTTCACTGGATTTTTGGGTTTTTTTTCATATTTATGTCATCTAGGATTCTGAGTTAGATTATTAAAGACTGGCAATGGTTTGAATAACTAAAATAGTACTTTCCCTCTCTTCCCTTTCATTGATAATTTATTTAGTAATGGACATGAACAATATTTTTTCCTGGAAAAAATATATTACATAGAAAAGATTGGCCACAGAAGGTAAACTACTGAAAAAACTGAATTTCAAGCAAAAGTTTTATAAAGCATGATGTAAATAGAACTAGTTAGAAAGCCTATGTCTTTGTAGTTTATTAAAGTTTATATGAAGTTCCTTTCACATATTATTTCTGATAAACCCTTTTTTAAAATAATTTATATGCTCTCAATTGAGACATCTTCTCATCTTTAAAAAAAAGTCACACTTAAAAAAAACTCAAGGTTATATACTTGGCAAATCCTTATCAACTATAAGATTCTAAGACAGTAAATAAAATAATTAAAAAGGACTTGAGATTTTTTAAAATAAGAGTAAAATGGAAGTTATGAGTTTATAATTATATATTAGATGTATTTCTGGTAAAGATTAAAAGTACATAAACTAAAAATTAATAGCTAGTAATGGAATTTTGAGCAGAGGTGATAAAAGAAAACTTTAAGCCCCCTCTAAATTGACAAACATGTATAAACATGTCTTATTTATTTTTGCTGGTTTTACAATTTTATCCAAAATTATAATATTCCAATTGGCCACATTATCATTATCATTGAGTCAGATGCTAAAAATATAATCTGAATTTTTTTGCACAACATACACTTTATTAGCTCTAAGCATTGCCTGCTTAGTATTTAATCAGTCGTAAAACCAACCAGTTCAGTAACCTTTTGACAAATGTGTGTGACTGTGGAAAGAAAATATCAGAGAAGTTCAACAACCTGAAAAAGTCAAAGAACAGCTTCAGCCATGCACCTGATGCCCGGGATGCCAGGCCGACAACCAACTAACTGTAAATGTCCTTATTGATGCTGATCATGTGCTAGACACCAGGAACCCAACACTGCATATGACAGAACGGTCCCCGTGGTCTTAGACTGTACAGACCACACTAATCCCAATAGTTCTGGGTCTAAAGGAAAGGTTATGATCTAAGAGACAGCAAAATATACAACGACATTGTCACATGGAGGTCCCCACTCCAGACTGGTAAAGCAAAAGCTTTAGAATGATTTATTCCTCCCACCATAGTCTCTAAGCTCAGATTCCCCCTGGCTCCCAACCTATTCACTGTCTTTCACCACATCTCTCCTTTTGCCTTTTCTTCTACCTCCTTTTCTATCTTCTCCCTTGGACCCTTAGCCTCTTTCTCTAAAATCCAGTGTGCAGGTGGCACATTCTAACAGCCAGTTCGTCCTACAGCCCAACATGGACAAAAAAGAGGGAAGAAATAAACTTACTGTGGGTATACCAAAAATCATTGTGTTTAGCTAAAGAGTTTTTTTACTCACTCAGTATTTTTAACTAATTCTTAGATCTCCGAATGCCATTCAAGGTCTCCCTACCCAGATTAGGTTAGGAAGGCTTTGGGAAGGATACAAATTGGTGCTCTTGTTGGCTACACTCTGACCCCTGACATCTTTCCGCCCCGCCCCTCTGGATCTGTCCAGTTCAGCCTAGCACTGATGGAGGCCCGCATCAAGGAAGGGGGAGAGAGAAGGGAGACCAGATAGAAAGACAGGCCATTTTCCTTACAAGCATAAACCCACGGAAAGATGTTCAAGTGTTTATGGCCATGGATACAGCTGGAGAATTTGATTGAATAAACTTTAAAGACAAACATCAAAAGTGAAATTTTGATTATAGGTATGGTCTGCAGAGCAGAAAACAAGAAGAAAATACTCCTTGATGACCAAACATAATTTCACGGCAAGAATACTACTCTGGGTATTCTTATTCTTTGAAAGGCATTGTACAAAGAACTCCACTCAGAGTTTTAAAAAATGTGGATTTAGTTGACAAGCACAAAGTAAGGGAAAACTAGTACTTTTCATTTATCCAGCAGAAAGTGTCAGTTCTAATGCAACAGCAATCTCTGGGAATTTAATGTGCTGGAAATGCCTAATGAAAACACACTAAAAGCAGTATTAAAGCTTTCATCCTTACAGGGACAGTAACTCATTTTTTAGTTATCCAGAGATTAATCAAGTTATGTTATGAGAAAGAAACATGACATATTAAAGAACTTATTTAGGACTTTATCCTTATCTAGGACATTTTCAGGATGAGATCAGTTAAGAAAACAAATGTAATAACATCTTTAAGTTATTCAGCCGATAGTTCATAAAATGTGAACTAAAATATGCCCGTCTGTTTATCTATCTGTCTATGAACGACAGATCCAAGTGGGAAAATCACTGGGAAAAAAAATGAGCATTGACTTCGGATCTGAACGCACCCATTGAAGTTCTACAACAAACGCAAGGAAATGTTGGAACTACTCAGCAGGTAAGATTCCTTAGACGGACACTCCAATGGGGTATTTTAAAATCTCAAACTGAACAAACAAAGCAACAAATAAATACCTTGGACAATCTGACGTTGCTTCAAACCCCTACTGGTGTACTCGCTCTACCTTCAACACACCGGCTTCCTACACTGGCTTAACTGTACATTTCAACCCGGGAAGCAGAACTCCTAAAAAGCAAAGAATAACAAAAATTAAACAGATAGAAAGCTACTTTGTGAACAATACAGGAAATGTCTAAGAGTAAAAAAAAAATAGTAATGACTCCTTGCACGGTCTCCAGTTGGTTTAAGTAGGAGCCGCCAGAGCTTTGCTAGGAACGCTGGAAACCTGATCCCCACGCCCTCTCATCCCCGGTGGAGGCCCTTTCCCTTAATCCTAGAAATAGCCACCGAGAAGACTAAGCGCTGGAGAGTGCGCGGGCGCCTTTTAGTTGCCGAAAAAATCTACAGTTTACAGTTATTCTTAAAAGTTGTTAATGATATTGATGTAAAAGACGGACTCACTTATTCCGAAGGCAGAGTTTTCCTCCCCTATCTGGAGCACGCAGCGCGCCTGAGTGGATTATTTTTAGGGTGGTGGGAGATCAGCTGCTGCCTCCTATCGAGTTTCTAAATTGCACAAACTGCTCTGGGCTGGGGCGGATGCGGCAACTCCGAGGCAGGAAACGAGGCAGAAGCCCCAAGCGCAGCGCCTGCGGCTGGAGACCCTCCCCACCCCCGCTCAGCCCAGCTTTCCGCATGGGACCCACGAACTTGGGGCACACTGTGCAGAGATTTTGCAAACAGCAAGTAATTTGCGTCCCCCAAACTTCATTAGACACTGAAACTTGAAATACGTGATTCAGTGATTCACCAGAGTTGGTTTTTTAAACGTCAAAATACTACGCAAGTCACTCGCATTCTTTCTTTCCCCGGGCTCTTCTTTGCACCCTTTTATTAACCACATAAGGAAGCAGATTTGGGGGTTTCACCATTTTTCCCTGAGCAGACCAGTGAAGTGAAAAGCTTACTCCAGGCGGGAGAACCGGCTGCCAGGCTGTGATCCTGCTTGTGAATATCTCCCAGGAGCAAGACAGGCTTAAGCCGAATAATTGCCCCCGGGACCTGGAAAATTTGGTTACACAGGGGCCGCACTGCTGCAAGGCATCCCTTGCCCTAACTCCACAAAAGTGGGACTTCGGCTCCCACGGCTGCACAAACTGTTCCCCCTACTCTTGTTCCCCACCAGAGATCATTTATTCTCAAGATGAAAACGTGTTTAAAATACACTCACCCCACAATAATTCCCCCCCCCCAGGACGCAAGCCATAAATTTGTCCCAGAAAACCTTCTTTAATTAACACTCGCTTTTCTCAGGCACTGTTCAGTCAGATTGAAAGAATCCTTGTTTTCAGCAACTGCCCCAGTCTGATAAATGATGGTCAAGCAGGTGGGCTGCTGCCTCTGTGGCTGCGTGCACCGCTCCAGGACCTCCGGCACCGGAGCTGGTGCCTGGCATGAACCTTAAACCCAGGCAGCCTCCCGGCCTCTCTGACTGTGGGCAGAGGCTGATTCCCGCCTGCAAGCCCCAGGGGATTTCCCCAGGGGCACCTCACTCTAGGAAGGACGCTGCATTCTTGGATGGGTGCCGGCCTCGTTCAGTGACGGAAGCATGAACCTGTGGCCGCTAGGGGTCTGCAGGGCCTCGTGGGGCGGCACCCAGGAGGGTCTAGAAGACTCTGGCCCTGTGACCTTTAAAAGTTTGGCAACTGCACCCTCGAGCTGTTTGGTGCCACGCAGGCGCAGGGTAAAAAAGCATGCTTCAGGAATGGGAATCTAGACACAACTGTATTAGAACAACAATTAAAAAAATGATTTAAAAAAATGGGGATCTGAACATACTGTGGGAAAAATCCGGGAGACCAAGTGAACAAGACGAAATGGGAACCAAAGGCTCCCAAGGCTGCAAATAATTCCCAGATATAGGATCACGGTGTGACTACACAAAATCAAGTTAATTTGGGGATCTTAATAAAATTATTAAGATTATTTAGAATGATAAATGCGTATTATAAAAACTTTGGAAGTTTATATAAAGTATAGAGAGGCAATGAACCCCAAACCTATAAAACTAGTGAAAACATTTTGTTACATTTTAACAGAAACAAGCCATATAGTGCAGTGATAAAAAGCATGGATATAGAAGCTAGCCCACTATCAAACCCTGGTATCCCACGTGTTACCCCAGCAACTTAGGCAAGTTACTTAGTTACTCTGTGAATCAATTTTCTCAGTCGTTCAGTGATACAAATTTAAAAAAGTATCATAGGTTTGATGTGAGGGTAAATAACATAATCCCTTTTAAAGTGTTGAGAGAGTGTCTGCCTCTTCAGGAAAAGCTAACACTTATGGTATGTTTATTATTTTTCTATGCATATTTTATATGGTTGGCAATCACAAAACTATTTCCTCACAGTATCTTTTAAAACCATTATTTCCCAATCGTATTTTAAAATCTTTACAAAAATAATTTAAATGGCTGCATAGTATTCCATTAGGTGGCTATACCAAACATTTAAACCCATTTTTCTATTGTTAGACATAGACTTGCCAAATTTTCATTGCCATATATAATTCTATGATAAACTTTTTATAAGTTTTTTGTATTCGATAATTTCTTTAAGATACATTATCTGAAAAGTTATAACAGAGTCAAAAGTAGTACATATTTTTAAGGCTGAGAATACAGAATGCAATATTACTTTCTTACAATAGTTTGTATCAAACTGTGTGACATGACCTATTGTAACAGAGTGAAATGCTTGGCTTCCCCCACTCTGTCTTGTTTAAGCCTGCTTTGTTCCTAAAGCTTTTAGGTTAATAACTTTTTGCACATAGACACAATAATCAGTAGAGGAATTCTGTTTATGGCTTGAGTTTTACAAAAGCGATCCCTTACCAGAAAGTTCCTCTCCCAAAGCGATAAGGGAGGTATGCACTGTTTAGCAAATATTTCCAGGAACCTTGTGATCACGCTCATATCAGCTAGGGTCAACAGGCCAAGGACAATCTTCCTCTGACCCCTGCTAGTGCCCCAATGTCTGTGGTCCTCAGTCACCTCTTGCCTCTTCCATCCCTCCTTCCCTTTAACTCCTTTTTGAGGACCACTAGGTCTCTCATCTCCTCTATTGGCAAATTCTAGATCGATAAACCTCTTGTTACTCCAAACTCTGACATTTTGAGCTTTGGCCTTTTGAAGCTTCACACACACAGACTTTGGATCGGTAACACTATTACTACCAAACTTTCATTGGATATTCTTATTCTTTTAAATCTTATAATTTGACAGATAACACACAACTCTTTTCCATTAACATTCAGTGTTTTTAAAGTATATTTTATTATATTATTATGGTTGTCCCAATTTGCCCCCTTTGCCATCCTCTGCCCAGTACCCACATTCCCTCCAGCGATCCCCTCCCTTAGTTCATGTCCATGGGTTGTGCATGTAAGTTCTTTGGCTTCTCAATATTCTACACTATTCTTAAAATTCCCCTGTCTATTTTGTACCTACCAGTTATGCTGTTTAATCCTTGCACCTTTTATCTGTTCTCCCCCTTCCTCCTTCCTCCCCGCTGATAACTCTCCAAATAATCTCCAAACCTATGATTCTGTTTCTGTTCTGGTTTTCTTAGTTGGTTGCTTTTTTTAAAAATTCAGTTGATGATAGTTGTGAATTTGTTGCCCTTTTGATGTTCATAGTTTTGATCTTATTTTTCTTAAATAAGTCCCTTTAACATTTTATGTAATACTGGCTTGTTGATGATGAACTCCTTTAGCTTTACCTTGTCGGAGAAGCACTTTATCTGTCCTTCCATTCTAAATGATAGCTTTGCTGGATAGAGTAATCTAGGTTGTAGGTCCTGGCTTTTTACCACTTTGAATATTTCTTGCCAGCCCCTTCTTGCCCGCAATGTTTCTTTTGAGAAATCAGCTGACAGTCTTATGGGTAGTCCTTTGCAGGTAACTCTCTGCTTTTCTCTTGCTACTTTTAAGATTCTGTCTTTAACTTTAGGCTTTTAATTATGATGTGTCTTGTTGTGGTCCTCTTTGGGTCCAACTTGTTTGGGACTCTCTGTGCTTCCTGGACTTGTATGTCTATATCTATTTCCTTTACCAAATTAGAGAAGTTTTTCATTATTTTTTTCAAATAAGTTTTTAATTTCTTGCTCTTCCATATCTCTTTCTGGAAGCCCTATGATTCAGATGTTGGCACATTTGGAGATGTCCCAAAGTCTTCTTATACTATTCCCATTTTCCTGAATTCTTGTTTCTTCTTTCTGTTCTGGTTGAATGTTTATTTCTTCCTTATGTTCCAAATCATTTATTTGAATCCCAACTTCCTTCCCCTCACTGTTGTTTCCCTGTAGATTTTTCCCTATTTCACTTAGTGTAACCTTCATTTCTTCCTTTATGTTGTTGCCATACTCAGTGAATTCTTTGAGTACCTCGATCACCAGTGTTTTGAACTCAGCATCTGATAGGTTGGCTATCTCCATTTCATTTAGTTCTTTTTCTAGGGTTTTGTTCTGTTCTTTCATTTGGGCCATATTTATTTGCCTCCTCAATTTAGCAGCCTCCCTGTGTCTGCTTCTGTGTATTAAGTAGAGCTGCTTTGACTCCCTATAAAAGGCACCTATAAATGTGTAGGTCAGAGTCTTAGGCCAGAGTGGGGCAACCCACTTCACCACTTTGCGGCTCTGTGTGGGGGGAGCACTCAGAGAGGGGACTGTGCTACTGCCTGGCCTCTGGGAGTTTGCTCAGCAATTGCCTCATATCCAGTCATCTCACCCACTTCCCGAATGCAACTGGCACCCTTCCAGCTCTTGCCCTGGTGTTGACTCCCAGAGTGGGTGGGTTTGTGTATGTTTTAAGATTGTGCAAGCTAAGTGAAGCTTCTTGAAAATTCCTCAGTTCATTCTGCTACCTCAAACCCCACTGGTTTTAACAGCCAGCAGTTATGGGGATTTATCTTCCCAGCACTGGAACCCTGGGCTGTGTGGTCTGGTCTAGAGCTGGGATTGCTCACTCCCAAGGTATCCCTTCCTAATTTTATCCACCACACGTGAATGTGGGACCATCTGTTCTGCCACCACCATCGCAGCTGTCACTCTGTGCCACCCCCCCTCTCCTCACCTCTCTGCCCCATCTCTGCATCTCCAGCCCTCATATCCATCTGGATGATTGTGGCTTCTTTAAATCTTTGGTTGTCAGACTTCCATGCAGTTTGAATTTCTGACAGTTCTGTTTGAGAGTTAGTTGTACTTCTTTTTGTGGTTGTGCAAGGAGGCAAAATGTGTGTACCTACACCTCCCTCTTGACCGGAAGTCCTCAGTATTTTTTCAAATGCTCATTAATCTTTGTATTCTTTTTATTGTGAACAGCTTGGTCACATATTTATCCATCTAATGAGCTTCAAAGAAGTTTCTTATCATTTACATGAACTCTTAATAAGAGAAGGATATTAACCCTATTGCACATATATATGACAAATATTTTTCACAATTTACCATTTTAAAATTGATAGTGGTTCTGCCTTTACAAAAAAAATAATTGTTTTCATACATTTTACAAATGTATGAATTGTATAAAGATTTATTAGTGCACACACAATTGGCTAGATCTCCTACTGGCCACAGACGTCAGTGATAAGTAAAATCTCTGGGGTCTCTGCCTTCATGGCGCTTCCCTCTAAGGCAGCAATTTTCAATGTTTCTCATCTCATGGCACACATAATTACAAAAATTCTGTGACACACCAAAAAAAAATTTTTTTTGCCTATCTGACAAAATAATAGGTATAATTTTGATTCATTTACACCAAAAGGCTATTTTGTTGGCTGTTCGAATTTTTTTTCATTTGACAATGTAAGGAAAAAGAGGTCAGTGTCCCTGACTAAATAGTTAGATATTGCATGTTTTAAAAACTCTTGCAGCACACCAGTGCACTGTGGCACACCAATTGAAAATTGCTGCTCTGAGAATCATTTGTTTCTTTTTGCCATTGCATTGTACTCCAGTGCTTTAGTTAACAAATATTAATCTTTATTTATATTTGTTTAAAGGATTTAAAAAAGATTTTATCTATTTATTTTTAGACAGAGGGGAAGGGGAGAGAAAGAGAGGGAGAGAAGCATCCGTGTGTGGTGCACTCATGCAGCCCCTACTGGGGACCTTAGGCATCGGCCCTGACCGGGAGTCAAAAGGGTGGCCCTTTGGTTCTCAGGCCAGCACTCGTCCCACTGAGCCACACCAGCCAGTGCTGGAGGATTTTTAAATTTCATTCTGGAGTTAATCTTGGCCGATACTATTAGATGAGAACTAAGTTAATAATTAATTTGTTATACAAATGCCATTTATTGAACAATTACTTTCTTTTGTCCTGATGTGTAATACCGCATTTGTCATATACCTATAACTCTTTCATAATAAGATCTGTTTCTGGGCTACCTATTCTGTTCAACTGACCTGTTTTTCAATTTTTCTATGCTCTTACTATGATCATGTATTTGACTATTATAGCTTTAAAGTATATTTTAACCCTGGGAATGTCAGTTCCCTTCTAACTCTTTATAAAATGTTCTTAACTATTCTCTTTTGGGAATTTTATTAAATCTAGTAAGTTATTTATAAAGAAATATCGTATTTTTAGTGTCTTTCTTTGCATCCAGAAATATGTTTGCAGTTATTCTTTTTAGCTCAATATTAAATTTGCATAGATCTGTTCATATCTTGTAATGATTGATCATACAGATGTCATATTTTGTTTTCATTTATTTTACTGCTCTTAAGAATGCTTAGTTGTTTATATTTTTAGCAGATTATATATTTATTTTATATTCAGCCATCTACTAAGTTTTCTCAACAATCCCAGTATTACCATGTTCCCTTCACCTCCCAGAAAATGCAATTTTGTCTGGAAATGGTAGTTACAGTGTGTTATGCACTGCAGGTTCGTGGCCCCACCTCAGTCTCACATGTGGAAAACCTACCCCGCAATGGGATGGCATTAGGAGGAGGCGCTTTTGAGAGGTTTAGATGATGTCATGAGAGTGGGGGTCCACAATGGGACTGGGGTCCACATAAGAAGAAAAAGATACTAAAGCTCTCTCGTCTCTCTCTCTCTCTCTCCCTCTCTCTCCTCTCTACTATGTAAGGACACGGCAAGAAGGTAGATAGATATTGGCAAGCCAGGAAGAGGGCGCTCACAAATAACTGAATTTGCCGATGCCTTGACCTTGGACTTACCAGCCTCCAGAACTGTGAGAGACAAATGGTGTTGTTTAAGCCACCCAGGCTTTGGTAATTTGTGAAGCAGCCCAAACTAACGAAGACAGCTTGCTTCTCCTCTTCAAACGTACAGCCTATTTGTATTTTCTCTTGAAGTTTATGAACTCTTCATTTCAGAGTGGTGTTAAACAATAGAAGACACAACATCTTTGCTTTCATTAGAAATATGTACATTTTATAACCAACTTTGTTAAGTATAATTTTTCTATAAAATAAAATCCACCCATTCTACATGTAAAATCCAAAACATTTGACATAATCATGATCCCTAAAGACAGAGAATATGCCTGTCTCCCCAGGAAGTTTTCCTGTGCCTCTGGCTGGTCACTCTCATCTCCACCCACCCAGGGTAACACTGATCTGAGGTCTTTCACCAGAGATTAGCTTTGCCTTTTCAGAAATGGCATATAAATGTAGTTATACAGTACATAGTTTTTGTGGTCTGGCTTCTTTCATTAAGCATATATTCTTAAGTTTCATCCATGTTGTTACACAGATCAAAATTTATTCTTTTTTTGTTGCTAAGAACTTTATTGTATAATATAGCACAGTCTGTTTATTCATTCACTTGTAGATATATATTTGAGTTATTTCCAGTTTTTGACAGTGATACACACAGCTTCAATGAAAGTTTTGTAAATATAGTTTTCACTTCTCTTGGGTAAATGTCAAGCAGTGGATTTGCGGGATTATATGATAACTATACATGAACTTTACAGAAATTGCCAAAATGTACTCCATAGTGATTGAAACATTGTACACTCCTTTCAGAAAAAAATATGACAGTTCCAGTTGATCCACAGGCTTACCAATATTTAATGTTGGCCATTTTAAAATTTTTATTTTAATCCTCCTCTTGGGTGTGGACTGATTCCTGATTGTGGTTTTAACTGCATTTCTTTTATGACTAAGGATTTTGAGCATAGATTTTCATGGTTTATTGGTCGTTCATGTATCTCCTTGTGGCAGGCATGGTTCTAAGATGACAGTCATGTCCTTTCCTTCCAGTGTCACTCTCATGATTACTTTATATCACATAGCAAAAAGGAGTTTTCAGACATAATTAGGGCTACAAATCAGCTGATTTTTAAATGGACAGATTATCCAGGCAGCTTAGTTTAATCACACAATCCTTTTAAAAGCAGAGTATTTTCTGAGGTTGGCAGTGTAAGAGAAAGTCAGATAAATTTGACGAATGAGAAGGATTTGATGTGAGGGAGGTTCTCTATTGCTCACATGAAGAGGGCCACAGGATAAGGACTTGAGAATAACCTCTAGAAGCGGAGCACAGTCCCCAGCCAACAGCCAGCAAAAAAATGGGGACTTCATTCCTACAACCAGGAGTAACTGAATTCTGACAAAAACTGAACCAGCTTGGAAGTGGATATTTCCCCCGAGCCACCAAATAAGAGCCCAGTAGAACCAGTATATTGATTTGGGCTTGAAAGACACTAAACAAACCACCCAGTTGAGCCCACTTGTACTTCTGACCTTCAGAAATTTGATATAAGAACTGGGTATTTTTATAAGCTACTTAGTAATATGTTTTGCCATGAAGGAAAACTAATGCACTTCTTTCATGAAGTGTCTATTCAAACTTTTGCCCATTTTGTCTTGGGTTGCTTATTATTGAATTGTAACTTTTTAAAATATGTATTTAGATGTGTTATTTATTAGCTATAAATATTGAGAATATTTTCTGCCAGTTGCTGGCTTGCTTTTGCACTTTTTAATGGTGTTTTACCAAAGGGGGCAGGATCAAGGGTAGAAAGTGGGGATGGCTGGGGTGGGGGAGAAAGGGAGACAACTGTACTTTAAACATGTGGAAAACAATTTTAAACATGTGGAAAAAATGTTTTAATTTTGATTCAGTCCAATGATTCTCAATTTTTGTTTGTTTATTTAACAGTTAATGCTTTGACTTTTTCCCTAATAAGTCTTTGTCTACCTGCCTTTGTGTATTTTAGCTACTGTTACAAAATGCAACAGACTGGATAGCTTATGAACAATAGAAACTTATTTATCACAGTTCTAGCGACTCAAAGTTCAAGGTCAGAGTGCCAGCATGGTCAAGCAAGGGCCCTCTTCTGAGTCACAGACTTTTTTGTGTGTCCTCAGATGGCAGAAGGGGCCAGGGGTCTCTCTGGAATCTCTTTTTAAAAGGGCACTAATCCCAGTCATAAATACTCCACCCTCATGATGTAATCACTTCCCAAAGGCTCCACCTACTAATACCATCACCATTGGAGGTTAGGATTTCAATATATGAATTTGGGAGGGACACAAACATTCAGACAACCCTAAGCCCATGTTCTCCTACATCTTCTAGGAATATGAAATGTAGGTACCACTTTTGTATTTGGGTCTAGCGTCTAATTTGGATGTAATTTTGTGTATGGTATGAGATAGAGATTGAAGATGGGGGTACTTGGGGGAAGTTTTTTGTTTGTTTGTTTTGGCAGTTTTCATTCAGTTTCAATATCAGGATTTTGTTGTTGGCCTCAGAAAATGAATTTGGAAGTATTCCCTCCTGCTCTGTTTTCTGCAGAAAAAAAAATGGTAAGATTATTTTTTCCACAAATTTTTGATAGAATTCAAAGTTGAAACCAAGTGTGCTTGGAATTTTCCTTGTAAATGGCTTTTATTTAAGAACTTAATTTCTTTACTACATATGGTGGTACACAAATTTCTTCTTGTGTTAGTTTCGATAACCTGTACTTTTAAAGGAATTAATCTAAGTTGTAAATGTCATGGCAAAGAGGTGTTTATAATATTTTTTAGTATCCTTTTGATATCTACAAGATTTTTATTGATATCCCCTTTTCCACTCTTGTTTGCATTGTCTCCTTATGTTTTATTGATCAGTATAGCTAGAAATCAATTAATTGTATTTAACATACAAATTTTTATTGATTTTGTATTTTCTAATTTTCTCTGAAATTTCTTCTTTGACTCATTTAGTTGCCAAATATTTGGAGATTATCCAGGTATCTTTTTTAAAGTGAACTTTTAAAAATGTATTTAGATAAATTTTATATGCGGTAAAATCTAACTTTTAAAATTTACAATTCTATGAGTTTTGACAAATACATACTGCCATGTGACTAGCACCACAGCCAAGATATAGAATCTTCTCATCAGCAGCTGAAGTTGAAGAAGAAGGAGGCTCAAGATGTCTCCCATGCAGGAAGAACAGCATGTGAAGAAGCTCGGAAGCTGATAAGGCTTCTCAAGCTTGAGGAACTCAAGTAGCTTAATGTGGAATAAATAAATAAAAATAACAGTGAGGTAGGAAGCTTGCTAGAGACTAGTTCCTGATGAGTACATATTTCAGGCTAAAAATGTGGAGCTTCTTCCTAGGTTTTCTAAGCAAGCATGAGATCTATGGTCAGATCCATTTTACCTTCATGGACCTAGAAGTTTATTCCAAAAAAGTCCACCTAGATCAAATTTCTCATTTCCTTTTATTTCAATTTAAAAATCCATACAAATCTTGCACATTACCTTATAACACTACCACCACCACTAACAAACCATATCCATTTTAAAAATCAGTATGTTTCAGTATCTGACATTCTCTCTGAATGCAATAGATATTTGTTGAATGACTAAATAATATATCCAAGTTGACATTAATGGGGAAAAGTGTATCTTCCCAGACATTCAAGTAAAATCACCGCACTAGGAATGTGCCCCATCATTACTCTGCTGCGCCAGGTGTCCACTGTGCAGAGACCCCAGTTTGAGACACAGGGTGGTATAATGTCCTCACAACTGATGGTTTACTGGGATAACTTCAGAAGTGCTTTTAATCACAGATACTGAGGCTGAGTCATGGTACCAAATACAGCTCTTGGTCTAAGGTAATTATAATTTAACTTCAATCTTTATTTTCTTTTTCAGTTAGCTATGGGCTACTGAAATCACTATTTAAACAGTCAAGTCCCAACTTTCCATCACACAGGGGTCACTGCCTCCTTTCCCTCTGCAGATCATTTTAGCTCTTTCTAGGATAATAGGATAGAAAGCATTCTTACCTTTATGAGCTTGATTGGAAGGCACAAGGATTCACTTCTTTCTTCATCTGTGAAAAATAACAATAATGACAAGCAAACTGAGTTATTACTATGTGCCAGGCACCAGGCTAAGCATCTTACTCAACCTCACTACTATTCTACCCATTAAGTACTTAACAATTTCTTTATGTTGGTGAGGAAACTAATGAAAAGATAATAATTGCATTTCTCACCACTCCCACCATGAACACATGGTGCTGGGAATATAACCAGGATTTTTCCCATTGCCCTTGAGAACACTGCACAGTGGACGGAAGTAAACCAACAACTGCAATATATTTGCTTCATGATTGCAATAGGGTTAGACATAATTTGGGGGGACATTAGGGAAATCCAAGAATATTGATATTGATCAGGAAAAAATTCTCTATAGTTTTAGGACTTTGGCAAAATCTAAATACTAATTAGACTGCTGTCAGCATGATAAAAATGTAAACTATTCCTTTCTTTCTCCTGTCCTTTGCCCCCCTCCTAGAGTAGCTCCAACTCTTAATTCTGTTTAATTTGACTGCTAAGTCACATTTGAAGCCTTGGAAGGACCCTGAACTCATTGTTCAATTTCTCTTATTCTTCCCTCTCTAACCTCATACAGTCATTAATTCATTTATGTTATGTTTAGCAATGACTTGCATCTGTCTCTTTTGTTTCTCTCTGCCTCCCTTCTATCCTAGAATCTCATTAGTTATTATATCAACCTCTTAACAGGTCTCTTTCTCCCTAAATCATTTTACACACGTATATTATATTTATCTTCTTAAAATACATCTTCAATCACAGCAATACCACATTCACACAACTTTCATGACTCACTCTGTCATTTAAGGCCCTCACAAAACTTGTCTCCTTCTTACCAACCCCTTATATTCCTACCAAACTCTTCTGCTTACAACTCCAGTACACCCCCTGCTCTAACCACCATAATATCTTTGCCTTTGTTCATCAGGCTGCCCCAATAATATATTTTATGCTTTTCCCTCTCTGAATCCTGTCCTGTCCTCTTCCCTAACACTTTATTTCGTGAATCACCTAACTGTGGGTCTAGCTGCCACATAACTGATACTACATCGATGGTTACAGGCCCTTTCTGTACTTGTAGTTGTAACAGTCCTTCGACATAACTCCCACAGTTTTTCCCTGCCATAGAAGAGGCTCCAGTTCTAGCCAGCACACTCCTCCCCAAATCAAGGGAGCTCAGAAGGCAATAGTCTTAGTAGCTGCTACTCCTTTTCTTCTCCCTTCAAGTGCAAAGCACAGATTGCCTAAAGGACAAATGAAAAAAAAGGCCAGTGGAGTCAATCAAGCAAGGAGTCTTCTATCGTCTCTTAAATCATGCCTTCATTGCCACTAACCCAAAGCAACCTTCATGGAGAAATTGATATTCTCCTGCCCTTAAGTCTTTTGAAAATTAGAATAAAGATTCAAGTAAAGAGAAATGCAGAGGTTAAGAGCAATGATCTATGTTCTTTGAGACATATCAAGAGAACACTTTGCAGATGTGAACTCAATAGCATTTGAGTCAGGTATACTGTATTTAAAGCAATGAACTTTGTTCTGAACCATACTACAGTTAACATGAGCCCAGCAATAGAAACCAGATAGTGGTTTCTCTAAAGATTATTTGTAGGAATTAAGGATTTTGAAAATGTTTATATAAAGCAAAGAGTATAAATGAAACCTATATTTGTATTACTATGAATTTCACAAATCTGGAAATACAGATTCATACACATGCATTTAATATGGAGTATTCAAAAGCTCCTATTGTGGATGTAAATACAGATGAACTTCCTTAGGAAATACTATAAAAGGATATAAGGTTAGAGTCAAAATTTTTTTTAAAAAGAACATGATGTTGTTTCTGGAACAGCGGATCACAGAGGCTAATCTGGGAAACAGATCCTGAGGTCATTTAATAAACTTAGATAAGCTCTAAGATTACATTGGACCAGTCACATAATAACAATTTTTTATTCTTTTGCAAATGTGAACCATTTGTAAGAGTACATTTCCTTTTTTCAATGATTCGTTTGGGGAAAAAGGATATCTAGATACCTTTCTAAGCCAAAGAAAGTGCAATTCCTTAGATCCTGATGAGAAAAGTCCTAAAAATAAACAAGTTGATGTTCTTGGTTCTACCAGCCTCACAGAGCATTTGCTTCTTGAAACAAAGAGCATTAAGACTTGGACTGATTTATTATTTCAACTGACTGTCCACTAACTGTCTCACGTGTAGCAGGAGAAAATAGCATTGAACACAGCAAACATATCTTCTGTTTTTCTAGAACTTTAAATTTAGCAAGAAAGAAAACTATTAAATGAATAACGAGAAACACTTTTTCAAATAAAATTATGGTAATTACAAGGGGAAAGTAGGTCTGCAATACCAGACCTATCAGAAGTTTTCCTGTGGAAATGACAGTTAAGCTGCAGCTAGGAGGGTAAGGGTAAGCCAGCTGGAAGGTGAGAGTGGTTAGGGAAGCTTGTCGTGCTCTAAGTGAAGAGAACATGGACAAAGGCTCTGCAGTAGAAAGGGATGCACATCTTGGAGGCACCAATAGAAGGCCACTGGCTAAGGAACAGTAAATTCAAAGAAGAGTGAGGCAAGATGAAGCAGATTAGGCAAGGCCTTATTAGGAGGTCACATTAAGGATCTTTAATTCTAACATCAGTAGGAAACCCATCAGGATGTGAAAACTTAGGTTGTTTCCTCTTTTTAAAAAATATATAACCCTATATAGAGATCTTCTGTACTCATCTAACTTTCTTGCATTGAATTATTTTTCAATAATACATCACTAAGAAATAGACTGACTTATGTGGTAGAGATATCTTTATGTCTCATATTATGCAAGCTACCATCAATATAACTTTCAGCATTATGATGTTTCTCTTGTACATTTTGCTAATTTTTTAAAGTATATTAATGAAGGTAAGTCTAGATATTCTGTCAGAGACCTCAAAGCTTATTTCTTATTTACACTCTGGCTGTGCTCATTCAGCTGTGTTTGGGGGCTGCCCTTCAGCCTCTCACCTCCCCAGGAGCTGTGTGTCTAGATTCTCTGGGGTCTAAAGGTCTCAAGCAAGACTTTCGCTTTAACACTCCATTACATAGTTTTCCAGTCTTCTTATTTTATACAAAGAAGACTCTGAAGAGTATAAAGGAATAATTCAGCCTTCTGGGTATTTTTGCACAAAATTAAAATAACATAAAGTCAAAACTCCTATCAAACCATAAAATTGTAAGACATTAGTGTTATTTGGTGTTTATTTATTATAAATACTTATTATGTTGAAAGGATTGTTTCTCAAGATGTAATATTTCATACATAAAACATAACAGGTTCAATTCATTTGGGGCCTTTCTGTAGTTAGTATCTATTTATGACTTCATGGGTTTAAAACTTGGCAAGGCAAACAAAAATCATTTAAAAAAAGCTAACTTCACTTGAAACATTTTCCGTAATACTCCTTTTTTCTGTCCCTGTCCCAATTTTTTGTTTCTATGGAAAAACACCAGGGAAAATATTTCAAGTAGTTATTTTAAAAGACAAAGAGGAAGTTAAATGAAGTGAAAGCTCTCTTTTGAAATACAGTAAATAACATGATAGAGATCATTCACATCTGAAAACTGACCTATTAATTGTAAAGATCAAGAGCTAACACCTCCCCTCACTGGAAAGCAAAAAAAATAACAACAATAAAACTTAGTTAAAAGATAAGAAAAAATATAAAACTTTAAGAAAAAAAGATTTATTTCAAGAGAGGCAGAAGATGAGATATGGTTAAAAGTAGTAATTCCAAGAGAAAAAAAAGAAAATATGTGCAAGAAAACTTTACAGTAAAGGGAATTTTGGTTATATAGGGAGAAGAAGAAACAAATGCATTTTACACATTTTAGTGGTAAATGCTTCTTATACAGGGAAATAAAAAAGAGTAAATACAATTAAATCCATGTAGTACACAGTAAGCATGAAATGAGATCTCTCTTCAGAAAATGCCAAGCGGATGTTTAATTGTTTGCACAGCAATTGCATGCATCCATGTTTTTTCCTTCTTGGAATCTAACCTGAACATCCAGCATTGCTTGCTTCGTATCAGATAGAAGCCGTTGTTGCATCACCTTGAGCACCACTTAATTGCATGGGGAATTAGAGCAACAGTCTTATAATTACTGTTCACACTCCTTGGCATCTTCTTTCTTGAAGATTTTGATGTATATTGAACTTTTCCAGTCTGTGGAGATAGTTGTTTTGTTTCCCAAGTTTGTTGACATATTCTTGTTAGAATTAGATTCTACCTCTGTGGCTTGAAATAATTCTATTAGTAACCCATCTACCCCTGGTGATTTATTTCTTCCCAATAATTTTAGAGAAGCTTCCAAGAATTATACATTCCTCCTCACAGAAAACTTCAAACATATCTGCCATTCTTTTGCTTCTTCTGTATAGATTTTCAGTATATTATTTATACTTTTTATTTTGTCCTGTTCAGATAACATGCTTCCTTGGTGGTTGTTCAGTATTCCTAGTCCAGGTTTGAAATTCCCTTTTATTTCTTGAATCTTTTATTTTATTTATTTTATTTTTTTTATTTTAGTCATTATTCAGTACAGTTTCTATCCTTTAATCCCATCCCAGCCCACCCACCCATCCCTCCCCTCCTCCCTCCCATTTCCAACCCCCCTAGTTTTTGTCCGTGTGTCCTTTATATTTGTTCCTGTAAACCCTTCCCATTATCCCCTGAAATTCCCTTGAAATTCCCTCCCCTCTCCCCTCTGGTCACTGTCAACCTGTCCTCTATTTCAGTGTCTTTGGCTATATTTTCCTTGTTTCTTTGTTTGTTTGTTTAGGTTCCTGTTAAAGGCAAGATCATATGGTATTTGTCTTTCAATGCCTGGCTTATTTCGCTTCAATCTTCTTGTAGAGATCTCTTGTTTTCCCTTTTTTGTTGTTTTCTTCTACCTCCTTGCATTGTCTGTTATAATAGATCTCTTTGTCTCTATGTGATAATCATTGAAAAACTATGCTCAGGATTATAACCTCTACTTTTGCCTCTCATCTGTCTTTAACAATTTTCAGTGTTTCTTCTGTCATCCATTTTAATTTTCCTTCCTTTTTTTTACATCCAGCACTGGGTTTTTGTATTCGTCTCTAATAACATTTGTAGCTTCAGTCCACAGTTTTTCTGGTTCTCGGTCAATTACATTTAACAGTGCAAATCTGTGTTTTATGTGGAATTTAAATCCATTAGGAATGTTATTATGTTATATTTTGGCACTATAATTCTTTTAGCGCTCTTCAGCTTTACTCTAATGTTTGATATTAGCAGTTTGTGGTCAGTACCACAATCTGCTCCTGGTCTTGTTTTGGCAGAGAGAATACAGCTTCTCCATATCCTGCTTCCAATTACACAGTCTATTTGATTTCTATATTGGTCATCTGGTTATGACCAGGCACACAATCATCTGTTCAGTTGTTTGAAGTATGTGTCTGTGATGGACAAGTTGTTGGCTTACTCCTCAAAATACATAATCCACAGGGCTCGCTTCGGCGGCACACGCACTAAAGTTGGAACAACACAGAGAAGATGAACATGGCCCCCACGCAAGGATGACATGCAAATTCATGAAGCGTTTCATAAATGAAAAGAAAAACAAATATAACCCCCAGATCTTCTCAAATAAATTTAAGAATATCCAGTCTCTCACACAAGTTCTAGTAGCATTCTGCTGACTGCCATGGAGTAACCCACCATTTTTCCTATCTCCTAATCCAGATCACTGAGAAAATGGGTCCAAAAGCACCTAAGTTCAGACTGGCAGTTGTGCCGTTGTTACCCTTTGGCACTACCACTGCCCAGGGGCAGGACCCCTGCCGATGCCAAGTAGCCCAAAACTGAGGATTCTCGTGTCTAGCCAGGTGTCCTGATGTTTTACATCCAGAGAATAGAAGGCACTGGAGTCAGTACTTTATCGTTACCCATATGACCAATGCAGCTATTGTCAACATTGCTAAGATTCTCTACTTGTGTCACCAATGCCAGCACTTCCAGGAGGACTCAGGGTCTCTTGGGATTTTTCTTATTTTTCATTGCAGGTCTTTTACTCTCAGGCTGAGGGCGGCCAGGTGGATTGATAATCGAAGTGGCAAATGCAAATACACTCCCTTCTAACAATGGCATATCGGACTTGACCAAACTTCGGTACTTCTACCTTCTCCTAGCTTAGGAGAAATTCGTAGGAAAACTCCCAGTCTTCCAGACTTAGGCTAGAAATTCTTCTAGCTTTGGATGGAAGCTGAGATACCTGCTGCATTTCCTTAAGGGTTTCCTTCAATTCCTAGGGAATAGAAAACTAATATCAGAATCTGAGTAGTTGATAATTTTCATAGTATAATCTCTGTAAGAACCTGAACACAACGATCACCCACATCAACAGTGTGACTAGAGCTATTCTTAACAATATCTTTTTCTGTCTAAAGAGTTTTAAAAACGTACCAAGACAGGGACAACAACAATTTAGAAACAGAATAACAACCAGAACTGACAGAAAATTGAACTGTATGGAAGTCGGACACCAAAGGAGTTAAATTAGACTCGGCCATCCAGACCAGTAGGAGGGGCAGAGTCAGGCAGCCAGGCGCTGTGTTGCAGAGCAGAGAGCAGAGAGCTGGGTCCGGAAGCTCATAAGGTAACCAGGAAGCACAAGGCAACCAGGGTGGCATGCAAGACCACAGCAGGCAGACCCTGGGTGCACAAGTGGCGGCTGGCTGCGGCTGGCGGCCTCGGCCAGGGGGTGGCAATCAGCAGACCCTGCGAGGCAGTGATTATAAAGCAAGGCACTTCACGCAACTCAGGGTCCCAGTGCCAGGAAATAGAGCCTTGGGGCACTGATTGAAAAGAAAGGTCCCGTGGAGTGCACAGGCCCACCCACACAGGAATTGGCACCAGAGGGGCCCAGTGCTGGGGGAAGCGGCTGAAGGGACTGAGGTCCTACAGAGAGTGGAGCAAGTGCCGTTGTTCCTTCTCGGACCCCACCCCCACATACAGCGTCACAACCAAGCAACTGGGGTGCCCTGCCCTGGTGAACACCTAAGGCTCCACCCCTCACACATAACAGGCTTGACAAGACCAAAAAAAAAAAAACAAAAAA
>CM052539.1:28028163-28052453 GCA_028533065.1 Trachops cirrhosus
TGGGTATTGGATAGAACTGGTAATGTTTATCCTTAGAGCTGCTTGTGACTCTGTAAGGTCACCCGCAGGACCATCAGCCTAGTCACCTCCCTTAGTCATCACTGACCTACTCTAAAGTGCAATATTACACATTGACCTTCTTTATGAAACTTGTAGTCTCCTAGGCCACTTTCAGGAGTTCCCAAAACAGTTACCATATGTTTGTTCTCCAGTGTTTTACAGTTATCCAGAATTTTAATTTTTCTATTCAAAAAGCAGTTAGAGAAGAATTTTTTCTTATCTAAGACTAGAATTTATTCTAATCTCTCAATAATACATCACCTCCATTTCCATCTGTCGTCTCATTAGGCTCTTTTTTTTTGGTGGGGGTGGTTAATATAACTTGAACATTGGTGATATGTCCTGTATTCTTGGAATCTGCTTCATGTTATACTGGTTCAGATAAGTCAGCATTTACTTATACATTTTTCTTTCAAGAGAGCCTTCCTGCTTCAGATAAAAGCTTTGTTTTCAAGCCTTTCTGTTTCTGCTTTAGATTTACAAATGCTCTTAAGCATTTTAATTGGCTTATTTGTCCTTTACCATATCTGCCCCCTCGTGAAGGCAGAGCATATAGAAAGTTATTTCTACCACTTGTATGGAGAATGGCTATGAATACAAAAATAAAGGTGTGATGCAAATAATTTTTAGAACTTCAATATATTATGCCAATATATATATATAAAGTTTGAAACTCTGCTATCATAGTAACTATAATATTTGCAAAACTTTAAACACAACTATGTTCCTTTCACATAAAATGATATATGTGTGTGTATGTGACTACCATCCTTTAAAACATTGGGTTTTAGGGCATCAGGAGAACTGTAAAGGCCCTAATAAGATTTGATTGCTAAATTATATATTTTATTTTTTCCTCTGTAGAAAGTCTTGATTTGAAAGCCACATTTGCTAAAGTGAACAGGAATTTCTAAATTCCGAAATGTCATTTACAGATCTAGTAGATTTTTACAATGGAGCTATATATATTATATATCTATGATTCAGAGTGAAGAGTATTCAGAGAATGTAGCATAGGAAATGCCATAAACTAGGAAAGAAGCCATGACAGGGGAGGAAAGAAAATAAGGTCAAATTCAAAGATTCTTACTTCCTTTCTCAGTTTTGAAAAATATTGAAGTGCTTTTAAGATGGCAGAAAGCCCAGGTAGGCCAAAAAGAGAGGTAAAACAGGTCCTCTTTGGTATGGTAGGAAGACTGTCTCGTGGATACAGATGCACTTTGGCATTACGAAGTAATCAGTGCAGAGGGGAACTGAGGTCAAATACAGGGTGTTTAAACAGAGAAGATGTTAGAGATAGCCCCAGTCATTCCACATGCCTTTGAGCATACTCCTGGTCAAAATGGGCCACATCCAGAAGTTCCCTCATGCTCTCAGTAATAAATATGATGCCCGTTATTCCCAGAGGATAGACCCAGGTATGTCTTTGATGAGTTCCTCTGCTGAAGCAGCTCACCTTGTTCAAAGTCACACTTCCTTCCCAGGTAGCCCCTATTCACTGACTGGTCGATTCAGGGGCATAAAAATCTAGCCCCCTTCCCCTAAGTTGAAACCATTCTAAAAGACCACCCCAGTTCCAGAACTTCCCATGAGGTCAGTTGAGGCCTTTGTTGATACTGTGGCAAAGCCCAATTTATTCCTTTACCTGGTCCTGTCTTTTTTAGACCTCTTCCATTCCATAGATGTTGATCCCAAGTATGCCCTGATAAACCCCCTACTCTCTCTGAAGGGGACTAATCAGGCAAAAATTGATACCAGAAGTGGAGTCCAAGAAATCAGACACCAAGAGGGGATTTTGAAGTTGAACGACTTGCCACCCAGCTGGCAATGATGACTCCAGCACTGGTAGTAGTTGAAACACAGATATTACGTGTATAATGTATCCATGCTTCTGTTAAAACTTTCGTTGTTGGTGATCTGAAGTGGTTTTTTGGCAAATGAGAAATTCTTGAATCTGCAGATACCCGTGCCTTGTGAGCCTCAGAAGGGACCTATTCTTCTCCATTAAGGGTATAAACTGCTCCCTTACTCGAAGATTATACTGAAGTCCTTCCTTGCAACACAGTATGAGTCACAACCAGGATCCGTCTTCACTTCCCTCCTGGCCACCAGGATAATAATAACCCAGCTGGAACGTGTTGGAGCTGATAAGGAAAAAAGGAAGGGACTCTATTCCAAAGGAGCTGTAGGCTCTAGCCAACTCATACTAGCAGAAACTGGGAGAATTTCATATGGAGCTGTATTCCGAGGGTACTGGATCAAGATGGGTAGGACATAAATTTGAGTAGAAAAGTGCACTCTTCTAAGATACAGAATATAAAACTCTGGCAAAGACCTGAGGAGATGGTGCAAACACAGTGCTCGGATGGTTCCCAGAGACGTGTGAAAAGTGATGGCCCACACTGTGTGAGGTAGAAGCAGCTTTAGAAAAACTTCCTCATAGTCAGTACTATACAAACAGAGCAGCTACATATAAAAATAGTAAGTTCCATGCAACTAGAACAATGGAAGCTTACCAAACTGAGATTATATAGTCATTTGCATGATAATTTAGTTCTGCCTCTCCCAGTAGACTTGAATCTCCTTGAGGTCAGAGACTATGGGTTTTGTTCTGCTTTCTACATGCAGTGTGTAGCAGAGATTAGTAGGCTCCCAATAAATACCTGTTGAACAGATGTAAGTGAAAAAAAATGTGATTAAAAGAAATCACACATCAAATAAGAGTAGACTAGAGAGAGAGCAAAACTAAATATCTTTGAGATTTTATTTCCACCTCTGAGCTTCTAATTATAAAATTTTGATTCCACAAAAAATTTTCCAGAATGTTAGTCAACATCTCAGGGCATTTATATATAACACTTTTGTTAAACCAATTTTTCCTTTCCTTTTTGTGAAACATGCATATTTTGGGTATAACACCACAGTACTGTGTTTAAAGGAGCCACAACCCTTATATGGATTTTGATGGACCTAAAGAGAGCTCTTGTTTGTGGAATGTGATCGAGAACCTATTTTAAAAAGAACATGTTGACTAAGTTCTGTGGTCCTTGCCTACTTTGGGTACTTTAGTTGGTGATGGAGCTGGGTGAAAATTCATGCCAGCTGAGATGGGTGATACACACAGTTTTATCCATGGACAGACTCTAACAGCGAAGATAAGTGCTCCTTCTAGTTATCATCTAATAGCGCTGAACCCCTAGATTTACCATGTACCAGGGCTATTCAGAAAAATGTGTTCATCTTACCACATTGCTTATGACACGAAAGGCCCACTAATGACAATAAAGACTAAGTGTGAAAGGCCCCTGCCATCTTGGGAAAGTCACTACAAGGAGCAATGGGACAGAAGAGTTAGTGGTGGCTTGTCTCAGAATAACTGAAATTCTGCTACTGGTTGGTTCTCCTCTGTGGATTTCAGCAAGGAAGAACTTCCTGGGAGTAGTGACTCCTTCTCACTTTCCTCCCCACAAAGTGAGGTTTAGATTAACTGATCAAAGTTTTTTCCCTTAATTCCAAGTTTTTAAAGTCGTTGGTTTGTTTTCCTCAATTCATGTGTTTCCACTACATTCTCCATATGAAAAAATCATCATAGTTTTGCTACCGTGGGAATGTCTTGTTGTTTAAAACAGATGTTAATGACAATTTGATTAAAAGGAAACACCAGAAAAGTCAAAATGACTGTGGGAAAGAGTGTGAATACTCTTTGGGGTTAGAAAAATACAACTATGTTGTATTGACACACTTGGAGGACGATGTAAAAATTCTTCTTTTGGCTGTTGGTTCATGTGAAACAGACTTGTAAACCAATCCCAACAGTTTCTATACTCAAGAGACACTTCCTTAAATGATTGGTTTTAAAATTTTTCTGGAGAGGGATAGTAAAAATATTCTTCCCAGTTATCCTAAACTATTCCCTCTCACCCCTTTTTATTCTATACCTGAAGTGCCAGGTAGTATATACACTGGCTATAGTCTATGGGTGCAGAGAAAGGAAAAGGGTAGAACCCAGATGGGGCTAAATTAAATACTTGCTAAGGATGTAGATTCTGCTTAGTCTTCAAAGCTCCCCTTGATTGTACTAGATCAGAAACCCTTCAATTCAGTCAGGATGTGACCCTTTGGGGCTGTGACTCATTTCCTCCATTTTAGCTCCATGCCACTGAGCCTCTACTAAGGTCTTCTGATGACATGGAGGGTTTTCTACTCTTGAGAGACTTTACTTGGCCTAGTCATGGATTTTCCCCCTCACAACTCCTTAGCCAGCTTCACTCCAAGTTGAAGGATATAAAGTGTGTAGTATTTCTCAGGATCTTGTCAGTTTTCTTTTTGTTTCTTTGATGAGGCTGCTGGGAAAGAAGATCTGTTGCCTCAGGTTCTTTGACTTCTATTATCAAAAACCAAAATTTTTGACATTTTGAAATTAATGTCCTAATCTGGTTCTGTGATTTATTTCTTCTGGTGAATCCTTAGCTTTGTTTATCATTATGATTTTTGCCCATTTTCCCTTAGGTGTGGAGCATGAGACTCCAGGCCACTACATCACTATTCTATGATAATTTGCAAATATTGCTACTTTATTTTTCCCATGAAGAAAACCTCAATGGGGAATTAAGGCCTTAGGGGAGAGCTTAAGTAGAGGACACAAAAGAGAACCATGAGCCAGTAATAACCTGCCTAGAGCACAGTTCTTGAATAAGATGATAAACTGAGGTATCTAATTGTCTTACTCATCATTGCTTCTTACATAGAAAGGGAAAAGCAAAAGCAAGTTCATGTTTTAAAATGTTTAGAACTCTCCCCATTAGCAATGTATTTTGATACACTTGGGAAAATCTGCATTACGTAAACAAAGGAAAATAAAGTTATGTGCAATTATCAGTTGAGTTTAGGCAATGAATGAGCTATCTACTCATTATCAGGCTTAGCTATTTCCTGTGACTAAATCCATTGGATAATTGCCCAACATAATCCTAATTTAGCTTGCCATGAATTTCCAAAAAAATTAGAATGTAATTTATAATTTAAAAGTCTTATGTATACACACACACACAAGGAAATACACATACAGAGAAAGAGACTTTGAAACTGGGAACACAAGTGAACCTTTATACATACTTTTACTTCTTCAAAAACAAATTTTACTGTAATTCCTTGCTTAATGACATGTGGAATATAATTTATAAGTAAAGCAACCTGTAAAAGGTTGGTATTTAATACTTCAAAGGAATGTACTTTTATATTTTGAGGTTCACCATTCCCTAAAAGGACTTATGGCAAAATATTAAAGTGTTACCAAGCAATAAAACAAACAAGTAACTGCAGCTAACCATCATACGATAATGACAAAATCAGCAGAGGAAAGGTGTGCAGACTATACTGTATGGACCTATATGAAGACAGCTCTGCCTGTAATTGCCTGCATGTATTTCATGTAAACCTAACCTACAATTTCCTACAGTTCATCCTAATCCTGGCACCCTAACTAGGAGCCTGGCAGCTTCCTGCCTCTTGAAGGCAATAGCATTGATTCAGGACATAACTGGCAGGTCTTGCAAGTGGTTGACTAGGGCCACAAGTTTGAACACATCTCTACCATCACCAGAGATGGCAAGAGTTTCCTGTCTTTAGATGCACCTTCAATCATTCTGAATAGGCCATTTAAAGAGAAATGTGAGCCCTGGTTGGTCTGGATCAGTCTGGTTGGAGTGCAGTCCCATACATCAAAAGGCCACTGATTTGATTCCTGGTCAGGGCACATATGTAGGTTGTGGGTTCAATCCCTGGTTGGAGTGCCTACAGGAGACAACTAATCAATGTTTTCTCTCACATCAGTGTTTCTCTTTCTCTCTCTCTCTCCCCATTCCCTTCTCTTTAAAGTTCAATGAACATGTTCTCAAATGAGAACAAAAAATAAAATTAAATTAAACATACAGAGAAGTATGGGTTGCATTGCTTGATGGGTAGATTAGGAGAAGAGAAACAGGTTGTTGCTGGATGTCTTTTAGACTAGATCATATGTTAAAAAAAATCTCCACTGCACACATATTTCACAGCATCTGATGAGACCATTGCAGAAGCTAGAGATGAGAAGTGGCACTCTAACAAACTGAGGCTGGATTATTTTAATACAATTATATATACTAATGCTTATTTAGAAAATTAAAACTCTGAGACAAATGCCAAGCCTGACAGAAAACCAAGACAAGTGGTACAAACTAAGGTGTTCCAGACAAACCAGAGTATATAACTTTATCTCTTATTTAGCACTATGATTACGAACTCTTTCAGGCCTTCTGGTGTTCAGCCCCTGAAGACCATTTCAGATGCCATAGCAACACTGCATGATCCCTTCCTTCCTGTTCACAGAACCTCTGAGCCCAGATTATACTTGAGATGTATAAACCCCTTGAGGTGAACATGTTCCTATATGTATAAGGACCTTTGGTTGCAGATGACAGAAATTTGAGCTAGGTTAAGCAAAAATTGCAACAGAAACAGCAGCAGCAACAACAGCAACTACAAATAATATTTCCTGGAAAGCTATTCACACAGTTTGCAAAATTAAAGAAGAGGAGCCAGGCATCAGGGCACCAAAGGTCAAGGCCAGTGCAGCACCCTGAGGAACTAGAACCAGGAATCCAATGTCATCAGGGGTGTGTGCATGTGTGTGTGTGTGTGTGTGTGTGTGTGTGTGTCCCTCTCATTTTTGCATCTTTCTGTGTATTGGGTTTATTTCCCTCAATGTGAACCCGCTTCTTCCACATGGCCAGCCTATGGCAGCTACAGGTTCACATCCTCCCAGCTCCACTACAAAGGAAAAAACCTTCTTTTAATTTAAATATCACAGCTAAATCTACTTAAGAAATAAAGTACCTAATTATATTAAAGTCAATGTTACCATTATCATTTAAAAGACAATAAACACACTTTCCCTGAACCTTGGAATCACATAGATGTTCATAGCTATAGGACCTCAAAGGGAGTTGCTTCATATTCTCCACGTATTACAGAAGCTATAAAATGAGATAATAAACCAAGCCAAGTGCAAATAAATAGATCAGAGACTGAGCAGCGTTCAGAGACTGAGCTTGTTTCCCACCATTCTCATTCTAACCTTAGGGCTTTAAAACAGAAAAGGTAGTGATGATACAAGACAAACACAAAGCTGATGGGTTTTTGTATTCTCAGTTTTTCTAAGGATTGTTTATAAGTGTATGTGATGTGTTTTTTATCAATGTGCTCTGCAGGATTTTATCACTGTATTAAAAATTAATTCTTAACCAGGGCTTTTGGACAAGATGGAGGCATAGGTAGACACACTGGGCCTCCTCCCACAACTGAAAGGACAACAACAAATTTAAAAACAAAAACCAACCAGAACTGACAGAAAATCAAACAGTATGGAAGTCCAACTACCAAGAAGTTAAAGAAGAAATACTCACCCACACCGGTTTGAGGGGCAGAAGCGGGCAGCCAGGCAGAGAGGACTTGGGCAAGGCGGTGGCTGGCAGACTGGGTAGTCCCACGTTCGAGTGTAGATACACTGGGAGGAACAACTGGGGAGCCGGACCAACCACAAAACCCAGGGTCCTAGCACAGGGAAATAAAGCCTCAAAGCCTCTGATTGAAAACCCCTGTGGGGGTTGAGGCCCCAGTGGGAGAAACTCCCAGCCTCACAGGAGAGTTCCTTGGAGAGACCCACAGGGTCCTATAATGTGCATAAACCCACACACCTGGGAATCAGCACCAGAAGTGTCCAATTTGCTTGTGGGAAGCAAGGGAAGTGACTGAAATCCAGCCGAGAGCTGAGCCAGCAGCACTGTTCCCTCTCGGACCCCTCCCCCACATATAGCATCAGGAGGCAGCAATGTGGGTTGCCCCGCCCTGGTGAACACCTAAGGCTCCACCCCTCACTATGTAACAGGCGCGTCAAGACAAAAAATGGCCCAAATGAAAGAACAGATCAAAGCTCCAGAAAAAATACAACTAAGCAATGAAGAAATAGCCAACCTATCAGATGCACAGTTAAAAACACTGGTTATCAGGATGCTCCAGAAACTCTCTGGGTACTTCAGCAGCATAAAAAAGACCCAGACAGCAATGAAGGTTGCATTATGCGAAATAAAGAAAAATCTACAAGAAACCAACAGTGACGGGAAGGAAACCAGGACTCAAATCCTATGTGGAGCAGAAGGAAGAAATAAACGTTCAACTGAACAGAATAAAGAAACAAGAATTCAAAAAAATGAGAAGAGGCTTAGGAACCTCCAGGACAACTTTAAATGTTCCAGTATCTGAATCATAGGGGTGCTAGAAGGAGAAGAGGAAAAGCAACAAATCAAAAACTTATTTGAACAAATAATGAAGGAGAACTTCCCCAATCTGGTGAAGGAAATAAGACTTTCAAGGAGTCCAGGATGCTCAGAGGAGTCCCAAAGAAGTTGGACCCAAGGAGAAACACACCAAGGCACATCATAATTACATTACTCAAGATGAAAGAGGAGAGAAACTTAAACGCAGCAAGAGAAAAGGAGACAATTAACTACAAAGGAGTTCCCATGATATATCAGCTGATTTCTCAAAAGAAACCTTACAGGGAAGCAGAGGCTGGAAAGAAGTATTTAAAATCATGAAACGCAAGGACCTACATCCAAGATTGCTCTATCCAGCACAGCTATACTTTAGAATGGAAGGGCAAATAAATGCTTCCTAGATAAGGTCAAGTTAAAGCAGTTCATCATCACCAAGCCCTTATTATATGAAATGTTAAAGGAACTTAACTAAGAAAAAGAAGAAAATCAAAAATACGAACAGTAAAATGACAACAAACTCACAACTATCAACAACCGAACCTAAAAAAAAACAAAACAAACTAAACAACTAGAACAGGAACAGAATCTCAGAAATAGAGATCACATGGAGGGGTATCAGCAGGGATGGCGGGGAGAGTGGGGAAAATGGTACAGGGAAGAAAAAAAATTAATTAATTCTTAACCATGCATTTACTAAACAAACTTTCTTCACAGTTCAAAAGCAATTTATGCACTGTAAAAGAATAAAGAAAGGAGGCTATTAAGGTATAGCAAAAGAAAAAGCATGTTTTATAGGCTTTGAATCTAACTGAATCATATAATTTATATTTAAGCCTGGTTCCCTGTTTCCCATTCAAACAACACTACTGAAATATCCCCTTTCCCTGTCTGTTCCATAGCATATATATATTCCAGATATTATGGTGGTTTTAAAAGTTTTGTCAGAACTTATGTTCTACATGAGAACATAATTCTCGTGTAGAATTAGGAAATCAGGCACTAGTTGATTTCCTAAAAAGAGAAGAATTAAACACACATACAATACATATTTTTCTTAACTTTGCAGCCCTCTTTCCTAAACCATCTGTTTGTTTAATTAAGAAAAGTGACCTTAATTAGTAAACTGATAAAACTCTGTTCTTTCAAGTGGAATTTCACTTTGTGAAATTTAAGGATACTCTGGAAAATGCAAAGATATTCTCAAGTAGTAATTACATAGAAAGCAAAATGCTTTTTTTTTTTGCTTTAACTCATTTTATTTACTCTCATTGGTTTTATTTAGCAGAAGTCACAATGTAAGCAATTCTACTTTTTTCTTGTTTTCCTTTTTTATTGTTGTTCAAGTACAGCAAAATGCTTTTTAATAAATTATATTTGCAATGAAATGTTTAAAATTTGAGCACTTTTTTATTTCATCATATTTGATAACTATTTATATCATCTTGACTCGGAGTCCCAGCGCCACCATTAAGTTGATGGTCACTACCTTGGGCAAGTTAGTTAATCTCTAAAATTTCTTTCTCTGAATAATAGGAACAACATTAGCTCTTTAGAGAGCTGTTATGAAGAGTAAATAAGATGATATACAAACAAGCACTTGGATTTCGCAATAGGCTTTGCTGCAGATTGAAGCCTGTAACTCAAAAGATAGCTGTCAAAATTTTATGTGTGTGAATCCTGATAGCATAAAAAGAATCAATCCTTTCCCATCTTTGAGATATGTGGGTTGTGGGAGCCTACAGGGCTCTGATAATATAATAATTAAAATAACATTTATCAAAGAATCACAGAATACCTCTCTGAACCTTTCTATTTTCATCCATATTTCAAATATTTTTTGTTGGAAGGGAGCATACCTTCAGTTTCATAGGAGTATAATAAAGTTACATAATAACATAGGTTATCTCCCGGGGATGGGTAAATGGCTTCTCTATTTTAATTTGCTTTGGATGGTTCATTGGTCTAGCTAGTTCATTAGATACAACTGCTAATTCCTAACATCCCTGTGATTCAAAGTGGCGGACAAGGGTTGTGTCCCTGTGTTGAAAGGGATTATAAAGGTAGCTCATGGCAAGGACTGAATGCAATTCACCTTTGAATCTTCAACAACCAGCTTAGTTCCTGGAATGTGGATCTTAATATACGGTTGTCGATCTGAACTGCACTGTGGCGCATCTCAGTCCTCCTTACTTTTGTCTTGTCCCCAAGACTTCGTGTTGGCCTAGGCAAGTATGACACCAAGATAATACCAAACTGAATACCACACTGAACAACTTTAATCAACTTACAGAATTTTGGTATTTAATCTACTTTTCCTTCCCTTCCTTCAAATAATGGCATGTAAGGATCTCTGTTGTTAAATTATAGTCTTAAATCAGCCCCTCAGCACCAGAAAATTGAATTAAATCTCTCATAATCGAGGAAGCCATTCATGTGGGAAGTGTCATTCCCATGGGATATTTGCACCACTGTTCAAATTTAAACACTATATCTAGGGAAAAGAAAGAATGTGGGAAAAATATAATAAGTTTTTCTTGTATGTTTGTATAATTTCTATTTTTTTGGCTGCAAGAAGTAATATGTAATCAATGGCTTGTCGGTTTTCAGCACTTGGTCCCAAGCCAAGTTGAAAAATAGCTCCTCTCCCACTGAGGACGTCCCAAAGCTTCAGGGTCTCCTTTGTGTTGTGAGAACCACATCCCAGGAGGTTTCCCTTGTTCTGAACTGAGGGACGTGGACGTGCAGACCTGAGCACTGTGGTTTGGTCATTAACACTCCCCAGCTGTCTCAAGACGTGGGATCTCAAAATAAAAGTGATGTGAAACATCCCCAGACCTAAAAAGTCACTCTATTAACACTGGGGCATGAGAGAGGAAAGAACTTTCTGTGACTCCAACCTATAGCTTAAAGGTCAGAGCACTTCCTGAAGCTATTGCTTCCAAATGGGTGAGGGGCGAACTTGGGCTCTGGCAGATCACTAGCAGGCTCCAGAGATCCAGGTGTGGGAGCAGCTGTGTGGGCACGTGACCTTTGCCCATGCTTTGCCCTTTGAGTCGTTATCAGTCAGAGTCTGGGACCGGAAGAAGACTCTACTTCAGACAAAAGTATTTTGTTCAATTATTATTTTCCCATCCAAATTTAGGTCAAGAGCTAGGTTAATTTTTTATGGGAATCAAAATAAAATTAGGCTTGCTTGTTAGAGTGGTCAAAGTAGCCAAATTGACTGTATCCTTTATAAGATAATTTTATTTTATAGTTTAAACTGATTTGTTCTTTATAAAAGGAGTAAAATGTTCAGTGTGTAATGACTTGAAATATTCAACCTCTACTTATCCAGATCTAGGGTATGTATAAGGGAACTCAACAATACTGTTTCTTTTTAATCTATTTTTATCTTACTCAAAATCAAATGAAATCAAGTTCATTGCAGACCAGATTGAAACGAGAGGTGAGTCCAGAAGCTGGGACACCTCTGGGCTATACATGTCCAAGAATCACTGGACTATCTGATTTTTAATATACCTGGCCTTGGTACAATATATAGAAATATATGTGTATATATATATATACACATATGTGTATATATATATATATACACATATATGTGTATATATATATATACACATATATGTCTATTTCCTCTTAGAAAGTTTTTAAAAGGGAGGCAGGGTCGTGAATGTCATGAAAAGACTATGAGCTTAGGAATCAAAACTAAGTTTGAATCCCAGGTGTGGTACCAGCTAGTTGTGGTGTTGATCAAGTAATTTTATCCTCCCTAGCCAAACCTCTAAGTCAGCAGCAATGGAGCAATACCGACTCCATCGAGCTGCAAAGAGTGAATGATAATGTATATGCGAACATCCTATAGTGTCTATATACATGTTAGCAGCCCAGTTAAAGTCAATTTCCTTCCTTACTAGGCAATTCAAGATATTCAAGATTTAAACATTTCTCAAATATTAGGCACCTATTTATTACATTTTAAATTGTGTAAGTCATATTTTGAAACAGGCCAGCTGTCATATATTTTGGAATTTCATTCTAGTGAGTCCACCATTGATTCAATCAGATTTAAAAGGAAAAAAACCATCATAAAAGTGACTCATCCTTCAAAATGAGTGGTGGTTTCTAAGTGAGGACTAAGTGAGACGTAGAGACCTTTAATACTGAAAAGACTATAGTATACTATCCCCCTTACCACTCATTCATTTATTCAGTCATCATTTAACAAATATTTATTGATTACCTACAATATGCCAGGCACTGTTCTAGGCACTGATAGAGAAGTTATCAAAAAGACAATAACCTCTACTAAAGTGAAGTTTATATTTTAGTGCAGGAAATAAATAACATAATAAATATTGTATAAAATGTGATATGTGCTTTGGGAACAAATAGAGAGTCAGGTAAGATAGGTGGGCTACTGGGGCCAGTGATAAAGTTTGAAATCGTAAATTGGACCTTCAATATACTCCTCAATGTGAGAAGTGAAAAAAGCAAGGAGATGAGAAAGGAAGCCATGTAAATACTAAAGGGAGAGTCTTTCAGGCAAAGGCAATGGCCAGTGCAAGGTCCTTGAGGTAGGCACGCATGTGCTGTGTTTGAAGTAAAGCGAAGAGGCGAGTATGGTAGGAATGGCATGAGAGAGTGGGAGAGTACTAAGAGATGACCCCAAAGATGTAATGAGAGACAGATGTTATTGTCATTGTAGTTTATTGTAAGGACTTTGGTTTTATTCTCAGTGAAATGTGAAGCCACTTCAGTGTTCTGGGCAAGAGAGTAACACAAACTGACTTACATGTTGACGGGACCGTTCTGGCTGCTCTGCTGAAAACAGATCGTGAGGCAGTCACCGTGGAGGGTGAGATAGGGTGGAAGGCTATTGCAATAATTCAAGTGAGAGACGATGACTGAACCAGGGTGGCGAGAGTGGACGTGGTAAGAGACGGTCAAATTCTGTGTATATGAAGTCAGAGGAACCCACAAGACTGCACGACAGGTTGGAAATAAACAAGTCAAGAATGCTTTCAATGTTTTCCACCTGATTAACTGAAAGGGTATGGAGCTACCATTAATTGAAATACATAAGAGTATGACAGAGGAGGTTTGGAGGTAGGAAGAACACTTGGGCACATTTAAGATTTTTATTAGACACCCAAGCAAAATTGCCAGATAAACAATTGAACATATGAGGGCTAGAGATGAGGGCTGAATTCAGATGACACACCAGACCCACAACCACACATTCATAATTTTGTGGAATTTAAATATAACACAATTAACAATCACTATTCTTCTGCATCAGATTAGCCTGAAAATAATCCAGCAATTCCTTTTGTACATTTTAATCTTTTGGACTCCACTTAAAATTCGGGTATTTTACTTACACTTAAAACTGTAAACCTGAATGATATCAGTAAGGAAGACAAGAGAAAGAGGTTACTCGATTTAGGGGCATGACTGCATCAGATTAGAAAATTAGGGAGAAGTGGGAAAAGAAATAGCCAGGGAGGAAAAGGGAAAACCAGGGGGTGTCGGTGTCCTGAAAGCCAAGCAAAAAGGGGCATTCAGGAGGAAAGAGTGACCAGCTGCGTGCAGTGCTGCTGACTCCAACAGATGAGACCTACGAATAAAAACTGGATTTAGCAACACAGAGACCAACTTTTCAGACACACCACAAAAAAATTCAAAGTAAAAGAATATATATTATAAATTAAGGACAACTAACAAAATTCTGATTTGGACAGTAAGATTACTTTGATTTTTTTTAATTATTAAAGTCTTTTAAAAATGGGGGGTGGGTAGTCCATTGTTAGTGGTTAAGGATTATACTCAGTCTACATTTTAGATAATCTAACAATGGAATGACTGATCCATTAAATTATTCACCATACTGAGTTAAAACATAAAAGTTGGACTTTGTATCAGTAGCATCTTCTTTACCTGCACAAAATCCCTTAGTTATAACTAATAGTATTTCAAATAAATTTTGAATATATTAGAAATATATCTCTAGACGTCAGGCAAAGGTCCATTCGTTTTTTAACAAAATTAGGTACAACAGTTTCAAATATCAAATAATATAAATTACATGTTGCAGTCTATTAGAAAATAAATTAATTTGTCCTCTAATGAGTGTATACTTAGAGTGCCATCTACTGTTTGGTAGTAAAACCATAGCATACTGACAAATTAGGATAAAGATACAATACAGTTATCTTTTTTATTATCAGGGATCCCTTTCTGTAATTCAGACATTCTATGTAAACAACACTAATTTGAAGAATATATTACATTATTTCAATGAGATTCTCACTGAAAAACTATAACATGCTACACATTAATCCAAAAACCTTACAAATTTTATATACCATAACAAAAGCTCACTAAAGTGTATGTAAGTATATATGCATGCATATATATGCATGCAACAAACTACTATATAAATACGTACTTTAAAAATTACTTTCTGATTACCAAAAAATTAACACATTTATTTAATAAACAACTGTTTTGCATGCAGTGAAATTTGTTTACCTCTGACATATTTTTCAAAGAGTCTACAAGTGATTTCAGTGTTTATGGCATATAACTCATTTTTTTCCCTAATCATTTTAACATGGTATATTTACTATAGAATTATCTTTAGGCTATATTGTTAAACCAAAAAAAAAAAAAAATAAGGTAGAGAAAATTTTGTGTGATTTATCTAGGAAAAGAGAAAGGATATATATGTTACTATATGTAACACATATAATATATATACATGTATGTTATTTATAAAATAAACAGATAAATCATACAAAGATTAAAAGCAGTATCCTTTAGAAAGAGGAAGAGATTAGAGGAAACAGAAATAGAAGCCAGGCTTCCTTAACTATACTTTGCTCAGTAGATTCAACTACATAATTATAAAGCACAGTTAAATATGAAAAGTAACTTCAACAAATAAGGTGAAAGGAATGAAAAGTTTAAATAGTGTGAATAAAAAATTCTTACAAAAACATTGTAATGAGGAATACGTATATTCTGTAAAGTCAAGGTATTAAAAAAGTCATTTTTAATAGAAACATGTTACATTGGGAGCCTTCTGGGGTCCTGTAAGCTCCAGCATGTTGAGGAGACTAAGGACCAGATTTCTGTAGCTGATGTATGTTTACAGACTCCCCCTCAGCTTTGATAGACAATGACCTGAATTCAAGTATTATCGTTTAATTTCGAATATTTTGGGGCCTTAGCAAAATGTTATATTCAACATTTTCTATCCTTATTCTCCCTTTATTTTTATTTCCTTAGGAATCAATACAAAAATATTATATTCATATCATAAGAATTTATAGACATCACTAGACTATAGGTCTGTGTTTTCATAAAAGCAGATCGTTGTTTTTACTGTTTAGGTTTTTTTCTGTGTTTTAATCATTCTGCATCTAAAGGAAATTGAGTGTCATCTTACCTGTCAGTGCTGTAATTATTCTACAATTAGTTTACAGCATGAAAAATAGTAAACTTTAAACACGAGATTAAAAAGTTGAAATGAAGAAATTACAAGCACAATTACCCTGATGCTTTCCTCTCTCTCTCCCTCCCTTCCTCTCTTCCTTTCCTCTGCCCGTCTGTCTGTCCAGTCCCTCAGCAAATATTTACTGAATTCCTGTATGTGCAGGCTCTGCGTGTGCAATGGTGAGTAACCTTTGGCCAGTAGGAGTTAGGTGTGAATCGTGGTAAGGAGAAAACCAAACAACTGTATATAAACAGAAGGTCCTAGTAATTTTTATTTCATTTTTACTTCAACCAGCTCTTTGTCAACTCACATTAATACTCCCCATGTGTTAAAGAAAAATGAGCTCTTGAATTCACCTGTTTCTTATTAGCAGGTTAAAAAGAGGGAGAGAGACTTGGGAAGAGGTCCAGGGCCAGAGAAAAGTAGGATGACAGTGAAATGAGAATACCTGTCATATTGATATCTGATAGCCTGTAGTGTCCCATGCTGTCCGGTCCCTCGGTAGGGCTCATTTCAAAAGGCTGTTTACTCCTTGATTTATTTCTTGATGTTTTGAACTGGATGTCATTTGTTTACCCTTTAAATACCAAACTCTATTATTTATCCTTCGGTACTCACATTTCACTGCCCACCTTCTTTATTTGTATAACACCCTCCAATAATTCCTTGAGCACAAAACCTGTCTCTTACTCATTCTAGTGTCCTCTACACAATAAGAACTTAATAAATATTAATAAGATTGAACCTCAAAAATGTATAATTAGCCTGCCTATAACCAAATGTTACACAAATCAGACTGATTTGTTTACCACCCACAGTCATTTAAAAGCTTGGAATATAGTACACACACACACATCATACAATCTATATATTTGATGTGATGAAATGTTCCAGTCTGTAAATTATTATAGTTCCTAAGGGATCACATCAAATTTAAAAGTCACTTCCTGAGTGCTCTCAAACAGATTGCATTTCAATAAAATAAAATTCTTTTCCAGTTTACTGAGCCATCTTTTATCTTAAATTCATAAACTTTTATGAGGAAAATAAAAGTTGTGATAAAAATTCTTTGGTTACCTGAAACCTAGTAGAAGATAACCCCCACCAAATTGTGTGAGGCACATAAAAGGGTACTTGTGTTTGAAAAATCAAATCAAAAGCAGACAAAAAAGATGAAAGTAAGGTTTGCATAATTTGTTTACTTACCAAACAGAATAAAATTAGAAAATCTATCATATCATCCAGAAATTGGACATACATGATACTCACATTTTTTCACCATCTCTGGGGAATGCTTCTTAACAAATTTTCTGCAAACCTTTTGCCAACAATGCCTGTAAATAAAGTTAACAAAAACTCAAAGGAAAGTGGCCCTTTGTGATGTAGAGAGTCAGAAAATCCAGACTATTAGAACAACCATAAAAGTGGTTAGTGCTAGAACCCAGAGGGATCAAAATGGATTGAGAAATGCAATCACAGTGACTAAGATATGGGCAATGTAAAATATGGCCCAAAATAAGTGCTTCCTGTAGGTGCTCCCTTGACTCACACCTGTAGTGAGGTAGGTAAACATCTAGTCAAGCAGCCAGCCTTGGTCGACAGCTTGGCCTTACCAGAGCACCTTGAAGCCCAGTACAAGTAGGAGCTACATGCACATCACTTTGTAGCTCATGCCGGGAGGCCCTAAGCAGAGCACCGGTGGTGGCTGACCTTGACCTATACCTTCCAGGAGGCCCCAGAGCCGGTGTACCCAGTGAACAGTGTGGCCAGTGAACAGCAAGTACCAGAGCCCTGCTGAAGTAAGCCCTGCTCTGTGAGCTCTGTAGGGTAACTCCCTACACAGCTAATCCTCCATGGTGGTTGGAGGTCAATGACTGGTGATTGCAGCTAGTCCTTGCAGCTCATCAGCCTAGGGTTAAATCCCTCCCATTAGTGTGCCCAACTGCAACTGAGACTCAACTACAACAGGAGGGTGCACACACCCACAGGGTATGCACCTGGAGTGCCCAGTTTGGGTGATCAGGGATGCTGTGCCACTGGACCTTACAGGACATCTACTACATAAGGCCACTCTATCAAGCCTGGAAAATGTAGCAGCTCTACCTAATACACAGAAACAAATACAGGCAGGCTGCCAAAATGAGGAGACAAAGAAACTTGTCCCAAATGAAAGAACAGATCAATACTCCAGAGAAAGAACTAAACAAAACAAAGTTAAGCACTCTACTAGATGCAGAGTTCAAAACACTGGTTATAAGGTTCTCAAGGAACTTAGCGAGAGCTTCAACAGCATAAAAATGGATCAGTGAGAAATGAAGGATGCACTAACTGAAATGAAGAATAATTTGCAGGGACTCAACAGTAGAGTAAATGAAGTTGAACATCAAAGCAGCAATTTGGAATATAAGGAAGCAAAAACATCCAATCAAAATAGCAAAAAGAAAAAAGAATGAAAAAACTATGGTATATTTACACAATGGAATACTATGCAGCAGAAAGAAAGGAGGAACTCCTACCCTTCACAACAGCATGGATGGAACTGGAGATCATTATGCTAAGTGATATAAGCCAGGCAGTAAAAGACAAATACCGTATGATCCCACCTATAAGTGGAACCTAATCAACAAAACAAATAAGCAAGCAAAATATAACCAGCAACACTGAAATAAAGAACACACTGACAGTAACCAGAGGGGAGCAGGGAGGGGGATAACAAGGGAAAGAAGGGGAAGGGTCATCAAGGAACATGTATAAAGGACCCTTGGACAAAACCAAGGGGGGAAAGATTGAGGGTGAAAGGTGGGGGTAGGTGGGGCAGAGGAAAGTGGTGGAAGAAAAATGGAGACAACTGTACTTGAAAAACAATTAAAAAATGCAAAAAAAGACAAAGGAAAAGAAAAAAGAATTCCAAAAATGAGGATAGAGTAAGGATCCCCCGAGACAACTTCAAGTGTACCAACTTTCACATAATGGGGATGCCAGAAGAAGAGAGAGAGCAAGAAATTGGAAACTTATTTATAAATATAATGGCAGAAAACTTCCTTACCTTGTTGAAGGAAATAAACATAAAAGTCTAGGAAGTGTAGAGACTCCCAAACAAGATGAATCCAAAGAGGCTCACACCAAGAGAAACCATAATTAAAATGTAAAAAGTTAAAGATAAAGAGAGAAGCTTAAAAGCAGCAAGAGAAAAGCAGTTAGTTACCTACAAGGAAACTCCCAATAGACTGTTACCAGTTTTCTTAACAAAAACTTTGCAGGTTAGAAGGGATTGGCAAGAAATAGTCCAAGTGATGAAAAGCAAGTAACTAAGATTACTCTACCCAGTAAAGCTATCATTTAGAATCAAAGGACAGACAAAAATCTTCCTAGATAAGAAAAAGTTAAAAAAAGTTCATCACCACCAAACCAGTATTATATGAGATGTTAAAGGATCTTCATTAAGAAGAAGAGGAAAGGAAAAAAGATTAAAAAAATAGGAACAATAAAATGACAAGAAAAAATCTATCAATAATTGAATGTAAAAAAAAAAACAAAATAAATGAACACGCAGAACAGAAACAGACTCATAGATACAGAGAACATTTTGATGATTGCCAGATGAAAGGGGGTTGGGTGGGATGGGTGAAAAAGGTGAAGGGATTTAGAAGTACAAATTGGTTGTTACAGAATAGTCACAGGGATGAAAAGCACAGCATAAGGAATATAGTCAATAATATTCTAATAACTTTGTGTGGTGTCAGGTGGGTGTGAGATTTATTGAAGTGATTACTTAGAAAGTTATGTAATGTCTGACCACTGAGGTGTACACCCAAAAGTAATATAATAATGTATGTCAACTGTAATGGGAAAAGAAAAATGATGTAAAATCTTTCTAAAAAGAACCTTAAATCTAGTTGAAAAGATAAAATGTTATACAAAATGAGAATGAATGGAAAGTAAATCATAGTTAATATTTAATCAGCAGTGTTAAGACTTTTGTGTCTTACCTTTTTTGATCTTCACCTTTTTCAAGCCAGTAGAGCATCATACTGGTTAAGACAGTAGCCCTGGTGGCGAGCTGCCTGGATTTGTGTCCTACCCTGCCAAGTACTCATAACCCAAGAGCCCACATGAAGCCTCAGTCAAATATTTAATATCTCTGGGCCTCAGTTTTCCTCATCTGAAAACCAGGAATAGGGGTTATAACTGCCCCATGGAACTGTTGTGAAGAGTGAATAAATTAATATATAGAAAGTGTTTAGCATAGCCCAAAACACAAAGTAAGCAAAAATACATTTTAGTTCTTTTAAACTATTATCCTCATTGTCATCACAATTGTTATTGTTATTTTACAGTGGAAGAAAGTATGGCTTAAAGAGTTTAAGCAAATTGCCCAAGCTCACACAGCCAGCTGGAGCCTGGCTCTGAACCTTGGTGAGTAAGGTACCAGAGCATGGAGAAGAGAGAAGAAAAGGATGTGTGAGTTGTACGTAAGTCAAGGACACAATCGTTGAAGCTTAATTAGTTTTTTGTTAGGACACTTGCCATTCCTAGACATAAAATACCCCTTTTCTCTCTAGCCCCAAACATGATCTTTTGGTTAATGTTCAATAACCAGGTCTCCGCAAAGAAGAATTATGTGTACTCAAGCTTATGAAAATTTTTATGTATATAGAGAATGAGTAATGCACAATTTACAAATAAAATTTAAATATATAATAAAAAAGATCAAATAGACCAGGAAAATAAACTTTCTCAAGTAGCACAATGCTTTTCTATGCCCCATCAACTTTGTATAGCCTGGAAACTTTGCGGCAAGCAAAGTTTTATATATTTTATATGGAATTTTATATATACCCCAACACATAAGAAACTTTCACACTAATAGATTGAGACTTGACCAAGCTGTCAACACTGGGTGAGTTAAGAGCCAGTACAAACAGCTGTACTGGTGTTATAGTAATGAACCAGGACAAAGAATTATATCAATGTCAAGGTAATGAGGCCAAAAATATGACACTCAGTCAACACAAGTTCTCTTTCTGATTCTTTTAGTGAGAATGAGGAAGTATGTCATATAAAAAGAAGGTAATTTTAAAGACCTAGATATTATGCGTCTCATTAACATCTCGGAAAAGTCAAGAGAAATTAACATTTTAACTCTAATAGGAAGAAAACATATTTAATGACCAATTGCTGCAGTTTGAGTTGATGAACAGACTTTCACACAAAACAAAATAAGCAAGCAAAAACTGCGTTTCTCTTTGGAGAATGTTCCTCATTTGTTGGTGTGGCTACAAAGGTGAGTTTCCCCCATCAACCTTTGTAGGCAGAAAAAGTTTAAGACATGGAAACAACTGAAGTGTCCTTCGATTGTAACTGGATAAGAAGAGGTGCTACTCATACAATAGAAGACTACTCAGCTATAAGAAAATATGAAAACTGCCATTTGCAACACATCAATGGATCTTGAGAATATCATGCTAAGTGAAATAAGTCAGAGGAGAAAAGTTAAAACCACATGATTTCACTCATATGTGGGTTATAAAACTGAAAGCAACATGTGAACAAACAAGAAAAACAAACAGACAACAGCATGGTGGTTTCAAGAGGGAAGGGAGGTGAGGGGTAAAGGGGGTTAAAGTATGGTGATGGAAGATTTGACTATGGTGATGGAAGATTTGACTTTGGGTGGTGGGCAAACGACATAATATACAGATGATGTAACATAGAATTGTACCCTGGGAACCTATATCATCTTATGAACTAATGTCATCCCAATACATTTAATTTAAAAAATATTAATAAACAATGAACAAGTTCCTAGAAAGATGCAAACTACTAATACTGACTCAAGAAAGAATAGAAAATCTGAAGATCTATAACAAGTAGCATGACAGAATTAGTAATAAAAACTTTGCACAAAGCAAAGACAACACCCAGGTGGCTTCACTGGTTGTGTGTTTGTACCCTTAAAGGGCATCTCTCTAATTCCCCCACCTGCCTTTCTGCCTGTAGAGTCTTGAAGCTTTTGGCTAGTGTTTTTGCTCTCCTCTATACTGGTAGAGTATAGGACCAAAAGAAAAAAGAAGAAGAAGAAGGAGACAGAGGGGGAGGACGAGGAGGAGGAGAAGAAGAAGAGGAAGAAGAAGAAAGAACCTCTTTCACATAGCACATTTAAAACTAATACACAAAGCAAAGCTACATTCACACACACACATACATACCCAAGGACGTATATGAAACACATTAGGGTAAGTGTCTGTGGGAGGCAGAGCACAATGAATGAGATATAGGAATGAAAAAGGAAAAAATAAGAGAGGGCCCTTTCACAGACCAACGATAATAAAAAGTAATGAACAGAGAACCCTTATCTCAAATATCAGCACCTGAACTTAGGAATAAAGTCTTCTGCCAAAACAATGGTAAAGGCAATCAAGTAATAGGGAGAATACGTCCATATTTTTCAAATATTGGCAGTATTTTCAAAATAGTGTCACACTACAATAACTTTCATTTAATGATTTCCACTACTTTTTTCTTTGGGCACTGTAAAATTCCCCATTTTCCCCATTTCCTGGACTTTCTAAAGTATTTCAGATCAATTTCATGGATACTTGTCATTTCTCTTTATGTTCAAGATATGGATGGTGAGTTTAAAATGGCTGTGTTGCAAGACTTAAATTTGTGTCCGTTGTTAGAACTGAAGCACATTTTCCTAGTATAATAATATTATAACTGTTAGTGCAAGGAAGTGCCAATGTATCACATGGGAAAATAAATGCATGAATGTGACTCAATGCATGAAGATTGAAGGAAGTTTACAGTATATGTCTTATTCCCCATATGTCATATTCAATAATTTACATATCTGTTCTTCTCCATGAAACATTAAGGTTCTTCACAACTGAAGCTCTGTGGGTTTTTTAAAAAAATTCTATCACCCACCACAGTACTTAGGAAATTTATTCTGCTCAGAATAAGCAGATCTTCAATAAATGTTTCTTGGATGATGAGGTAAATGGCTATACCAATATACTGTGGCCAATAATGTTTAAAGTGAAAAACACAGTTAAGTCCTTGCATATTCTGTCATCCCACCATTATCAAAAGGAGAATGAAATTAAATACTAGAAAAAGAAGGATTTCAATGCCATTCTCCTGTCCACTTCTCAAGCCTGCTAGGGAACACAGAATCCTCTGACTTCATAGATAAGAAGGCCCTCTACATGGTTCAGGTGACCAAACACTTGTAAATATAAAGGAGAGTGGAAAAGATCTCCTGTGTTAATATGACCCTATATACCAAAAAATTTTTTAAATGTGCCCAGAGCACACAAGCACTCAGATTACAGAACTAAAAAAAAAAAAATATTCTGTTGTGTTTCAACCCTTGGTGGTCCTCAAACAAATTCTCCAGTCCATAGGAATGGGGCCACCTAGTGGTCGTACCGTACCAGCACCCTCTTAATTTGTGATCTCAATACTTTTCACCTTTAAAAAGCCTACCGTAGTGCCTTACCACTCATCCTTGGAAGCAGTGTAAATAAATCCCGAAAAGCTATTTGACTAAATGGATCAGGATTCTTAAAACTGCTGTTATCCAAGTTTCTCCAGGTCCTATACACGAAGTAGCAGAAGTGGTAGTGATTCAAACGATCCGGCTTTCCCTATGCACATGAAAACTCATTCTTCCATCAATGTCCCTCAAGTCTTTCAATTTCAGGAAGTCTAATATTTTCCCAAATAGGTCCTACTCCACCAATGACACAGTTGGTGCTCCTGGCCCTGTCTCCCATAACCCCTACCCCCATCATAGACTCTGAAGCTTCCCTCTGCTCTGCCCAGGAAAGGAACATATCCAGAAGCAACCTCTTCACCTAAGAGCAGTGCTAGCTCTCCACTTTCCCTGGTGTGTCTCATACTGTCTCATCCAGAGCCCTAAGCAGTGCTGCCTCTGCCCTCATCCCTCAAATTCGCCTGCACCTGCCATCTACACTCTTCCTTTCAAAGGGCCTGAACCCATAGTGCCTGGCAGAAGACTGATAGCACACTGTCCCTCTGCCTTCCCATTCTTTCCCAAAAGCTCAAAACTCGCCCTCTGGCTTAGTTTCCATTGTTGCTGTAACAAATTACTTTGAATTTAGTGGCTTAAAACAACTCAAATTAGCTCACCAGTCTAGAGGTCAGAAGTCCACAAGTCTAGAGGTTAGTTTCACTGGGCTAAAATCAAGGCACCTGGAGCCTTTGTATCTTGTGCAGGCTCTGGGGAGAAGTGTTTCCTTGCCTTTCCCAGGTTCTGGAGGCTGCCTGCTTACCTATGGCCCCTTCCTCTGTCTTCAAAGACAGCAAGTTCAGCATCTTCTCTCTCCTCTGACCTCTGCTTCTATTCTTATATCGTCTCTTTCTGATTCTGACATGCCTGCCTTCCT
>CM052539.1:28052953-28095383 GCA_028533065.1 Trachops cirrhosus
AAATGCCATAATGGTTTGGAGTTACAAGCTGATGTCATTCATAAAAGATGGGAAGTAGAATTCTGTGCCAAGAATGAGTTTACACCTAGTAACTTCAACCTAATTATATTTGAATTTGTTATTGTGGGGAGTAAATTACTTTAACGTTTGATGTTCCAGTTTTGGTTTTTAAAGAGGTGGCTGTTTCTGAAGCATATTAATTACCCACATTTATATACGTGATTTTCATTTACCCAGCCTTGTTTAAAAAGGAGATATACCAAAAGGTATACAGTTAATAATTTCTTTATTTTTTTTAATCCAAAGGAAGCCTGGGGAGGAGCGAGGTAAATAGGAGCTGGCCCGCAGAAGATAACACTAATGTAATAGGAAGTGTGCAGAGGAGAGATAGGGAAAGACTTGGGGGTATGGTTCAATTCAGTAAACATTTACTGAGCCCTAATTCCTGCGATATTCATCCAAAGGGATAATACCAGGGTGAATATGATGACATGGTTCTTTCCCATGAAGCCCACAGACTTTTGAAAGTTTTTACCTCCTTACAAAGGGTATACACTGAAAAATAAGGATTCAGAAGGTGCACCCAGACTGCAGTGATGTAGTAAAATTCTGTTTTTGTGAAATGAACTAGAAATTAAAATTAAAGATTTAGAGTAAAACTCATTTCCAACTTTTTGTTGCATACATGAAGAAACCCCTTTCGAACTGGCTAACTGGCTTACTGGTTAGTAAGGCTTGTTCGAAGTACCATCATATTCAAGGGCAAAAAATGATTCATTCAGCAAATACAGGGGTGGACAAAAGTAAGTTTATAGTTGTTGGGTATGCAAAACAGAGTTTATTCGTGTATTATAATTTATTAATTATTGTATTATTTCCCATATGAACAACTATAAACCTACTTTGGCCAACCCCTGTATTTACTGACTACCTACTTTGCGACAGGCAATAGGGCCAGTCTCTAGCCTCATGGAGCTTGCATTATAAGAAGGAGAGACTGACAATATGCAAACAAATTAAGGTACATTTATCAGGTGGTAATAAATATTTTAAAACTAAAGTAAGGTAATGGTACACTCTGTCACCAGGATCCTCTGTTTCTTGTTTTTTCTATATAGTCTCTCCCTTTATGGTATCAAAGTGGTTGTGTTGAGAAGTGCAGAACTTCCCATGCACATAACAACTCTGTCCAAACCTCTGTACTCAACCAGACACCAGCATGGTTTCTAGCAGCCTAAGTCTATGTTCTTAGGATGATCCCAGTCCCACTTAAAAATGCCTGCCTGAGAATGCTCAGGAGAACTTTTCTTTCAACGTGTAGTTCCTGAATCCCCTCTTACAGCAGTTACTTTAGAAAGTTTGTTGTCCTGGCTGGAGTGGCTCAGTGGATTGAGTGCCGGACTGTGAGCCACAGGGTCACTGGTTCGATTCCCAGTCAGGGTACATGCCTAGGTTGCAGGCCAGGTCCCCCATAGGGGGCGCATGAGAGGCACCCACACATTGATGTTTCTCTCCTTTCTCCTCCCCTCCCCCTATCTAAAAATAAATAAATAAAAAGAAAGTTTGCAATTATAAATCTCTTTGCTGACCTTCCAGACCTAAATTTACTGGTCCTCAAGGATCTGACAGCCATCTCTTTGAAATGCAAACATTCTGGGGAGGCAATTCACTCAGTCCCCAGTCCCTAGGGAGGACACAAGTGCCTTGCTTCAACTTTCACCTTGCCTCCTGCCATCAAGTTAGATGTTTGTGTCTCCTCTGGTTAAGCACCAGTTAACAAACCCAGAATGGCCTAGTTACATGGAGTGACCCCCTTTAACACCCCTCAGTGCCTTTCCCTTATTATACCCCAGCCTTGTTTGGGGGAATTTAAGTTCAGTTCATGCTGGATTCTGTTCCCTACTGCAATAGTTAATAAATGAATAAAGCCAGACCTTGCTGCTATAACTAGTGTCTGGCTTTGTCCTTGACAATATTCGTCATATTATACCAGGTTTCGGTCTAGTCAAAAAGAACTTTCCTCTTTGCAACTTAAAGTCTCATTAGGTCTCACTGGGTCCCCTGCTCATCCTTGAACCAGTCATTGTGACTGTGAAAACACAGTGCTTGTCTTGGTATAATTTAGCCCTATCTTCCACTCCTGGAGTGAATAATGAAGCAGCCCTGACACAAAGACACAGAGGTTAATCAAGAGAAAAATTGGAGTACAGTTACCAAAAGGGGGAATAGATGCTATAAATCAAAATCCAATAAACAACCATTGCAGCAGACGTTGGGGATCTTGCTATGAAATTATTGGAAAAGACGTGTATACAAGTATATTAAGCAATGATTTTCCTGTCTTCATTTATTGAATGCATTTGTTTGAAATTTCATGAAAGAATAAATGACTGGAGCACTGTAGTAACTTTTTCTGTGCCAGTTTTATTTAATACATCTAGACTAGAGTATAAACTCCTTAATGTTTTATACTCTGAGCCACCTATGATATCTGTCACTGTGCCAATAATCTTAGAAATAATAAAATTAGCATTTCCCTTACTAGTAAAAAGAGTATAATCTTTCCAACTCCCTTTTCTAACAAGATATTATGTGTTACTGTGATTTTACTCTGTAGGTCACACAGCTGCTTGCTATCAGGCATCCTTTCTAGGGATCTGGAAAGTTTCACTCAGAAGTTACTAGAAAGGACCAGCATGACTCTCTCCATGAAGCTTTTGCTAGTCCCCTCTGTGGAAATTAATCGTGCCTTTGTTTCCCCATGTATAACAGTGTTGTTCATACCTTTGCTTAATGCATGCAGAATGCTGGGAGGCAAGACCACAGACCCTGGGGTCAAAGTGTGTGGATGTATTAAGGGCAAATTTGGGAAAATCAATTTCTTTGAGCCTCTGAGTCATCATTTTGAGAATGGATTTGTGTCTGTCCATAGGCTTGCTGAAGGAATTAAGTGAGATAAAGTGTATACAACCATTAGATTAGTGATCTATCCTTGACATCGTCCCCTTGTATTGAAGGTTTTTACATTCTTCATCTCTTCCATGGGCCAGTTGCGTTGCTGGTAAAATGGGAAAGTTGTAATAATCTTCAAAGCTTTTTTAATGCTAGCATTATTTGGAGCCAGATTTGGCCTGGGATGACCCTCGCTCTACTAAGTGCAAAGCTAATGAGAAGCTACTCCCTTATTCACTTTGGTGTGCTTTATATATCAGAATCTCAAATAAAATGTGCTGGTTTGAATTTAATTGACTTATTCTGAAGCTGCAGTTAGAGTTTGGAGCATCCTTCCTGCCTCTCATCTACTTTCTTTGTTCAACAAATATTTACTCCAGGAAGGAACTGAAGAAAATCTGACTGGTTTGTGTTTTGTTAGAGCCAAGTTTGTAAAAGCTTGTTCTTCTACAGTGGTTCAGTTCCGTATAAGTAAAGCTCAGAACAAATTGATTTTTTTAACTGTTGCCTAACATGTGAAAAATAAGGGTTTCTAGGGTGTGGACTTATGACTAACAAAAGGCCTGTGTTCTCTTTAAAATGGCTGCGCATGCTTCGAAATAACTTTCATAGGCATCGTGGTTGATATTCTTGTTTATCCTGTTAGAGGTAGTTTGACTTCATGTGAGGCTAAAGCCACTGGCATTTAGACTTTGACATTTACTCTAAACTTGATTGTGAATTTTATGAGGCCTGTTTGTTCACTTGCTCATTCTTTCTCTTTTGCTCTTCCTCATCTGATTCCCCTAAACCAAAGGAAAATTGTCTGTTTACTTGGATCCTTTAATAATAGATAATGATCATTGGATTTTAAGTGTATATATTGGATGCTATTTTTACATTCCCAGTGTCATTGCCTTACATAATGCATACAAATTAGACAGTTTGGAGCTTCGATGGTCTGAAAACAGAATTTTAATTTTCTTTCCAACAGAGTAAGTGTGAGGATTAAATGAGGCTGTGTGGATTTTTTTTTTTTATTAACGTTTCTATTTTATTATTTTGAACAGCCAACATTTTTTTAATGTTCATTCTGTGTTGTGGTTTATAGTTAATCCTCATAACAACCATAAGAGGTAATTACTGTTGTCACCTTCATTTTGCTGAAAATTGAGGCTTTGGGAGATTATGGATTTTGTGTAGTCGTATAGCTAGTGTGTAGTGTGACCCTTCCTATAGAGTCCATACTCTCAACCATTTCCTGTTTCACTCAACAAATACGTTTTAGCACCTGTTACACAGCAGGCACTCTAAAAATGCTTTGTGAAAGGTAAACAATTACAGAAAGGTTAGTTGTTGCTTCCTTACCTCTCTTTCCTCAATGGCTTCAAGGGAATTATAGTACTGTGCTGGCCAACACAGTGCTGTAGGGCTGAGCAACATGGCCTGTTCTCAAGGTCTGTAGATCCCCAGTGTCCAGAATGGTGCCTAGTGCCTGAGACAGAATCGGACTAAATAAACGTTTCATGAGTGAAGGAATGAGTGAATGATAAAGGCAGTAAAGAAGGAAAACAAGCAAACAAACCACTTCCAAAAACCTCTATTTTATTTAATTTATCTTTTAAGCATTTCAGAAAGATCACTGAATCCTGTGGTGGTGAATTTTCATATAGTAAAGATCAGGACAATAAAGTAAATGGCTTCAGCAATTTATTTAATGATGTAAATTATATGTCAAAAGACCCATATTTTTGTTTTTAGTGTTCGCTTTTAACTATATTCTTTTATCTCACTGCCCTCCCTTGCTTTCTCTTTTTAAAAAATTCACTAGATTTTCAATGATGCTTTACTTCATTATATACCTTTGACTGTGACATTTACCTATTGCAAAATCTATCCTCAAATTATTTCAGATTTCGAGGTGGAAGAAAACAGGGTCAGAGTGACACAAGTAGATCTGAGACACCTGACCTCCAACCAGTGACTCATTTTATTTACTAGGATTCCTTAGAAAAAATGGGGGAGGGGAGATTAATTGACTTCATTTCTAGATTTAAATCCTCCTTCTGCAAATATTAAAGGGAATAAACCAAATTAGTAAATGAAATAAAGAGATGACAGAAATTTTCTTTAGTTACTTTCTTTTCATTCTTGGCAACTGAGTGGAGACATCTGACACTTGTAATTCCTCTTCAGAGAATGTTGAATGAAGAGGCTAAAAAAAAGTACATGCATATGCCAAAGACTATAAGTCATTAAATTATCTTTGTGTAGTACACTGTTAAAACATTATGGCTAGAGTAATAGTCACATCTTCCATTTCTAGCAGTGGGAATTTGTAAAGGTCCCTGAAACTTTTCAATAGAGACTGGTGCGCCTCTCCATGATAGCATTTTGTTTCTAGTCATCACTCATCTAAGTCTAAATGGGCCGCTGTGTTAGCTGCGGTTAATAGATCTGTTAAGCTAAAATCTCCTAAGCCAATTAGGTCATGTTCTGATTGCTATCAATGGGCTGTAACCCACTTGATTGTGTTCAAATATTTATATACTCATTATTAATCGGCAAAGACAGTTGCACATTTTGTTATTTTGGGGCCCAGACTTATCATTTAGCTTCTTCTAAGTTTAAAACTTTCAGCTTCATGGTTTGGCAAAGCCAAGTCCACTTTTTTTTAACAAGTATATTAGAATACTTTATAAAATATTTTAAATTTGGATGAGGAATAAGAAGCAAAGTATTTTTTTTAATTTGAATTTCTAGAGCTACTATTTTGCTTAATATACCAGTGGCCTTAAAAATACCAAGTATCTTTCCAGTTTCATGAAACTATATCTAGAGCCACATCAATAATATTTATATAAATAACAATGTATGTTATATATAGTATAATTACTTCTGTATGTAAATATAAATATAGCCAGGATATTTTATTCAGATATTTTAAAGTATTGCTTATATTCAAAATACTTTAGAATTTTGAAATTTTATAGTACAGTGGTACCTCAGTACTCATCATTAATTCCTTCCAGAACACTTGTATTGACAAGGGTCAATACCGATGAGTACCGAACAATCAAGCACTTTCTGTTGCGGGGTGGTGTCATGACTCATAGAAGTTCTAGCACATAGGACAAGCCCCAGGCAAGCACCAGTGCTGAAACATGTTTTTCTCTTCAAATGTGATGAGTTCAGGATTCGACAGGTTCTGAAGCTGATGAGTATTGTGGTATGACTGTATTTTGGGTCCCTAACATTATTTTGATGGTATAAAAACTATTCTAACATTACATAAGCTGTATTTTTGGGTTTTAGAGCTCCTTTTTATTTTTAATGATTTCTTTTAGTGACTTGGCATTATTTATTTATATATTTTTAATACCTGTACAGTGTGTGGGTTTCAACGGATCACGATGAAATTGAGAATGTGGCCAAACAATTTGGTGCACAAGTGCATCGAAGAAGTTCTGAAGTTTCAAAAGACAGCTCTACCTCATTAGATGCCATCGTAGAATTTCTTAATTTCCACAATGGTATGAGTTTAATAGTTTATTCAAAATTTTATGTAATTTCCAACTTCCTTATCATTTCCCAAGACTTGCTTTAACATTTGCATTTAAGATTTCTAGCTTACAAAGAACTTTATCCTGATGTCCTTTTAATTTGTTTTTTTAAGAGGTTGACATCGTAGGAAATATTCAAGCTACTTCTCCATGTTTACATCCTGCTGACCTTCAGAAAGTTGCAGAAATGATTCGAGAAGAAGGATATGATTCTGTTTTCTCTGTTGTGAGACGCCATCAGTTTCGATGGAGTGAAATCCAGAAAGGCGGTAATCTGTTACATCAGTCTTTATTTTAGCTCATTTTATGGAGAATGAGTCTATTAGTTTTTCATATGCAACTGTTCTTTAGGAGTAAGGAGAGTAACAAGGGAGCAGTAAAAGAGAACATGTGATTCTTAACTGTAGTGGGTAATGACATTTCTAATCAGTTCTGAATCTTGTGATTACTGAGGCAAGACAGTGAGCCCAAATTGAGTCTTTGCTTTACTTTTTACAGAGACATTTTAACCCTTTATGTGCCTTTTGATATTGACTGTAATTTTTCTAGATCAAATACCTTTATGTTTGTTGTAGACATGTTTGACAAATTCCATATAAGTCATATAGAATTGTGGGAATAGAAAGCATTCACCAAAAAAATTTCAGAGGACCTCAAGAATGAATTGTACAATTACTTCCCAAAATATGTAACTCTTTATGTGAGAAGAGGTCCATAGGGTTTAGCTAGAGCCGAGTTTCCAGCCAGATAAACTAGCAAAATATTTAATACAAATAGAATCACCAACAATTAGATAAATGTAATATACCTCAGGAAAGGCATTGTGGTCTCTGTTAGGTATCTTGACATTTGTGGAATGCAGGAAGCTGGCCTAATTATCTCTAATATATGTGTAACTTAAGATGTTACTCTTTTCTAAATTTTTTTTTAAAGATTTTATTTATTTATCTTCAGAGGGGAAGGGAAGGAGAGAGGGAGAGAAACATCAATGTATGGTTGCTTCCTGTGCATTCCCTGCTGGGAACTGGCCTGCAACCCAGGCATGTGCCCTGACTGGGAATCGAACCGTGATCTCTTGGTTCACAGGCCCACGCTTAATCCACTAAGCCACACGAGCCAGGGCAAGATGTTACTCTTTTCAAGGTGTATCTTTAACATGTCATTCCATTATCTTGTACCACCATCTGTTTTTCCATATAAGAAATCAGCAGTAATTCCTACCATTATTTCTCTGAGTAGGATTTTCCTCAGGCTACTTTTAAGATTTTTATCTTTAGTTGTACTGATGTGCTTTTTCTTTGTGTTCTTCTTTTAGGAGTTCTCTGAACTTTTTATATCTGTAGGTTGATAATCTGTCATCAGTTTTCAAAAATTCTTTTTAAATATTTCTTCTGCCACATTTTCACTTTCCTCTCTTTCTGGGACTCCCATTTAATGGATTTTAAACAATTTTATGGTGTCCACATGTCTCTCAGGATCTGTTCTGTATTGATTATTTGTTTATTTATTTATTTTTCTTTTTGTGCTTCCTTTTGAGTGGTTTCTGTTGACTTACATTTGAGTTCATTGATCCTTTCTTCTGACTTGTCCAGTGCACTGTAAATTCTATCCAGTGAACTATTTCAGATACCATGTTTTTCCATTGTAGAACATACCTTCAGGTTATTTTTTAGAGATTCCATTCTCTGTTGAAATGCTACATCTTTTCATTCTTTTAAAAAAAATCTTTTTCTCTAATGTCTTCAAGATGTTCATGATAGTTATTTGAAAATCCTTAGCTGCATATTCCAATATCATGTGTCTCTGCTTCTTTATCGTATTTAATCATATTCCATAGAGACTGGAGTATATTTCTATTGGGCTGACAGGATAAGCGGCTAATCACTTTGATCTAATTAGGAGTTGGGCTGGGTTACAGCTATAATTTCCATTCACCTATTACTGCAGGGTCTGTCAGGCACCTTGTATGTATGGATGATACCCCTCCGCTAACAGGACGTTGGGATCTAAGTACTATGAAACTATAATGATCTGTCCTTGCCTTCCCGCTGATTCCCAGCTTCCTGTGCCACCGCACATGCAGTGAAGTTCTGTCAGGAGAATCATAGGGTGGGAAGAACTGGCTTTGTGTTTAAGGTTCCTACAAATGACAATGTATGACTCTAGTCCACAGGGCCATTAAAAACTCTTCTCATTTCTCCTTATTCCAGCACAGTCTCCCTGCTTAAACCAAGCTTGACCTTTCTCTTATGTCTTCCTCAAACTAAGCAAATATCCCTAGTGAGAATTCAGCCACTGATCCTTGTTCACATAGGAAGGACTTGTCCTGTCCTTCCTGTTTTTCAAAGTACCACTTGAATTATCTAGTTTACGCATAAATGCTTATAGTCTGTGTCCACCACTAGATTGCACACTCCAGGAGAATAGAGAGAATTATGTTCACTGCTGTGATCCAGCTTCTATAAAACTATACCACATATTAAATATATGTATGCTGAGTGTGTTCCTGACTATATCAAACATTGGAGTGGAGTTGGGCAGAGGATGGTTTAGTTAGGGAAGTACGTAGAGGTTATTTCTACCACTACATACTCTTTATATAGAGAAGTAACAACTGAAAGTGAAGAAAGATTCTGAAGAATTACCAGCTAGTTAACACACACACAGCACAAGTGCATACGTACCCATACACATCCACAAACACAATTTAGGTGAAAGGCAAGGCCATCCCTATATGCCAGTAATGAGGGCATCATTTATTATATCATATTATGATAATTAATGTTAATATTGCTGAGCCTTCATTACCAAGATTAATAATAAATAAACATTAGTGTGGTTAATATGTTTTTTAACCACTGGTAAGAATGCATAACATTTCAAACTTTTCTGTCACTATAAAAGTTTCAGTAATTTAATGGTGAAATTTTCACTTTTCTATAATAATTCCATGAAAGTCATTTCTAAACCAGGTGAGATAAATAATATATACATTGTGTTTCTATACAAACAAGTAATGAGAAATAATTTAAAGGGTTCAAATATTGAATACAAGTATTTTATAACAATTCAGGTTTTTTGAATCTGTTGTACTTGAAGGTTGCTTTGGTGGCTTCCCAAAGCATTATATTTATATAAATACCTTAAAATCTTATTATGCAGAATTGCTCTATGAAATACTTTATTTTCTATTATTATTGTTATTATTATTAGAAAACAAAGATAAGTCATCAGAATTAGTAGGATTTTGTTAAGATCCTTTTAATTATTTATCCAGATACAGAAATATTCTATATCCTGAGTTTATTTCTATGCTAAATGAACACTTGTAGTATCCAAAGCAGTGTAGACTTACTATAGATTTTTGCTTTTAGTTCGTGAAGTGACTGAACCTCTGAATTTGAATCCAGCTAAACGACCTCGTCGACAAGATTGGGATGGAGAATTATATGAAAATGGCTCATTTTATTTTGCTAAACGACATTTGATAGAGATGGGTTACTTACAGGTTTGTGCCTTCATTTTGCAAAAACCTCTTAGACCCTTTTGTGTGTGTACTTTGAATTTTAGGAAAGACGTATGACACAGTTTGTAATGGAAAATATCAACCCGTAGAGGAAAGGCAGTACTGACAAGATCCATTATCTGAGGCATTTATCCTACAGGCTCACCCAAACTGGTCTTTGGAATCCAATCAATAAATATGCAAGGAATTCTGCTACAACTATAACATTAAGATAAGAAATGAATAAAGAGTTGAATGTTCTACAAGTATCCTGGTAGTCGTATTATTCCATTCAAAACTCTGTTATGGTTATGTTACCATCAAGTTGTGGTTGTATAGTTGAATAACTTCTATTGCTTTATTAACAAAAAAAAAAAGAAGAAAACAAAACAAAAAAAAACCCAGTATAGTAAAAATGAAACAGCACCAACCTCAGCATCATGAAAACCAATTACAGTTTTGTTTCTGTCCCATTGTAACATTGCATATATGGTTTTATCCATTTTTGCTCTTATCTTAAAATAAGGAAGTTGGCTGTCTCTCTCATCTTTAGAGCCTACATGGTTACATCATACACAATTTTTTCATTTTAGTTAAAGCTCTTATTTATTCAGCACTTACTACGCACAAGGATTATATGAAACACTACATAGGGTATCTCTTGTAATCTGCATAGCAACAGAATAAAGTGGACTGGACATTCCTCACCCAATTTTTCAGAGGAAGAAATGGCAGCTCTGAAAAATGAAGCAATTGTCTCAAGGCAAAAACAAGTAGTAAATAGTACTGTCAGGATTTGGATTCAGATCCTTATGTTACTCAAAAAATAGCATTAAAAAGAAAAATCAGAATTCTATTCTCTATAGTATAAATTCTAATGTGACTTATGCTCTGAGGGAAAAGTATTTTTCTAATTTTTTGGTCAGTGTATAGGCAAACTGTAGACAGACTAAGTTTGACTGTTAAGGAAAATTCCATTTGACAGAAATACCACCATCCCTAACTGTGGTTTGACCCTTCCCTAAAGTGTGGAAAAATATGAAGTGTCTCATCATAAGTAGACTTGTGAGGAGACTAGCAATACTGAAAAGTGAAATTTTCCACTAATTGACCTTGATATTGAAATGAGTGTAATCATAGGAAAGGTTTCTCCTTGCTCCCTTATCCCGGGATCAGGAAACCATCCCTACCTTTGCTCACATATGACCCAGACAGTATGACCCTGCTCCCATTGGTAGCGCAAGGATCTAAGGTAATTCTGTACAGTAGATACTACAGTTATGCTTTTCCCCCCTATCTTGCCCCTAGTTTTAAATAGGAACAAATTCCAAGCACATTTATACTGCTTTTGAATGATGATGAGAGAGACTTAGAACAGAAAATTCCTGTGGTCATAATACTGGAGGATGGGTATTATTTCTACTTTTGGCAAACTTAAAATAGAAATCTATTCAAACAAAAATGAGAACTTGCACTGTGTAGATGAAATGTTAAGGTTATTTGTTTTATGTGGTTTGAGTATATGGGAAACAAAAAGATAAGCTTTCCCCTCAAAAAAAAAAGAGGATTTGTTGAATGTCACTAATGGCACTGGGTTATTCATTTTTCTCAATACTGTAGAAATGAATTCATTGTTCTGTTACGAGGAACCTTTTGATGTATGTGAATGCATGTTAAAAACAGTGCTCATGGCATTTGTACTATGTTTAGGGTGGAAAAATGGCCTACTACGAAATGCGAGCCGAGTACAGTGTGGACATAGATGTGGATATTGATTGGCCTATTGCAGAACAAAGAGTATTAAGGTAAAACGAAACTTACATAGCCTTTGCATGAGACTCTGACATTGTTTTTAGTAGATATGTTTAATTGTATTTAGAAACACTGATTTGTGATACTCCAGCTATCTTAGGATCCGTGTAATTAGTTTGCTCATGTGAGGAAGACGTACATAAAATATTCCTGTGGATGACCTATTCAGTAAGTTGAGAAACACATAGTCCACCCAGACCACACTGCTTAGGCTCCACTGTAAGATGAAGTGTGTATGTGAAGTAAATATGAAGGGTAATGTTTGAATAATTGAATGGGAATGTATTATTAAGTGTACTGGCATTAGCCAGATGAGAAGTAGTGATTAGTATTGCGCTTGTATTCAAAGGTCTATTTGGTTTCTTTTAGATATGGCTATTTTGGCAAAGAGAAGTTTAAGGAGATAAAACTTTTGGTTTGCAGTATTGATGGATGTCTCACCAATGGCCACATTTATGTATCAGGAGACCAAAAAGAAATAATATCTTATGATGTAAAAGATGCTATTGGCATAAGTTTATTAAAGAAAAGTGGTATTGAGGTATGTGCCCCTGAATATAGCAATGTTTTTTAAGATTATGATTCAGGGTCAAGGAATATGTGAGGGAAACAAGATACACATTTTTAGTATTGGCTATTAAAATATGGTATTTAGCCTTCACATACCTAGAAAATTATCATACTATTTACTTTTAAATGAGAAAAATGTCAACCAGCAAGCAATATTTATTTTTTATTTAATAAATGTGAACATATTATTTTTAAATAGGAGCTATCTAGTTGCCATAGGATCTTGCATCAAGAGAGATTTAATAAAAAATAGGTGCCACTGTTCAGAAAAATAGCAAATATCTTGAGACCTTAAAATGTAGCTTATTCTTATGATTAAAATTTAATTTAGAATAGCATATTTATTTTATTTTATTTTATTTACTTTTTTAATAGACACTTCTTTTATATAGTTACGTATAGTTAACAGTCAACAATTAACATGCTAACAATAACATTTATTTTTAAAAATGAAGCCTAAGATGATTCTCATAATTCACTGAAAATGTTACATATGTGTCCTACCTAAGCAGCAAAAGAGACAGATTATAGACTTTCCTCTGAATAAACTGAGTTGTAGGAAAATCATAGATTGGCTTCAGACAGTGTGTGTTGTATTTTTTACCTGTAGATGGAATCCTTTCCACAATAGAAAACAGTGTCTTTCACCTTTATGGGACTACTAGATATAAAATATTTTAAAGCTTTATTATTTTAAAATAACAGTTGATTTTACTTAATTTGTCCTTCATAAGGTCAGAGGACTACTCAGTTGTGACTTGTATTGTTCATGAGGTCTTATCTAATTCTGAAAGAGTTGTTTACTTTAGTTTCTCATTTTGCCTTTTTTTTTAAGGTGAGGTTAATCTCAGAAAGGGCCTGTTCAAAGCAGACACTCTCTTCCTTAAAACTGGATTGCAAAATGGAAGTCAACGTACCAGACAAGCTAGCAGTTGTAGATGAGTGGAGAAAAGAGATGGGCCTGTGCTGGAAAGAAGTGGCATATCTTGGTTGGTATCTTTTCATTCAGCCATAATAAAGTGAACCAGGACTTTTTAAAAGAAATAGAAAATAAGAAAGAAAATTCCCAGGGTTAGCATTATCATCAGGAAGTAGAAACTCTCTTACATTACTGACATAAAGTATGAAATTGGGATAGCCTTTCTGGAGTTTACTTTGATAATATTTATCAAGTGTAGCCTGGTAACGTGATGACCAACACATGCTGTGGAGTCAGGCCACAGCCCTGACGGGCTAGTTTCGGTAGGAAGGCCTTCATGTACTTATCTGTAAACTGGAACTCTTAAAATTGCCCATTGTCATTGGTGTGTTGTAGAGATTAATGATGTAGTCTGAGCAATTTCTAATATATAAAAAGTACACTGAATATTTTTAGCTGTTACTAAATGTACATAGTTTTGACCCTAAAATTCCAGTTCCAGGAAAGAAGTTGGCCAAATGTGCCAGTAATGGAGGGAAAAAAGAAATCACCTAACATATTCTACAAAAATAGAAGATCCATAAAATCAAATACTATGTACCCATTAAAAACAATGCTCTAAAGTATATTCATTGACATGGTCAGATGTCACAAGTTTTTCACATAGTACTAAGCAAATATATTTATTAGATGTCTACTATATGCAGGCTTTGAACCAATTCCTTGGATATAATACTTACTGAGCTCACAGTCTAATGATGTCAGTATTTTAAATACCAATAATGGCATGTTATTAATATACATAATAACTGTAAACCAAGTGAGAATTAAATATTTACCAGAGTAATAGGGGCCTTAAAAAAGTACAGAATACTTTGGAAGCATACGATCTGGGGCCTTCAGGAATAGCCTTTGAACTACATATGGAGGTTCCATGGACAAAAATACTATCGCTTTGATAGAAAATGATCTAGGTTTTGTAAGAAGAAAACAATCCCAATAGAATATATAACAAATCCCAGCTCTGCTTATTATTATCTTTGTGACCTTAAGCAAGGTTCTCTAAGCCTTGGTTTTCTTGTTTATAATATAAACACAAATCAAATGCTGTAAGGCCATTGGAAAGAGAATCAGAAATGATATAAAATGTGTAACATTGTGCCTGTATACGAGTTATGTCCAGAAAAAGTTCAGCCATTGTTAATACAACAAGAACAGTTTGTGTGACATTGATGTAACCTGGCAGCCATGGAGAGTGGACTGGAATGTACATGAGTGAACAATGATGACTTCACTGTACTAGTCAGTGGGGGCGGTAGATGCAATTGAGTGAGCTTGTGTGCTCTGTGGCCCTCGCATTAAAAATGACTGAACGAGCAGATTAATGAATCTGCATCAAATTTTGCTTTAAGCTTGAACATTCCTCCATGGAAACTATCCAAATGATTCAGAACGCTTTTGGGGATGATGCAATAAGTGCAGCACAAATAAAGCGTGGCACAAATGCTTCAAAGATGGTTGAGAATCTGTTGAAAATGATCTATGCTCTGGAAGGCCTGCAACAAGCAGAACACCTGAGAATGTTGGATGTGTAGGGGCTGCAATCAACAAAACCAGAGAGGTCCCAAGGTCCACAGGGATCCCCCTGTGTGAGGTCCCAAGGTATCTGCTTTGAAGGGGACTGAGGCATTATTGTCCTGTGTACAATGTTTCTTGTATCTTCAATAAATATCTTTCTCATAGCACATGGCTGAATACACTCAGGACAGAACTTGTATAGTAAAAATAAGTGTATTACTTATATAGGGAAAACTGTAGAATTATATACACCAAAACGTAGTGTCTATCCATAATAGTGATAATTATGATGACTTTGAATATTTTTGCCTTTGTTTAAAAAATGTTTCTACCAAGATAAGCACTACTTATATGACATAAGAAGAAACTCTAAAAGGGAGATAACATGGGAAAGAAGGGAAAGGATGGTCAAGGAACCCATGGAATAAGCCAGAGGGGGGTCGGATGGAGGGTGGGAGGTGGGGGTTGGGGGTGGGGGAAAGTGGTGGTGGGAAATTGGAGTCAACTGTATTCAAATGACAATAAAAAATGATAAAAGAAATAAAATAAAACATATGAAAAAAATTTTAAGAACTAGAGGTCAGAAAATCAGGAAAATAGAGAATAGACTCCAAATTTTTATTTAAAAAAATCAGAGCAGTGTTTTATATGAACCACATAAATACATCATTGAACAATATATTCCTTAGAAATATTGATACTTTCATAAGTATTTTTGGACTATAAGATGCACCGCCCCCCAAATTTGGGAGGAATAATGGTTGTTAATGTTGCTGTTGAGTTCTGTTTACATTTACATTGGTGAAATATTATGTTATTTATGTTATTAGATATTTTACCACATATTTGTTTCAAAAATTTTTTTCCTATTTTCCTCTTCTAAAACCTAGGTGTGTCTTATGGTCTGAAAAAAATGGTAAATAAAGGTTAGTTTGAGGGATGGATAATACAAAGAAATACCTTAATTTTCATCATCTTTCAGTGAAAACAGTTTAAATTTTAGTACATTTAAAGATAAGAAAAAATATTTCAGTAGATAAATGTGGAAAAAAATGGAAAAACAAATAAACTTTTAAATAGCATTTTTTAATTATTTTTGGCTCCATAATATAATAAGTCATACTCAGAATGGTCAATTTTTGGTATTGGGAGCTTCTGAAATTCCTCCTATCAACCAAAGGGGGAATTACGAGGGTGGGAACTGAGAAGAAGCAAGGCAGGGAAGAAAGGGATGTGGTTATGTCAGTTGTGATGATAATTTTTCAACAAAATAATTGATATACAAATGAGAGCTATTACAGATTAAAAGAGACTTAAGATACATGTCAACAAAATGTACTATGTAGATCTTGTTTGGTTTCTGATTCATATAAATCAACTATAAAAATGCAATTTTGAGACAATTGGGGATATTTGATTATGTATTACATTATTAGATGATATTAAGGAATTGATTATTTTATTAGTTTGATGATGTGCCACTTTTTAAAAAATATATGTCTCTATTTGAGATAGATGCTAAAGAGTTTTGGGAGTAAAATGTATCTGGGAATTTTTTTTTTCTCCCCTCCAAAAAACTAGATGGTAAGGAATAGAGAAAAAATATTGATAAATGATCCAAAGCATTGATTATTATTCCACATTATCAATTATCCAAGAACTTGGGTTCTTGCATATGTTTGAACTTCTAAATAATCCATAAAAATATATAAAGAATTTCTAGTTATTATGTGCATGGCAAGCAGACAGTATACTCCATTCTCCTTCTTTAACTGATAAGGGTTTATTTTGAATTGCTTGGAGAAAACCTCCCACCTCTATACTTTTAAATCCTTTAACATATTTTTGTTCCATATTTTTGTGTCCAGCCTTTTGGCGTCTCTGGGCCATACTGAAAGAATGAGAGGTGTCTTGGGCCGCACATTAAGTACACAAACACTAACGAAAACTGTTGAGCAAAAAACAGGTTTTAAGTAAATTTAGGATTTTGTGTTGGGCCTCATTCATAGCCATCCTGGGCCACACGAGGCCTGTGGACCGTGGGTTGGACACCTCGATCCATAGTATTCTTCCATGCAGTGCTTTAAGTTACTAAAGTTACCAAAATTACTTACTGGTTGCTGTTTGCATTATTTGGAAAGGGTATCTTTGTCTCTGTAAATATTCAGCCAGTATCTCCTTCACTTGACAGGAAACGAAGTGTCCGATGAGGAGTGCTTGAAGAAGGTGGGCCTGAGCGCCGCTCCTGCCGATGCCTGTTCCACTGCCCAGAAAGCTGTTGGGTACATTTGCAAGTACAATGGTGGCCGTGGTGCCCTCCGAGAGTTTGCAGAGCACATTTTCCTACTAATGGAGAAGGTTGTTAATTCCTGCCAAAAATAGAAATTAGTACAATGTTGGGAAAGAAATATACAGCCTACTTCAGCTAAACTTTTTATTTTTGATCAAGTACAATTCCATGTTCTAATGTTACAGAGAATGTGATTCAATTTGTGATATATCTTCATATCTTCTAAAGCAAGGTCTTCTGAATTTGTCACTCCAAAACCTTCTGTGAAATAATTGTGCTGTACTTTTCTCTTTATGCAAGATAATTATTTAGAGATTGATTACTATCTTTCTCACGATTTTAGTAAATGCAAGTGAGAACTTGATCAAAATTGACTTTGTATCGTACCCTGTAAAACTGTGTTTGTGTGCTTTTAAGATGCTGATGTTTTATTTATTTGGGGACAGTGTATCTGATAAGACATGCTCTTCTATTAATAAAATTACATTTCACAGACTTGATGAAAACTGCCTTGTTGCTGCAGAAGAAACCAAACATGCCCAGAAATCCTTTAAACACTGACTATGCAATGAGAGTGAGAAACAAACCACTAAATACCAGCTGTAAAACTCCCGATCGTACTTTGCACATGTGTACATATAGCATAAATACGCAGTGCAGTTGTCAGAAGAAATGCTGTAAAGGTTACATCTTGACTTGGGTAAATCGTTTGCAGTTACCCCTAAGGTCATGGTGATTATGTATCCTAAGTCTGGCTCTCATCACAATGTTATAGCCACCACAGATGACTTTCACACCCAGTTAGATTATAAGAAGGGGGCATTATCTCGTAAATGTGAACACTTAACCTAATAAACACTAACCATTTCCTGCGGAACATTTGCATCTCTTTCAAGTGAAAAAAACAATTCATGTAAACCTCTGGCAAGAAGCAATTCATTCAGCTAGCTGTACTGGAAGCTGTTTTCCATTGTCAGGACTGGATGGATTTGTACAGTTCAGTGTCTGCCCCTGTAATAGGCTGCACAGAAGTTGGAAGAAAAGGATTATCATGTATCTTAATTTTTCTTAACAACTTGTCCTGGTTTTACTCCCGTCTTTCTGGCTATTCCATGTGCTGACTCTACTTTCTCCTATCCCTTAAATTTACACACCCCAAACTTTCTAACCCCAGCACTCCTTCCCAGAGACACGTCTCTTGATTCCGCTTTAGCTGTAGCTGCCATGCAGCTGACTCCACAATTGAATGACTGAAATCTAATCTCTGCTGTGAGTTTTGGTTGCATCTCAAACTCTTCATGTTATTACCCAGACCTCTGGACTTCACCTCTCAAATTCTGATCTTATCATTGAGACATCGCAGTCTTTCACAATATTCCTTTTCATCTCTAGTTGGTTACCAAATCTTGAACTTGATAGAACTAGCCCAGTGTCCTTTCAATTTATCCAATGTTATTGCTAGGTTTAATTATCCATGTTTGCTGTTACCCTTAAAAGTCCCAAGTGGTGTGGCTCAGTGGGTTGGGCACTATCCCGGAAACCAGAAAGTTGCTGCTTCGATTCCTGGTCAGGGCACATGCCTGGGTTGTGGGCCAGGTCCCTGGTTAGGGATCAGCGAGAGGCAGCTGATGAATGTTTCTCTCCCTCTCTCCCTCCCTTCCCTTCTCTTTAAAAATAAATAAAATCTTTAAAAAAATCTTTTAGTGACTCCATGCTGACCGCAGAATGTGGTAAAGTGCTCCCCAGTCCAAGCGTACTCTGGACACAACCTAATATTTCCAGCCCAGTTACTGCTGATTCTTGTGTGTCCCTTGAGCTATTCTGTGGAATTCTCTTACAGTGCCAGTATTCGCCTCTTCTCAAATCTTACCTTTAACAGCCACATGAATCATTTTCAATAAACTCTTGCCAAAGAAAATACCGTGCATAGTATAGATTATACTGGAGTCTTTGTTTCATTTTAGTGACCCAAAGACAAAATGACAGTTAAGTCCTCACTGTGACTCTTACTTCCTGTGTTCTCAGTTGTGGTAAGTCTTAGCCACAAATATGTTCTATATGTAAGGAACTTAGAAGTTGCCAACTTGTTCCTCACAACAAGAAAAATTGGGTAAACTAAAACTCAGTAATGTTTTCTTGGACTTAAACAGAGAACTGAGGTCAGAGAGTGAACAACCACTCCAAAATTTGAGGAGACGGGTACATCTAGAGAGGCACATGATGCATGGTACCCCAACTGGGAAAGGGGACTCTGCTCTGTTCCAACCAATACCAGCCTTCCTCTCACCTAAAAGGGGAAAAACTCCAGTCAACAGAAAGGAGAGGACACCAAGGCAACAGACTGTGAATGCTGCAGGCAGCACAGCAGTAGGAGCAGAGGGAAGGAAGCTGATCTCAGGCAGAAGGGTGGAGCCACTCCCATACTCCCAAGACAAGCCCAGTAAATAGCACAACTCAGGCCCCTTCTTTTTCACACCCTGCACCACCAACACATTTCCAGTAAATGTGTGTAAACACATTTCCAACTCTGGGGGTGGGGTGGGGGGTGGGGGGATTGAAGTCTCTGGTACAAGAAACATTAAATACAACCCCACTCCCAGTAAGATTACTGAATCCTCACACTAAAGACCAATTTGTCTTGGTACTTATCACCCAGCAACATATCTGACCAACCACAACGACAAAAACAAAAAGTTACAAGGCATACCAAAAGGCAAGAAAAAATCAAAGTCTGAAGAGACTGCAATCATCAGATCAGACTCAGATATGACACAGGTGTTAGAAATACCAGACAGGCAATTTAAATAGGTATGATTAATATGTAAGGAGATGTAATGGAAAAAGTACACAACATAAGATATCAGATTGGTAATATCAGTATAAATATGGTAACTATAAGAAAGACAAGAAAACGCTAGAAGTCAACAACAGAAATGGAAAATGAGGACTTCCAGCCAACGCAGAGGCGTAGGTAGACACATTGTGCCTCCTCCCACAACCAAAAGAAGGACAACAACAAATTAAAAACAAAAACAACCAGAACTGACAGAAAATCGAACTGTATGGAAGTCTGACAACCAAGGAGTTAAAGAAGCAACACTCACCCAGACCGGTAGGAGGGGTGGAGACGGGCATCCGGGCATTTGGGCGGGCAACGTGGTGGCGGAGGACCGGGGCACACAAGGTGGCAGTTGGCAGGCAGGGCAGTGGCTGGTGGAGCACGCAGTCTCACATTCACGTGCGGATAAACCGGGAGGAAGAACTGGGGAGTGGGACGGACAATGCAACCCAGGGTCCCAGCACAGGAAAATAAAAGTCTCAAACCTCTGACTGAAAGCACCTGTGGGGGCTGAGGCAGCGAGAAACTCCCAGCCTCACAGGACAATTCGTTGGAGAGACCCACAGGGTCCTAGAATGTACACAAGCCCACCCACCCGGGAATCAGCACCAGAAGGGCCCACTTTGATTGTGGGAAGTGGGGAAAGTGAGTGAAATCCAGCAGAGAGTGGAGCTAGCGGCACTGTTCCCTCTCAGACCCCTCCCCCACTGATAGCGTCACAACACAGACGTGGGTTGCCCTGCCCAGGTGCACACCCAAGGCTCCGCCCTTCACTACATAGCAGGTGCATCAAGACAAAAAAAATGGCCCAAATGAAATAACAGATCAAAGCTCCAGAAAAAATACAACTAAGCGACGAAGAGATAGCCAACCTATCAGATGCACAGTTCAAAACATGGTAATCAGAATGCTCACAGAATTGGTTGAATTTGGTTGTAAATTAGATGAAAAAATTAAGGCAATGCTAAGTGAAATAAAGGAAAATGTACAGGGAACCAATAGTGATGGGAAGGAAACTGGGACTCTAAATCAACAGTGTGGACCAGAAGGGAGAAAGAAACATTCAATTAGAAAAGAATAAAGAAACAAAAATTCAAAAAAATGAGGAGAGGCTTAGTAACCTCCTGGACATCTTTAAACATTCCAACATCAAAATCATAAGGGGTACCAGAAGGAGAAGAGGAAGAGCAACAAATTGAAAACTTATGTGAACAAATAATGAAGGAGAACTTCCCCAATCTGGCAAAGGAAATAGACTTCCAGGAAGTCCAGGAAGCTCAGGGAGTCCCAAAAAAGCTGGACCCAAGAAGCACACAACACGGCACATCATAATTACATTAGCCAAGATTAAAAAAGGAGGAGAGAATCTTAAGAGCAGCAAGAGAAAAGGAGACAGTTACCTACAAAGAAGTTCCCATAAGACTATCAGCTGATTTTTCAAAAGAAACCTTGCAGGCAAGAAAGGGCTGGAAAGAAGTATTCTAAGTCATGAAAGTCAAGGACCTACATCCAAGATTGCTCTATCCAGCAAAGCTTTCATTTAGAATGGAAGGGCAGATAAACTGCTTCCCAGATAAGGTCAAGTTAAAGGAGTTCATTATCACCAAGCCCTCATTATATGAAATGTTAAAGGGACTGATCTAAGAAAAAGAAGATGATCAAAAACATGAATAGTAAAATGACAACAAACTCACAATTATTAACAACTACACCTAAAACAAAAACAAAAGCAAACAACTAGAACAGGAACAGAACCATAGAAATGGAGACCGCATGGAGGGCTATCAACAGTGGAGTGAGAGGAGGAGAGAGGGGGAAAATGTACAGAGAATAAGTAGCATAAATGGTAGGTAGAAAATAGACAGGGGGAGGTTAAGAATAGTATAGGAAATATAAAAGCCAAAGAACTTATATTTATGACCCATGGACATGAACTAAAGGGGGGAATGTGGGTGGGAGGGGGTGTGCAGGGTGGAGGGGAATAAAAGGGGGGAATGGGACAACTGTAATAACATGATCAATAAACCATATTTAAAAAAAAGAAATGGAGAATGCCTTTGATGGGCTCAGCAGTAGAGAGGAAAGAATAGGTAAACTTAAAGATTGACCAATTTTATTTTCTCTCTTTACATCTGAATTACAAATGTTACATTTTACTATGTTTTTCCAGCTTTGTTGAGATGTATTTGACATATAACATTGTGTAAGTTTAACATGTAAAATATGACTTGAAATAAAGCTAAACAGTGTATACATTGTAAAATGATTACCACAATAAGGTTGTCAACACATCCATTACCTCACAACACAGTAACCATTTCTTTTTTCTTTAAGTGGTGAGATCATGTAAGATCTACTCTCTTAGGAACTTTCAAATATATAGTACAGTATTGCTAACTATAGTCACCATGTGCTGCATTTGGTCTCATTAACTTCCTCACCTTATAACTGGAAGTTTGTCCTTCCACCATTCATAACCCATTTCCTCTACCCCTCACCCGTGGCTACCATAAATACACTTTGTGTTTATTAACTTGGTTTTTTTTTAAATTCCACTTATATGAGATCATAACAATATTTTTCTGTCTGACTTATTTCACTTAGCAAGTGTGTGTACACATTTTCTTACCATTCATCCATTGGTGGGCACTTGGGTTATACCCATGCATTATGAATTTGTCAAGAGAAGTACAGATACAGGAGGTAGTCCAAGATGACCCCACAGGAGACTCCTGAATTCCCCTCCACCCAAAAACATACTTGAATATACAGCTACACATGAAGCAATTCCCTTTGAGAGAAATCCAGAAACTAGCTGAGCAACTCCTATGTATCAGGCAAGTGAGAAAATACCCACATTGAAACTGGTAGGAAAGGCTGAGGCCCTCTGGCCATAAACCCCAGCAGAGTGCCATGCAGCTGTGAGGGAGCTCCCAACTCACAGCCTCTCCATGAGAAGTGAAGAATTTGGACTCCACACTTAGTACCCCAACTTTTAAGACTCCCATCCATGGGACCAGTGGGCAAAACATATAACTCTGAAAGTCAACAAGGCTTATGTACAAGAGACAAAAAAAAGTCTACAGCAAATAAGGAATGTTGATGTGCACGCAAACACTCACCAGGGCTATCCCCCCAGGGCTTGATGCAGAGTGAGCAGGCAAAAACATGCATCTCACACAATTTCATCCAGGAAGGCACTTGTCTACATACTTTACCAGCGGCTGCTGGAGAGTCCAGAAAACAGAGGGGAGGGAAGGGGCATGGGAACCATGAATGAATGCAATGAGGAAAAAACACTTGCAGAGCTGGTAAATTTGAATCCAACTATATAAATAATTACTTTAAATGTGAATGGTCTAAACACATCAGTTAAAAGACAGAGATTATGAGATTCAGTTACAAAAACTGCATCCAACTATATACTGCCTACCACAAATCTACTTTAAAAATTCAAAAGGGGGGGAACATCTAACACTAATCAGAATCATACACTGCCCCAGTTATCTATTGCTATATAATGAACTACTTCAAAATATATTTGATTGAAGCCACCACCAAGAACTTTCTCACTAATGTGGGTCAGCAATTTGGGCAGAGCTCAGCAGGGTTGCTCTGGTCTTAACGGGGCTCACTCTTCCGAGTGCAGTGAGCTGGCAGCTAGAATGGCTGAATGGTCCAAGTTCCATTCACTTGCTGGCTGTTATTTGGGCCTTTTCTCTTCTGGAGATCTTTCGACTTTAAGGAGACCAGCCTAGGCTTCTTAACAGGGTAATCTCAGAGCAGTAAGAAGATGAGATTAGATGTTCTCAAAACCTCTTGAAATTTTCCTTAGAACTCACACAGTGTTACTTCAGCCCCACACTGGTTAAAGAGAAGCGAGTTGCAGGTGGTCCAGCCCAGATGAAGAGGCCAAGAGAAAGCGTCCACTTACTATGGATGCAGTTCCATTTCCATCCACTGTACATGTGGATATGTCTGGGTTTGTGAAATGGAGAAGCTGGAGGTTTTTATTGTATTATGCATTTTGCACTTTGGACAAGTCATCCAATCTGTGCCCTGGCTTCCTTACTCTAATTGAAGCTAATAATAGTGTCACCTCATAGGATTGTAAAGATAAATTAAATGATGTAAGTAGTATTTTTAGAAGAGTCTCTGGCTAATGGAGGGCATCTGAATGTTGATGATGATTACGATGATTGAAACTGATGGTGTTGATTGATTTATTTGGATTCCAGCTTTGACTTTGTCATAAACTAGCTAAATGACATTTTTCAAATCATTTAATACCTACAGTCTAGTTTACTTAAATATGAACTGAGGGACATAGACTGCCTCTATGGTCCCTTCTACTTCTACCATTGCAAATGTACTGATGTCTAACTTAAAAGACATATTTCACAGAAAAAAAATATACACCATATGTATGGTAAATGTAGGCATTTACGGCTCTGGGGATGATTAGCTACCAAATATAGTGCAGAATTCTTTTAAATTTTTTAGTACATCAGTGAACTTGGAAATGAAATACTCTTCATTAGACTATAATTCTTTGAATGACAGTAGCTATCAGTAATTTTATCTGTGAGAACTAATTACTTTTTTTAACTCAACAATGGAGGATCTATCATATTAAAGACATTGTGAAATTCCTTGAAAATAGAAAAATAAATAAGACAAGATCACCACCTAAGCTTCAGAAAAATTTAGGAAAATGGGAGTACAGTATTGTTAACTATAGTCACCATGCTGTACATTTGGTCTCAGTAACTTACTCCCTGGGGGAATGGGATGAGAGATAAGTCTAGAGAGGTAAGTAAACAGAGACCAGGTCATACAGAATTCTGTGAGTTACAGCAAATAATTTTTACTTTAGTCTAAGAACGAAAGCAGAGAGAGAACTTTAAAGGGCTTGAAGCAACAAAAGCTTTTCAAGAGGAGGTGAAATTTGTGCTCGGCCTTCATGGCTGCAGAAAATCTCATTGGAGTCAACAGAAAATATCCGAGAAATGGGATTTCAACCTGCTGTGTTCAACAATTGGAAGAGGCCCATTGTGTACAGGACCTATGGGATCTAGAAGGAAATGGTGAGGTATGAGACCAGAAGTATCGAAGCAGATTGGGGGTGACCTTTAAAAGAAAATGCTGAGTCCCTATGTTGGCTTTAAAATGCCCAATGTCTTTCCAATTCAGTTCATTCATACCAGTTTAATTGTCTACTTTGTGCCTGTTATTTCCCTTGTAAAACCTTATAGTGACTTCAAACTGACCACAGAATAAGGCAAACCCTTCCCAGTCCAAATGTTATAGGTCTTCTTGGTATCATCCCTGCCCTTCTATTTGCATGAAAAAATCGGCAGAGAGCTAAGCATTGCCCTTCCTCTCCTTAACCCATTCTTGCTCGTTATTCTCTTAAAGGCCAGTGTTCCCTCACAGCCCTGAGTGTTTATCTGGGTGTTCATTTTTTCATGTGTATCTTTAAGTTCCAGAAGGTCATAAAACCTAACTGTTTTGTTGACATCATATGACTTCAGTGTGATGAATACTGGGATGGGCCACACAGCTCACCCTTGAGACTGGAGGACGTACTTCCCCAACTGCTGAGAGCATTGTCAACAGAGAAGTCTCAGCTGCCAGCCCTTTCTAGCTCTGCTTCAGTCAAAAAAGAGTTGCTTCACCCAAGGTCACCCCTTCCAGGGGGACTGGATGGATGTAAAGGATAAAAGCCCTGACCTCTTGCCCCAAGAAGAGACAATACTGAGGGGCTGTGCTAGCCTCAGAGCTCCCTGTGGGGTCAGCTGAAGCCTTTCCGGAGACTCCAGAGTAGCCTCTCCCATCCCTCTGCCCACTCTTCCTTCCCTGCTTTCCCTTCTACATATGTGATCCGACATAAACCCCCTGGACACTAGTCTCCCTCTCGGAGTCTCCCTCTCGATCTGGGACACCAGGAAATACTTCTTCGGTGAGTAAGTGAATGACTACACAGAAGAACAGGTCCTGGGCCAATCTGCTATGGAAATGTCACTTTGATGACCTGGCGCCCTTCTCTGCCTGCACTGGTTGGGAAAGTTGTACTACTACCAAAAATAGTACCAAAGAATTTTCATTTGTCTGCCTTTTGTTGATGATATTCCTCATGCAAAACTTTTTCATGCTTTGTTATTGGACTGGTCCCAAACTGTAAAGATAAAGTAGATGCAATGTTAAGTACTCGTATGCTGGGGAAAATACTTTTTATCTCTTAACTGTCAGTGGTTAACATTTTGGCCACTGGGTGTCATCCCAGATCTAGTTTTTTAAAAGATGGACTTTTAGCCTGTTGAGTGGGAATAGCTAATAAAGTCTAATAAAATTAAAAAATATACTTTCGTTGTTCAATCGTTATATGTTGAACATGAATATCCACTAGAAGAAATTATGTGTAGAGTACAAATTCAGGGTTTTTGTTTACAACAAATCTCATGGAAATAAAGTTTCTCTAACAATGACTGTAGTAGACCTCGAGCGCGTGGGGAAATGGGGCAGGAGTCTGGGGCTGGATGATGACGTGGAGACAGGTACCTGCTGCCTCACTAGAGGACCAGAGCCAGCCGAATAGACGGCCACAGTCCCAAAGCTAGCCAGCGCTGTCCCCTGTCTCACGTTATTTTAATCCTCACAACCTGTATAAAGTCAGTACTTTTATTTCTTCCATTTTATAGGCCGAGAAATGGAGGCCCAGAGAGGTTAGTAACCTCATAGTCAGATATAAGGTTGCAGAGCCGGAATTCAAAACAGAGAACGTTCCCAGAGGTAGCAGATTATAGCTCTGGTGAAGGCCAAGGCAGTGTTCTAGAAGTATGGTGGTCCCTGACCCACCTTCATCAAAATGGCACACAATCATCTTTACTACACTTGTTAACGTGCATATTCCAGTCGCAGCCCAGAGACGCTGAATTCGAACCTCTGGAATGAGGTCTGGGGATCTGCACTTCAGTAAAATGTTGTCAGGTAACTATTATGCCCACTAAATTTGGAGAATCCCTTAGTTAGAGTGAAGTTGGGGAGACCTCCTTCCCTGGGAAGGGAGGAGAGAGAATGTGTTTCGGAAAGTGTAGCAGGGATGGAATCTGGGTTCTGGGGCCACCCCACACCCTCTTTAGTAGGCACCACGTGTGCCTTGGAGACCATCTCCCCGCTGCCAGCAGGCCTCAGTGGTCCAGTCCCATTCCAACGCTCCCTCCTCGGGACACATACCCGCTGACCTGTGGCAGCCTCCTGTAACTCAGGGGCTCCCAAACCTGACTGCACATGCAGCACAGCGGGGAGCCTTAAAACCATCCAGAGGCCTGGAACTAACCCTGACCAATCAAATCAGAAGTTCTGGACGTGGTATTTTGACAAAGGTGCTTTTTCCCAGGCCGTTCTCAGGTGCATCCAGAGTTGGTCACTGCTGTATTTGAGCAGTAGTGCTCACATGGAATCTTTAACAAATATCCTAGAGGTGATCTGCATGCAGCTCTGCAAAATACACTTTGAGAAACTGTCTTAAAAAATAAGAAGGCAGAGCAGGGAAAGGAATGCCAAGAAAATGGGACAAAAATGTTTGGTTAAGACCCTTCTCGGCAATAAGTATGGCTGGTTTTCTGGATCTGGAGACCAGGCAGTCTTGAACCCATGTCAGAGACTGAGCAAAGGGGACCTGTCAGTTTAGCCTTAGCGTCTTTTTCCTCATGTCTGATCCACCAGGCCAGGGAATCATGTTTTGTAAAAGATGAGACCTGGTTGGCCATGTGGGCACTCTGGATACTTTTCCACCAGAAGAGCTGCGTATTAGGTGTGTCCATCAGTAGTGAGAGACTCTGCCTCCAGACTGCAATCCCAGCAGCTCCGTTATGGATGCCAGTCCGACCCCGCACACCGAGGTTCAGGCCTCGAGAGCTCTGTCACTGCACTTTTCTCCTTTAACAATCACCCTCCACTTCTGGACGTAGTCCCTGAAGCGGCAACACCTTCAGGTGCTTCATTGGTATTTTCAGGATCTGGTACAGCACCTGAACTCTGTTCCAAGGGGTTCTCAATCCTCTTCCTGTAGGACTAGTGAATGAACACCTTCTGATACCTGCTTATCGGAAAGCCTGCAGTACCGGCTGGGGGAGTGCAGCAGAGCAGGGGGGCAGGGTAAAGACAGGACCCAGTGAGGCGGGGGACAGGACATCTCCCTGTCTGGTTTCCTCTGTCCTCTGCCTACACCCACACCCACACCCCTCATCCTTCCCATATCTCAGAGATCTTACCCCCAAGGAGTCAATTCAGAGCGGGAAAGGCGCTAACCTGGATGGGCCCACAGGGCTCTTTCTGTATACTCTCCTCGTTTTATATAAATAAGCATTACTACCCAAGTTCTCTTTCTTTGAATATCAGATTTTTCATTTCATAGCAGGCACACAAGCCTTGGCCAAACTCTCAAAAGCCAACACCTCTGATGGAAGCCGGGCACTTCCTCGAGTCAGCAGATTGCTGTCCTCAACAGCAGAGATGACAGACCAGGCCCAACTAGCGCACTTGCGAATTGTCCTTTCTGGAACCTGGGCCCTCTGTTTCACTGACATCATAGGAAAAACACTGCAACCAGGCCTGTCACTGCAGCTTCACCGCCTTCAGGCTGCAGTTTTAATCCACTCTATAGGCCTCAGGGGATTCCGATTTAGGTTTCCTGAATCTCAGGGGAGAAACTTTCTTTCACCCACCCACTGGCTACTAGAGCCTCTGCTGATGCCTGTAACCTCAGTGACATCAGAAGCTGAACTCTCACAAAACAGCAAGGATATAGTCAACCTTCATTATGCAAATAAGAGCAGAATGAAATGAGATATTGATGGGATTGGCTAGAACTGTCTTTTAGAATAAAGTTAATATTATTAATTTGCATGTTTACCTGATGATTTTTAAATATTTCTGTCTGGCATGAATAAATTTCTCTAGAGCATTTTCCAGCTCAGCTGAAAACAACCTAGCGGGCAATTTAGCTGATCACACTAATTTCTTTTAATTAAAATTCTCTTTGGGCCAATTACTCAAAAACATACCCTCTCTCCCTAAAATCTAGCTAATTATCACAAGAATGTCTTGTCCCAGCCTGCCTGCCTGCCTCTCCCTTCACTTGTTATTTATTTAGATCCTCATAGACTATGAAACTTTCGCAAGATGAAGGCACAACCCAAATAATTGAGAACATTTAAAGACATATATTTTCTCATCTCTATTAGAGCTACTTTGATACCATAAATTAATATAAATCTTTGAAATAACACATTTGAACTGAACAAAATTATATTTTTAGAAATACACAACTTTGGGTGGTGAACACCCAATACAACATGCAGGTGATGTATTATAGAATTGTATACTTGAAATTCATATAATTTTATTAACCAATGTCACCCCAATAAATTCAATAAAAAACTAAAATAAAATAGACATAAGTCATGAATTAAAAATATATATACATATATCACAACATAGATTGGCTCAGATTTGCACTCTTATTATTAATTATAACTTGAGATTTCTGATAACCCAGTCAGTGAACAATTAAGGATTAGTAAACCCTCATAGCTATATACCAATAGTCACAGAGATTTTATGTTACTAATGGTTATATTGCAAATAAACAAAACAAGAAAACTGCTCAAATTTATTTGTCCGTATCCATGTAGTAAGCACTTGAGGTTATGCTCATCAGACCTCAGAAGGGTAATAACTCAAGTTGTCTAAATGAGGCACATTCAGTGTTTACCTGCAATTAGTTTTCCTAATTGGCACTGGAGATGGGGGGAAGGGAGGTGGATTGATGACTCCTTATTTACTTTGTTCTAGAGCTTTTCATGCACAGTAGCCAGGAGGGCCTTTTCCTTCTTCCTCATTTCCTAACTCCTTAGAAAATTCCATCTGGGTCTGTGCCTGTGTACTTAGAGAGAAGATCAACAATTTTTTCATCAAACTGATGTAAAAATAAATAAAACCAATGTGAACATTTTCCAAAATGCTGTATTATTCTTCCTTACATTGGTTTTCAGTCACCTAAATTTAATTAATATTTTATAAATGTGTGAATGAGCTGCTTAAGACAAAATCTATTTCTACTTTATAATTTTACACAATAAAAGGAAAAATTACAAAAAAGGAAATGTTAAAAGCATGTACACATTGTGTGAACACCCACAGACCTCTCCACCAGATTGATTTACCCTACACATGGTAGCTATAGGCTATTCTTATCATTTATAATTGATTTTTGCTTACCTTTATGTCTGAAGGAAGACAGAATAAATTAAGAGTTATTGAAACGAAAGAATCAATAGTATTTTGCCTCTGGTTTGATTTGGAAAGTGGGGGAAAACTCAAATAATTAAATATGAGTCTAAGTGTTTATGCCTATAGAACCAAGAAACTGAGCTGGTAGGTAGAAAGGAGTTCTTTCAGTCATTCACTCACTAATTCATTATTCCACTCAACACGTCCTTATTGAACAATCCCTGAGGGCAATACACTGCGTCAGTCACTGAAGAAACGTCCGACAAGCTCTGCATTTAAGTATACAATAAAATTGGGAAGGAAAGGCGTGCATAATGTGAAACAGTTAAGTAACAATAGAAAGGAGTATGTGATTAGGTTAATCAATTAGGTTAATAATTGACTACTGCAGCGATGAAGTCATAGGAGATTATGAAGATAGTATCAAAGTGGGTTACAATAGTGGAACTGAGTTTTCTGGAAGACATAGAATTAAACTGATCCATGAGCTCAATTCACAGCCAACATTGGTAAAGCATCTACTATGAGCGCTGTGCTGGGTTGGCGTGGGGAAGGGTACACAATGAACAGGACTTGGACTCCAATGGTGGGAACCTGACACGCTGGAATAAGAGACAGACATTTATATAAAAATACAAGGCCTGAAAGGTGAAGTGTGGGGAGTAACATACAAGTGAAGAGTTGGAGAGCCAGTGGGGGAGAAATAAAAAACAGTGGGTGCAAGGAGTAGGGAGTGCATTGCATTGGAGAGCTGGTGGTGAAATGCCTTTAAGGCACAAACAAATACACTGAGGTAAGAAAGTGCCACCTAATGAAATCTTTTAAAAAAATTTTTAGGATTTAGCAGTTACTTATTGACTACAGAGAGGAGGGGGTACAGCAGAGAAATGAAAGAGGAAGAATGAAAAATAAGTAACAGGGGAATCACCAGGGGAATGTGGGAGGTAATTTGGAAGAGGAAATGCATGTGAGTTGTTCTGCATCCTCAAGGAAATGAAGAAAAAAGCAGTGTGGTAGGTCAGGGTTCAGGCAGGGAGATCCAGAACTCACCTTTGAAAAGGGAAAAACCCAACTGGGCATGGATATCCGGGAAATCAGTCAGCAGCCCATCCTCTGTAATTGCCATGGTCATGGTGATGCTCATTTCCATAGTGCTCTATAAATCAAAACTGCCTCAATCTCTCACAATTCCACACCACCCCCTGGCTTCTCCATCCCTCCCACCAGGCCCAGGGAGCAACACAGCTGTCAGTAGAAATTCTGCCATCCAACCAAATTACCGGGTGTCTAAATAGACATTTCCAGCAACATGACCATAGCAGAAGTCTTCATCCATTGCCCACTCCACCCTCCCTTTAACTACCAATATCATTCTGCTACCATGCCTTCACATCTAAATAAATGGTGCCTTCAGAGAGTCAGTTAATTAGCCCAAAACCTAGGCTTCATTTCTTTCTTTCTTTCTTTCTGATTTTCACTCTTGTATTAGTAGGTTACCTGGCTTGATATACATGTTATATCCTGAAATGGGCCATGTCTCAGCATTTCCACTGCTACAACCACTGTGCACATGCCCCTCCTCTCTCATATACACACACACCACTGTAAAAGCCACTTACCACTGCCTCCTCCCATGACCCCTAGGTCTGATGTCAGAGGGGCAAGACCTTAGGGGAGCCTTGAGTCCCAAGCCAAGAGGCTTCTTAGCTTCACACAGAAAAGAATTCAAGATGTGAGACAGACAAGAGTTTAAAGTGTAAAAGCAGGTTTTATTGAGCAGAGAGGACAAGCTAGAAAAGCCATTCTATAGACACAGGAGTAAATTCTCTTTGGAAGACAAAGAAGAGAGACCCCAACCATCTCTAGAGGTTGAGCTTTTATCTGCTTGTAGTTTCTATAGAAAATTGCTGGTATGGGGAAACAGAGTGGAAAAAAATTGGGAGTCACTTTAACCTTTACAAGGTATATTTTGTGATCTGTTTACAGATAGGAGTAAGTTAGGAGTAAGTAGCTATTAATGAATCCCTGCAGGGATTTTCTTTGTCCAGAGGCTCTTTGTGGTTGGCTTGCATCTCAGATCAGCTGAGTTCTGTGACAGGCAGCACATAGCCCACCCTGCCCTAACTTTGTTTGACTTTAGCTGATTTGCATAGTTCTCATGCCCCTCTCCTGTATTAGGTGCATCCTCCCTCTAATGGGCAGAGTGATCTTGCGAAAGTGTCTGTCAGAATGTGTCCCCTGTGGAAAATCCACCCTCCTCCCGATGCCAGCCTGAAATCCAAACTCCTTGTCTTGCCTCCAAGCACAGGGAGCCCCATTCTCCATTTGCATCGGAACTCCTATGTCCCTCCTCAGAGTCCTCTGCCCAGCACCCCAGCTAAGGCATCTCTTAGTCATTGTCTACCACATTACCTTATGTTGTCTTCTTTATAGCACAGATTGGTGCCTGCCATATCCCAGGTATTTTCTATATTGAAATTTTTTATTAAAAAATTTGTATATTTACCCCCACTAGAATGTAATGGTCTTGAGTAATGGGATTCTTTCAAGTTCATGTGTCCCTACAGTGTACAATAATGCCTGTCACGTAGAAGGGTCTCAAAAAAATATTTTTTTACCATCTTTAATTTTTAATTGTATAGTTCAGTATATTCACATTGTTGTGCAATAAGCCTTCAGAACTTTATCTTGAAAGCTGAAATCCTATACTCCTTAAACAACTCCCATTTCCCTTTCGCCCCAGCCCCAGCAACCACCATTCTGCTTTCTATTTCTATGGATTTGACTCCTCTAGACACCTTATAGAAGTGGAATCATACAGTATATGTACGTTGTTTTGTGATTGGTCTCACTTAGCCTAGTGTCCTCGAGCTTCATCCATGTTGCTGCATGTGTTGGAATTTCCTTCCTTTTTAAGGCTGAATAATATTCCATTGTTCATATGTAATGCATTTTGTTTATCTACTAATCTATTGATGGGCATAGGTTATCTCTACTTCTTGGATTGTGTGAATAGTGCTGCTATGAATATGTATACACTATTTTTTACTGATTGGTGATATGATTATCAAGGGTCTTGATCAAGGTTCTGAGTTACACCTTTGGGTTGTAGGCCTTAAGCAATTTCCTATCAAAACTGGATTGCAATGACCCCAAAGGTACCTTACAGATCTAAAATACAATGATGCCATCAAATAAAATCATACTTCATCCCTTTTGATCTCAATGATCATTTTAATATATTTTTTTAAGATTTCAATTATTTAGTTTTAGAGAGGGGAAGGGAGGGAGAAAGAGAGGGAGAGAAACATCAATGTGTGAGAGATACATTGACCCATTGCATGCCCCCAAATGGGGACCAGGCCCACAACACAGGTATGTGCCCTGACTGGGAATTGAACCAGTGACATTTTGGTTCACAGGCCAATGCTCAATCCACTGGGCCACACCAACCAGGTCTGATCTCAGTGATCATTTTAACCTTGTGAGTAGGTCTCATGGGATTTGGTGTCCTTAGCACAACAATCACTGTCTTCTTCACTTGCCAATCTCATCTGATCCTCTTCACCTTACCCTGATAGCTTTCTCATTCTCTGCACATCAACATCGGGGAAAGTTAAACGTGATTTTAGCTCCAACATGAAATGAGGATTTGATCAAGATCTCACCTGGTTGCCTTAATATTCACTAAGCTCATTTATTTGGGGAAGGGAGATATTTTAGTAAATCTCTGTGTATGTTAATTTTCTAAAAAATAGAAAACCACAACATGAATCTCATGAAGTGAACTGGAATATATTTTATTTATAACAAATATGTATATGTAAAAGATTCATGAAGATCTAATGCTGACTGAATTGTGATAAACTTGGTACAAGAAACTCCAACAGATTTGTTACTAAAAATAAGATTCACCATACACTGGCATTGGCTGAATTAACTCACTCAACTTATTGCTTTGGTTTCATAGCTCAGAGTCATATACAATATACGATTTTGATTTCCCATTAGTCTTGGGTTAGATACCACAGCACAGATTTAAACAGTATGACATAGATTCTCACAACCAATATGTTGTCATTTAGGCAATAATCCTAAAATAAGTTTCCTGAAATATCACTACAATGTCCTCTTGGTTAAAGCTACAAAATAATAGTCATTACAGAAGAGAGAGAGTTCTAGAGATTAGATTAATGCTAGAAATGCTACTGGGAGAAATATTACATATTCAAAATACTGTAAAAATAAATAATTCAGGAAAATTATACTTTTCAAAACTAGAAATAAGAAGTTTTATAATTTAAATAACTTTACTTAAAACAAAGGACATACTGGAATGCCGGAATGTTACACCAGAGTTAATGTAACACAAATGGGTGTCGTTTCATCCTTCCTTTCACCAAAATACCAGATTGTGATCATCTGATATAATTTCCCTATTAGGAGTTTTCACCCTAGTAAAATTATGTTTTCATTGTTATGACACTACAGAATCTTTTTACATGGACATCAGGGAATGTTGAAATAAAAATATTTGTTTAGAGGTCACAACGGTCCAAAATGCAGGACATAGATCCTTCTCAGACACTGGTTACTTCAGATAATCCCTCTCTTCTTTTGTTGCACATCAGTGCGGTTTATAGGATACCCACAGTAGTACGCCCTCTGAATAGAAATCATCTCCTTGGCTTATACATATCCTGAAAGCAGATATATAATTCAGCTATTCAAAAATTGTATACTTCCTTTTATTAATAATTCCCTGCTACCAGTGAATATGATAATAATAGTCTCTTGCATGTGGCACTTTTGATGCATTCATAGTGTCCATTTCTCTCTGAAATATCTGCTTCCACATTGGTAAAAAATATTTATGTATTCTACAAGCACTGTATCGCATAAAATGGAAATTGGTTTCATTTTCCATTTGTATTAAGAGTAATCTTCAAACTGTCTTGCTAGTTCACTGTGCTTCATTCTCTCTGCGAACAGTTCATCAAATACTCTCTTCTGCTTTGAAGTAAAGTAGTTTATCCAATCACCCACTGCTCCTGGAAAAATTGGAAATGTATCAGACAAGAACCAATTTAAATATATACTAGTCACCAAAGAAATCTCTCAGATTTATAATAAAATGTGAACAATTTCAGTTCTTGGTGATAAGGAACTTATTCTTTCCTTCATTTGCTAATCTGTTTCTAACTTTTTAGTAATAGTTGCATGTCAATTTGTATAGTTTAAAAAGTTCTATATTAAAAAGAAAGGAAGATTAAAAATCCACAGTCCTCGGTTTTACAATAGCAAGCAAAAAGTATCTCACCTAAACCTAATCCAAACATAAAGCAGACAAAGCAGGTACAGCGATGCTGCTTTCACTTCCCGGGCTGTGCCCTCCAGAGCAGTCGCTGTGCTGACAACACAGCCCAGGGGCGGGTCGTTGCTCTCATTTTTAGGAAATGTATTTTACAATATTGATAACAAAGAGTTGAAAATAGAATCACTCTGTTGTAAGACGCTGCTTCTAAAACACCCCACTTGAGGTGAAAGGTCAGCTTTAATATTCTTTGGTCATTCCTGGTTCTTCCTTCCAGTTTCTGATATCAATTCACTTAGACCATTGCTTTCTTCTTTCTTTGACCTGACTTTTATTTGCTTGGTTTCTGATTTTTTCTTTTACTTAAAAAAAATCTTAAAAAAAATAAAATTGTAGCTCCATATATAGGTTAGAGAAAATACACATAAGCAAGGAGGATAAAAATCAAGGAAATTGTATTCTGATAACATGGCTAACAAATTGGCCGGTGTGCATTTTCCCAGATGTTCTTCTCTGCAAACGTATAAATGCATATAAACTACATTTTAAATCACATGATTATAACCTAACTTTTCCCACTTACTATAGTTTGCTCATCTTCTCATATTGGTATTTATATACCAACAATGAAAGCTGTGGTGTGTAGGGCTTCAGATCTTGACTCTACCAGCTACTAGTCGTGTGTCTTTGGATGAGTTATTCAGGCACTGGGTGTCTCAGTAAAATATGGATAACGTGAATGTTATCCTCAAAAGTCTGCTGTCAAAATCCAGACAACCCAAGTAATGTCTCTGGCACAAAGTAAAGCACTCAGTAAATTCTAGATATTTTTACTCTACAGTTTTCATGACTCCATAGTAAACCCCTGTATGGATATGACAACATTTTTAACAGTTTCTGATTAATGATACTTTAAGTGAAGCATTCCATACTTCTATAATTCTCCCCCCAGACTTTAGTATGTCAGAAGCCCTAAGACTTCTGACACTTATGTGGACTATCCTTGCTTGTCACCTTATCTCCCTGACCACGATAGTCATTTTCTAGAATATCAGCTCTATTTCTGAGTTTAAAGTAAAGACATCTGCAGGCACAAATCCTCCTCTGTGAAGATTATCTCTGTGTGCCAAGGATTCTGAATCAGTGACTTCAGTAGTTTCTTTGAAACTCTTACTTTCAGAGGATGGAAGCCCCCACACCCATCCCATCCATCAAACAAAAGAAATAAAGTGTATGGTCTCTTGCCTTGGCTGGTGTGGATCAGTGGACTGAGCTCCAACCTGCAAACCGAAAGCTTGCTGGTTCAATCCGCAGTCAGGGCACATTCCTAAATTGCGGGCCAGGTCCCCAGCAGGGGAAGCATGAGGGGCAACCACACATTGATTTTTCTCTCCCTCTCTTTCTCCCTCCCATCCTCTCTCTAAAAATAAATAAATAAAATCTTTTTAAAAATAAAGTGAATGGTCTCTATTGACCCATCCTTGGGCTTAGTTTCTTACATAGTCCAAGTTTACCAACTGGTGCTCATGGTGACTAGTATCAGTGAAGATGTTCCTACTGTCAACCTTCTGTGCTTCATTAGACACAATATAAAGAAAGCACTTTTAGATAAAATGGAAACACATTAGAATAAATGTTGTCGCCTACAACTACATTGATATGATTTCTCCTGGAAATATTTGCTAGGGTCACAATGGAAGGTCAGGGATAAACCCTAACATCATTACAGTAAAATTTCTCAAGTTTGTGAGATAAGACATGTGAGTACTGAGAATTTGCTAATCAGATCTCAAAGGGCAGTGATGAGCAATGTCAGCGGTAGCACTGGATTCCAGTAACCATCAGAACTTCTTCATTTCCCATCATCCTCTCTACCACGGTCCATCCTGATCTCGGTTTCTCACCCTTTAGGTCAGTTTACCTTCCTTCATGCATCTTCTTCTAAATTCTTTCTGTCTTCTTTTTATCTTCTCTCTCCCACCTCTCCTGACTTTTTCTTGACCGGATCTCTCTCTCAAGCTCCCGTATCGTCTGACTTCCATTCTCCACTATCAAACTTCTTAGAAGAGTGCTCCTTATTTGCTGCTCCTTTCTTTATTTCTCATCTCTTCAGATCCCTCAGCCTGGCTTCCCCCCGCACTCTCAGAATTCATGAATGATAAATAAATGGTCATCTTTGACCCTGGCCTTCTTCCTAATTCTGGCTGATCTTTTTGCTTGGCTTGTCTGGAGACCGTTTCATTCCCATTGATGTCAGGGTCCCCAGGGCTCCCCTTTCTGTCCCTTTCTCCAGAAGCTCTTCCGACTTACCCTGAGCAACTTTACCGAATTCTACAATTTGCTGATGGCTCACTGACCTCTCAGCTGAGCTGCACCCAACAGTGACTCAATGCCACTGCCTTAGTGATAATCGTTAATGTTTCATAACTGAACTACTACCAGAACCTCTTTACTAGACTGTCTGCCTCTGTTTTAACCTCTTCTAATCAATTTTCCACACAGGTCTGACCATGTCAGATCCCTTCTTAAAAGTGCCAACCGAGGGTAAGAGTTTTAGACCGAGGGTAAAAAAGACCTCTGTATGATGTCCATCAAAGCCTTTGGAATGTGGCCCCAATCTCTTCATCTCCCTCATTCAGCCTCACATATCATACACCATTCTAGCACATGAGAGACTACCAGCTCTTCCTAGAAAATACTACTGAGGCCCTGGCCAGGTTTCTCAGTTGGTTAGAGCATCATCCTGATACACCAAGGTTGCAGGTTCAATCCCTGGTCAAGGCACATATAAGAATCAACCCATGAATGCATAAATCAGTGGAAAAACAAATTGATGTCTTTGTCTCTCTACCTCTCTTTCTCTCTCTCTCTCCTCATTTCTTCCTCTCTCTAAAATTAATTTTTAAAAAATTAAAAAATAAAATAAAATATCGTCCAATTCCATGCTGGTTCTGAACTTTTCTTCTTGCTGTCAGATTTTACTACTTAACCTCCTTCTAAGTTACACGTTAAGACTTAGTGGAGATTTATTTCCTTCTTTTCATGTTCCCATGCAGATGAACTTCCTTCAATAACAATCCCAGCTCTCTCTCCACCCCTGACTTCTGCAGAGCAAGTTATTTGATTGCTGTGTTTGGGAAAACGCACCATCCACACTTACCAGCTCCTTTCTCTCTCCTGAAGAAAACATGCCAAGTAACATGTGCTAAGAGACCTGCTCCAGTAGGGGGACAAGACTGTGTTTGATTGACTGTGATTAAGAATGTGCTTATAAAATTCAGGGTAACTTATTAGCAAACACACTGGTCTGCAGACCTGAGACACTTCTTCAAATAATTTTATCATTTCTATCTTTTGACCCCTGTGTTTTTCTCTCAGTTGGTTCCTAACTGGGCATGGAAATCTCAAAGTCTGGAAAGAATGCAATTCAAGAATTTTGTTTAATAAACATTCACTCATGGATGACAATGTGTCATCTGTTGTGCAAGACGGGGTGCACTATGGGGAGATAAGGGTTAAAAAGGTAAAATAGAACTACTTCCAAATATGAGCTCCAGGCAGGGCACCGCACCCTTTTCTGACTTACCTTTCCTGAATACCAGGCTCCTATTCGATGTGAGGGCACAGATGGTCTTTGCATCACAGTTTTCTTTGGCTACATCATTTTTCATTTCCCTGAATGATGATTTCTGAGCAATCTGACTGATTTCTTTTTCACTCACATTTATACCAAGGAAAGTAGTTATTTTCTTTATGCTTTTAGAAGGATCCTGAACAATAAGACAATTAAAAAAAGTGTTACTCATTAAAATACCAAATTTATTCCCTGAAATCCAAAAACAGGACAAGATTCATTGATTGACTTTCTGTATTAACATAATTTGACTTGAATTTTGATTGTTGAAATGTTAGGAAAGACTTACTTTCTTCATTTCTTCATAGAATATAAATAGAATGTTTTTATCATTTTTGTGGTCTTCCCAAGTTAAAATGTGATCAAACCAAGATCCATACACAACTGGAAGAAAAGTGAATTGTTGTTAATATTTGAACATTACGGCTTTGGGTTTTGGGTTCTCCCCACTTCAGCAAAGTCATTAAAGCAAGGCACATACTTATTAGACTCTGGAATGAAAAAGTTTTCCTTAGAAGAGCCCAATTTCACTACTGTTTCAACTAATTACAATACTGTGAAATGAAGCTAGATAGTGGTATCTTCTAATCAGGTTGTGTGTATTTTTTTCTTATTTTTAGTAAATGTTTTTTATTATCAGGAGAATTGACAACAGAAATACAGTGATACACACTTCCCCAATTTGTGTTTTGATTAACTACTTTGGATCTTGGGAGAAATACAGAAACATTGAGAATTTGACATTTTCTTTCTGTAATGTGACATGCTTTTCATAACTGTAAGTTCTTATCACAAAAGGTGTATAAACTTCCCACCACCACCAGCACAAACAAGAATTCTATTCAAGTGTCTTAGTTCAAGGTTGAGAAATACAGGTGTAGGGATTTATCAGTAGTTGATATTGTCTCGTTAATGTTTTGTTAATTGGGCAGAATTAAAAAGTCTCCAGGGCTTAAAAGTAAAATATTATCATGTAAAGTAACCTCTATAGCAGTGATGATTAAAAACACAGAAAGGTGACTAGCTTGACAAAACAAAGTATAAAACAAAAATTTAAAATACTACATATACATCTTTCCATGAACTTTATCATACAAAGATTTAATGCTAGCTAGTTCCCAAGTCATTTTGTACATTAAAGCTTTAAATAAATTGAAATATAATTAACTTCAAACTACGTGCAATTTTTCATGGCTTCAGCTCCCGAGAAAGCAAAGGGCAAAAAAATAACTGTAGCATATTTTCGAAACCAGAATTTCTGGGACCACCATGGTATCATTGGAGTCAACTCAATTTTATACTATCCTTTAGACACAAAATGCTGTACAGTAACTGGTTCTTAGATGAACTGTGCAGATAAAGTTTTCAGTTATCAGTAATCTCACTGCTATATCAGCGCCTCACGTAGTACTATCTTAGAATTATCTGAATTAACATATCAGTGACAAGGGTTTATCTTATAAGAATGGCCAATGTTTTCCCCAAGCACAAACACATGGGGGGAAGAAGACTGATTTTTTTCTCTCACATAAATTTAGGAAGTTAACTAGTCTCTAGTTCCCCAGACTACTTCACAGTCTCCACCCACCGTCCCAACTCCCACTGGCAGCCACAGCCCAGCCCTCCTGGTAATGTCACCGCCTAGCATCACTGATAACGCAGAGCCCTCAGTACTGTGCATTGGGCAGGGGGCAGCCCATACTGCTCTGACCGAAAGTTAGGTAGGGATAGAGATCCAGAGTTACACTTCATGGGCAGGGCCTGATGGGTGGGATACTCTAATTGACCTTGCCCATTATGGTATTCAGTAGAAAATATATTCCAATACATTCAAAATAGATTTAAGAATAAATTTTTGGATCTTAGTCTAATCATAATTTGATAGCCAGCTGTTCTATTATTAACTAATTTCTACTGTACCTTGTTCCAAAAGGACTCAAGCTAGTCAGAAGAATCTAAAGAAATTGGTTGCCTGTGCCTTTCTCACTAATGTAGGAAATTACAGTTTGGGTTAATTTTTTAATCAGAATCCTCATTGTCCAGGTCATGAGTAGAGTGGACCCATGGTTTAGAAAGAAAATGCAGTTGCCAAAATAGAGATTTGAAATCTTGTTTTTATGGGAAATATTTTTCTGCATATCCTTCACTTAATTACGAAATTATTCCACCACCTCCTGGCTTTAATTAACATCCGGCTGACGGCCCTCCTTCTGCTCTCCATGTTGGTGTTGGTGGTGTAGAGGTGAGCACAGTTGCCTTCCAAAAGTTACTCCTTCCCCTTAGATGGCCTAGAACACAAGCTGCTCTTTCTCAGCCAACTCCTGTATCTTAGGGAGAGCCAGTCAGCACTAGGCTTTCTAGGGACTTCCAGAACTCCCCCCTCCCAGACAATCCAAGCTCCTTTAGCCTGCCCTTTGACTATGCCACTCCTTCCAGCCTGGTTTCAGTCAGAAACTGACCTTCTGACCTCTCCGCTGCAGTCTCTTATGACTTTGATTTTTAGATTACAATCTTCTGCGTCATCTCAGGTCTCACTACCAACTGCAGTAACTTTAATGGATATTTCTGCAATATCTTCCTCTAACTATTTTTGTCCCTGTCTACTTTTACTTTCTTCCTTTTGTACATTTCCTCAAGACTTTTTTCACCAATACCTTCAATTTCCTGTCCCCTTATAGGTTATCTTAATCACCCCCCAAAAAACACTCAGTATTGGATCAAAACACTTCACCTTCTTTCTAGCGCACCTCCCACTGCTGAGATCTGCTGAAGAAATTCTTACCACTCTGTGTTTACACCGCTGCAAATTCATTTTTCTAGCCTCAAGGGCCCCAAAGCTGCCTGGCAAACCAATTTGTCCTGCATTAACACATTATCCTATTCTTTAGCTGTTTCAAAACTACCATACTTTTTGCATGCCCTCTACCCAGCTCTGATATTCAATCATAATGATTATATTACTGTCTAGTCTCTACAAAGCACTCTGGTGATAGATAATTGTACAGAAAACAAAACTCACTGGGATGAAGTGGCCTAGGAAATGGAGAATTTTAATATAAAACTGAGAGGGGCTGGCTATAGAGAATAAAAAGTAAAATGTGAAGATATTGTTTCATTGAAATATTAATCTGCCAGGATATTGTCAGAATGTAATTTACAGTTACTGTTTCATTTAAAAA
>CM052539.1:28095883-28136818 GCA_028533065.1 Trachops cirrhosus
GCCCTGATATACTCTGAGTCATTTTTAGTTTGTCACTATTATTATCTTCCGGATTCAATTAGATATGGCAATGAAGTGCCCAGTTACCTCACTGGACAGTCGAATCTTTCTTGTTTGCTGTCTAACCATTAAAAAAAAAAGTACACCAACAAAGAAATGATCATTTTAACTAAGCGCAAAAAAGTAGAGGTCCACTGTGTAAAAAATAACTACAGAAAAGGACATACATAATAGTGGCAGAAATGAAATGTGGAACGATGACTACATATTGTGGACAAAACAGAGGCTCTGTGGGAAGTAATCTCACAGGGTGATCTGACCATCAGTTCCTAACTAGACAGGTCATGGTGGGTAGTCACCAGGCATATAGTTTTTAGTAAAAGGTTTACCTGTGTCTTAACGTAAGCCCTGTCCATTGCTTCTGTGCATCTAGGTCAACACACCCTTGAAATAAGCTGTAACCACCCTAAAGAGAACACATTATCTTAACTACCCTGTAGTCCAATCTCTATGTGACCACCTCCAAGAGAGCACATAACATTTTTTTGAAATTATGTTTTTATTTATTTTTATTATTTTTATTTTTAATTGAATTTTTTGGAGTGACATTGGTTAATAAAATTATACAAGTTTCAGGCATACAGTTCTATAATACATCTTTTGTATATTGTGTTGTGTGTTTACCAACTCAAGCTGAGTCTCCTTCCATCACCATTTATCCCCCTTTATCCTCTTCTACCTCCCCCTAACCCCCCTGCCCTCCGGCAAACACCATACTGTTTTCTACGTCCATGAGTCTTTCTTTTTTGTTGTTTTATCCCTTTACCCATCTCACCCAGCCCACACCTCCCTCACCTGTGACAGCTTGCTCTCTGTATCCATGAGTCTGTGTCCACTTCGATAGTTTACTTTGTTCAGTAGATTCTACATAGAATTGAAATCATATGGTGTTTGTCTTTCTCTGACTGGCTTATTTCACTTAGCATAATAATTTCCAAGTTCTCCCATGCTATCACAAAAGGTAAGATTTCCTTCTTTTTTAGGGCTGAGTAGTATTCCACTGTGTAAATGTACCACAGCTATTTTATCCACTCACATAATTTTAACCATCCTGTTGCTTCTTCCCTCAATTTCAAATGCATAAAAGAAACTGCTTTCTCAGAAACATTTATATCAGTGTGTTGAGATCTTGCTTCCAGGTGTGTCCTTTGTTTGGCTCAAATAAATATAAAAAGTCTCTAGAAGTTGTGGAAATTTCTTATATTGACAATATAGAAAATTCCAAAGAATCTAAAAACAATTAGAATAAATATGTAAATTGAGTATGGTTGCTAAATTATGAAGTCAATACATGAAATTAAATTGTATTTCTGTATTTTAGCAACATTTAAGTCCAAGTAGGTGGGTGGTTATTCTTTCGTTTGTTTGTTTGGTTGGGGTTTTTTTTTGACCCAATGCAATGTTCTTCAAAACAGTACAGGTTTTCTCTGTGAATATTATTTGTTCTCCCTCCATGAGACAAAAGCCACACCCATAAATATCTCCAGGTTAAGCCACATTCTCCTTTGGAATGAGCATCAGGGTGCTTTGAGATGATGCCTTTGAGATTTTTAGAGGCTTTTTGCCTAGCAGGTAAGGTCTGAGAAGCATGCCCTTGATATCCTCAAAACCCTTTTGCCTGCCTATGGGTGCTATGAGACAGGTATACATTTGAATCTTTCTGAGGTGTCAACAAGGGTCTCATGGTCATATTCTTGACTTCATCTTTATCCTGACACTGTGTTTTACTGGTAGCGCCATGGATGTGATCTCTGTCCTGAGGCCATATCTTACTTTGAGAACTTTTTGCTAGCTAGAAAGAATGTCATGGACCCTATTTCCACTACATTCTAATAAAAAATTCAACAGTTCTTTCTTTGGCCCAATCCTTTGTTCCTCTATTTTTCATTATAGGCACTAGAAGAAGTCAGTTACCATTTTCAACATTCTGCCTGGAAATCTCCCTAGCAAAGCTGCATGGTTGGTAAGTACTCTATTTTCTACACTTACTCAGAGGCTGGTGTTGTTACAAAACACCTCATATACAAGCATCAATTTCTGTTTTATAATCTATTTGCTGAGTAACAAACCACTCCCAAAAAGTAGTGTTGTAAGACAATAATGTATTATCTCTCTTATCGTTTTAACATTACTGGGCTCAGCTGGGAATTCTCATCCGCGGAGTCCAACATGAAGTGCAGTTATTGTTCATAGAAATAATAAACTCAGAATGAGGTTATTTTTCTTTCTTCGTAGTTTTGTTACTTATGGTTTTGTTACTAGATGGTTACTTTAAGTGCCAGGATAGAACAGATTCCACAACAGGAAATGTGAAAAAATAAGGATGGTAACTGGCAGAAAGCAATCAGATAAGAAGGCAGTACCAGGAAAGGTTCATAGGTAACACACGTACTAAGGTTATAAAGAGAGTGGTGTTGACATATGAAGTGTCCAGGTCAGCTGAGAATTTTTATTGGGTCAAAACTGAGTCAGTTACTGGGAAGTAAGATTTCAAAAGTTTCCAAGATTACAATTTGTATGTTTTTTAAAAAATGCCCTTGGAATTAGGAGGGAATTCCAGGAAGATTATGTGAAAGTGGAGGAAATCAAGGCAGGGATTGGATTACAGGGTAGTTAACTCTTGAGAGTGGTTATGCCTTTGAGGGGTGTTGCTTTGGGCATTTTAAACGTGTGTTAACCTAGCTGCACCAGGACAATGGACAGGGCTTGTTTGCAACTTTTCACTAAAAAATCATATGCCTGGAGTGTGACTATTCACCATGACCTGCTCAGTTAGACATTTGTAATCAGATTACCTTGTGAAGTTACTTTCAGTAGAACTTTTATTTTGTGCACAGGAGATATAAGTGAACATATAGCTATGTTTTGATACTAATATTTTATAAGTGTATTTTTCTCTTAGAACACTTTCTTTTGAAGCTACTGTTGCTCCAAGGCCAGAGCCAGAAAACACTCTTTTAACATATTTTATTGAGTACTTACAATGGGCAAAACATTATTCTTCATAAGATTGAAAAGGACACAATTTCATGGAGAGAATTCTAGTTCAGGGAGACAGAGCATTTAAAAAAATAGATCAACACAAAAATATCTAGTAACAATAAGTAAAATACCAAAAACAAAATCATGGTGATACAAAATAGAATAACCAGGAGGCCACTTATATTTGAATGGTCGGGGAAGGTTTCATTGACGAGGGGCTGGCCTTTATTTACTACTCGAGAGAGGCGGTCTTCATCGAAAGTCTAAGCATGCAATATTGTAGAAGTGAAAAGAGTATTGCCTCAGGGCAAAAAGTACAGAGATTGAAGAATTTGCTGAGAGCTCTAATGCTGTTAAATTTTCCTCACCAGGACAGCAAATTTCAGTTGGACATATAATGGTGATGATTAAAATGCAATGTTGGTGAGTGAAAATTTCTTTTAGATTTGTTTACTTCATTGTTTTATTTTTCTCTCATGTCGTGTTTTCTTGCCTTTGCTCTAAGTTGAGGGGGATTTCTGGCAAAGATGGAGTAACGGGGAGCTGGCTTACTTTCCAAGTTGAAACAACTCAAAAACAAAACAAACAAAAAATATATATATGATGATATAAGGAGCAATGGTATTCAAGACCTTAAATATTGGGCAGTGATAGTTTATTCACTAATACTGTCACACATTTCTTATTAAATGACTAAATTTAATTGGCTAAAATTAAAGACTGACTATACCCAGTTTTGGTGAGAACGTGGAGGGATTGAAACTCTCATAACCACAAAAAGGAATGTAAAATAGCAGCACCACTTTGTCAAACAGTTTGGTAGTTTCTTAAATGTTAAATGTATCTGTGCTACATGATCCAGCATTCCAACCCTTAGGTGTGAGAAATGAAAACATTCACACAAAGACTTGTACATGAAAGCTCATAGCAGTTTGATTTGTAATAGAAGAAGCTAAAAAAAAAGAAGAAAGGTCCATCACCAGGTAAATGGATAAACAATTTATGTTATATCCATATGATGGAGTAATATTCACCATAAATAGGAATGAACAATTGATACCTACAACTACATAGATGAGTCTCAAAATAGTTTAGCTGGGTAAAAAGTCAGAAAACAAAGGGTATATATTGTGTGATTTTATTTATATAAAGTTCTAAAAAACATAAATTTGTCTATAATGACAGAACACAGATAAGTGGTTGTCAGGGCCGGGAAGGAGGTGGGGAGAAGCAGGAAGGAGAAACACAAAGTGGCACCGGGAATCTCTGGGTGTGACTGGAACGCTCTCTATGACAGTGGCGGTGATGTCACAGGTGTGCGATGTGATGACTGTGTATGATGGCTTTACACGCATCCAATTGTTTCTGTATTCCAATTACACCTCAATGAAGCTGTTAAGATTATTGAGGAAAATATTTCAATATCCGGAACCTGACAATCAGAGATGCATGCAACACCCTGCTGTGTATGTAATGCGTGTGTGTTCAATAAAAGATGGGTCTTGTACATTGTTACTGAAACTGTCTAGTGAATTACTTATCTTTATAAATTATTAGAAGGCGTTTTAGTTAGAAATTTGCCTAGGAGTCTTAATAATAAAAACCTAATGGAAATGTCATGTAATTATTCTGGTGTCTTTCTTGCAAAAATCATTTATTTTTGTTTGTTCTCTCGATGGCTAAACCTGCACTTGTTTTCTCCACCCTCAGTGACTGCCACTTCCACCTGCTCCCTCACAACCTTTCCGAGTGTCATTTCCTACCAAGCAAAAATGTGCCATACCAAAAGGCAAACTGAAGCCAAGCATTACTGACTTTAAATATCAGAGCTTTATTTCCTCATTTAGCTGTTGATTCAGAGATAGACTTTATGCAAATGAGATTCAGTCTTGGAAACCATTTCATACCTGGACTGTGGGTGTTACCCTTTGGTACTGAAGATTAATTGCTTTTCTTCTTTTGAATCTCACACATGTATTGACTCATAGCTACCAAGAAGCTTAGCTCTGAATAGGAAGTACCATAGGGACTGATTTGGGAAAGGGTATTAGATGTTTCAATTAAGCAGATTTTGCTTTATTGCATCGCTAGGTTTGTACACCACACTCGCAAGCACGCACTCGGGATAGCAGCACTGACACCAAGTGAAGTCAGTGCTAAATGAAGTAGCAACGATGCAAAGTTCCATTGTTTTCTCCTGAGCCTTGGAAGAGACATCTACGGCGGAAGAAAAAGTTAAGATGCTATGGGAAGTTTTTGCTGAAGTGGAGAGTAAATTCTTTGGAAGATACAGAATTCTTGTCACATAAGGTTTCTGAAAAGTCATTTGATAGTAAAGTTAAAACTCATGAAAATGAGATCCCTATAGATACTATAATTCTGCCATTTTTGAGGGTTTAGTAGATTGGCATTGCAAGAAGAACAATAAGAAAATGAAGGAAAAACTCTTAGACAAAGAAAAAATTATTTGCAAATATTATATCTGAAAAAGGACATGCACACAAAATATATTTTTAATATCTAAGAACTCAGTAATAAAAGGAAGTCCCACAAATGTGCAGTGCAAGAATTTTTAATAGACGTTTCACTAGAGGAGATATGTAAATGGCTAATAGACACCAAAATTATATTGAACATCATTAGTAATTAAGGAAGAGAAAATTAAAACTCCAAAGAGGCATTACTACATACTCTCTAAGATGGGTATTTTTAAAAAGACAAACAATACCAAGTGTTGCTGAGTATATGAGGAAATAAACAGTCACACATTTATGCTGGGTGGTGTGAGATGGTGTAGTTACTTTGTAAAAAGAGTTTAGTAATTTCTTAAAAGGGAGATCTCACCATATGAACCAGCAGTCTGCACACAAATATTTATAGCAGCATTATCAGGATAGCCAAGCATTGAAATCAATACAAATGTACCTCAACCGTTGAATTCACAAACGTAATGTGGTAAATGCACACAGTGGAATGCTACTCAGCAATTAAAGGCAGCAAAATACTAATACACACAATGACACAGATGAACCTCGAAAACATTATACGTGAAACAAGACAGACACAAGTGACTGCATATTGTGTTATTCCATCTCTATGAAATTTCCAGAAGAGGCAAAAACTGTAGAGACTGAAAGCAGATCCATGCTGGACTGTGGTTAGCACTAAGAGCGGGGGCTGAGTATAAACTGAAAGTAGGAGACTTTGGGGATGAGAAGCCTTCAAAAACTGGGCTCCGGTAAGTCTCTCAACTATAAATTTTACTAAAATCATCAAACTGTACATTTATAAGTCCTAAATAACATTGTTAAAAATTTATTAGCAACACAATTTAACTAAAGTGCAATGTTCATCTCCCACACAGATCTTGAGTAGCTTGTATAAATAATAATAACAACAACAACAATAAACAATAATAGAAAGAGAAGGAGAAGAAGCTGCTTCCAGTGAAACTACTGGCAATCAGAATAGGAAGGACTGGAAAAATCCTCAGAGGCAACAACAATTTACTCGGCCTGACATCTTTCCTCCAGCTAGTCCACCAACAACAGCCATTTTGAAGTAGAAAGGTTAGTTAAGCTTGACCTCAAAAACACAAGAACTCACAAATTTTTGCATATTCTGGTGATTCCTGGAATTAGGGACTCTGCTACTGCTAAATTCAAAGGGGAAACCTCCATGAAAGTGCTGAAACCCAAAAGTAAAGAAAAACTCCAAAAAAATGTTATAGAGTGAGAAAAAAAGCAAATATCACATAAAATACAATGTTAACAATTTTAGAAAAATCCTCATCAAACACAAGGCAAACCAGGAGACAATGGAATAACGTATTTAAAATGCCGAAAGTAAACAGTGTCTAACTAGAGTCCTGCACCCAGTAATATATACTTCAAAAATGAAGATAAACTATAGGCATTTTCAGATAAACAAAACCTGAGAGAATTTACTGCCAGCACTACAAGCAAAGCTAATGGAATTTCATCAGGCTGTTGAGAAATGATACCAGTTCCAGAGGAAGGATTATAAAGCATGAAATTAATACATACGAAATAAAGATACAGAAGTACATTTTAATATCCCAATTTCTTTAAAAGATACTTGTCTATTTAAAGCAAAACCTACACTATCATATCGCAAGGTTTATAAAATGTGTGGTAGTAATATATATGATGTTTTATGTTAGTTTTGGCAACTATAATAAGGTACCATAGACGGGTGGTTTATAAACAATAGAAATTTATTCCTCGTATTTCTGTAGGCTGGAAGTCTGTGACCAGGGTGGTGGTATGGCTGAATTTTGATGAGGACTATCTTCCAGGTTTCAGACTTCAGACTTTTATATTTTATCAATTATGCTATCACAGTTATCCTGAATTTCCCCCTTTGACCGCCTCCACCCAGCACACCCCACTCCCTCAGGCAATCCCCTCACCATTGTTCATGTCCCTGGGTCATGCTTATAAGTTCTTCAGCTACACCATTTCCTACACTGTACTTTACATCCCCATGGCTATTCTGTAACTACCTATGTGTACTTCCTAATCCCCTCACCTCTTCACCCATTGCCCCACATCCCTTCCCCACTGGGAACCATTTAAATGCTTTCCATACCCATGTGATTCTGTCTCTGTGCTGCTTATTTGCTTCATTTGTTTTTAGATTCAAATGTTGATAGATTTGTATTTTTTTTTACCATTTCATTGTTCATAGTTTTGATCTTTTTCTTAAATAATTTCCATTAATATTTCATAAAATAATGATTTGGTGATAATGAACACCTTTAGCTTTTTCTTGTCTGGGAAGCTCTTTATCTTTAACCTTTGGCATTGTAATTTTGATGTGTCTTGGAGTGGGCCTCTTTGCATCCACCTAATGTAGTAGGTGTCCTGCAGGGTTCAGTGGCACAGCCTCCCTTATCACTCAAGCTGGGTGTTTGAGGTGCGCCCGTAGGGTGCGCTGAGCACACCCTCCTTTTGTAGCTGAGCTTTGGTAGCTGTTGGCAGATCAGTGAGTGGGATTTACCCAGGCCAGTCAGCTGCAAGGACTGGCTGTGACCACTTACCACCAACCTCCAACCTCCGTGGAATTATCGGTTATGCAGGGGCAGGGTGGTGGTGCTCCATCATGGTGTGTAACTGTCCACTGCTGGCTGGCCCTGGGGTTTCCAGGGTAGTGCAGGCCAAGGTCAGCCCCTACCAGTGTTTTTCCCAGGGCCACCCTGCCTGAGCTATAAAACAATCAGAGATGGCTGCTACTTATACTGGGCTTGGAGATTCCCAGGCAAAGCCAAGCTGCGAGTCTAGGTTGGCTGCTACTAGTGCCTAGCCTAGGGTTCACTGAGGCCAGCTTTTGCTTGTTTGAGAGGATTTAGGACGTTGTGAAGCATGAGCTAAGCTCAGCCATTCATATGGAAAAAGCAGCTTGGGTGGGCCCATAAATTGGGTGAGGCAGAGTCTCTGGGGATCTCCAAGGCAGATCAAATAGTTAGCCAGGTTGATAGGGTCTCAGATATGGCACCAGCTTGCCGACTCTGCTGGGGGAGGGTTTAGAAAAGGGACAATGGCCTCTGCTTGCTTTGATGCCAGGCACTTCATTTCCTCCCTCTAAGCCACTGGTGTCTTTCAAACTGCTACCATGGTGCTGGAGCTCAGAGGGAGTGAGTCTGAGTAGGTGAGTCCATGTGTGGGTCCTTTAAGAGGAACTGCTTGGGGCTCCAGAAGTTTCTCCCGCCAACTCAGTCCCCGCTGGTTTTTACAGCTAAAAGTTGTGGGGACTTATGTTCCTGGCACTGGAACCCTGGGCTGGGGGCCTGGTGTGGGCTCATCCCAAGATATCCCTCCTAAATTTTTATCCACCACATGTGGGTGAGGGATCTGCCTGTTCTGCATCTTCACCCCTCCTACCAGTCTGGATGGATGTGGTTTCTTTAATTCTGTAGTTGTCAGACTTCCATTCAATGATTCTGAGTGATGGTTGTTCCATATTTAAGTTGTAATTTTGATGTGGTTGTGCGAAGAGGCCAGCCATGTTTGCCTATGCTTCCATCTTGACCGGAAGTAGAGTTCTGACTTCTTGTATCCTCACATGGTGGAGAGCAGAGGGAGGAAGCAAGCTCTCCGGTGACTCTTATAAAGGCACTAATCCCATTCATGGGGGCTCCCCCCACACACAGCATCACCTAATTCTAATTACCTCTCAAACGTTTCACCTCTAAATACTATCACATTGGGGAATAGGGTTGTGATGTATGAATTTGGAGGGGACAAGAACATTTACCAGTAGCTCATAATATGTGGCTATAGGAGAAAAGGACAGGAGGGGCAGAGTAAAGTGGTTTATCCACTTGTAACCTTCTATTTATTACATCTAGTTATACTGTGATTAGAGATGCATGTTATAATACCTAGAGCACCAACTAAAATAAAATTATAAAGTAAAAGCCAATAGAAGAGATAAAATGAGATAGTAAGAAAATACATGATTAATCTAAAAGAAAGCAAGAAAGTGGCATTTAAGGAAAAAGAAACAGAGTACACCAACAGAAAACAAACAGCAAGAGGGTGGGTTTAAACCTAGCTGTATAAATGATTGTATTGGATAAAGGAGCTAAACATTCCGATTAAGGGTAGACATTGTCAGAACAGATATAAACTAACCAAGATCCAACTATATGTTGTGTACAGGAGATGCATTTAAAAAATAAGTACAGGTGGAAGGAGGTAGAGGAGGTATTGGGGGCTAAATGGTGGTGGGAGGAGACTTGACTCGTGGCGGTAAAAGCCCAGTACAGTGGAGAGATGATGTCTTGCACCCAAAACCTGTACAATTTTGTTAACCAGCAATAAAAAGGAAAAAACATAATAAATAAATAAATACAAAAATAGGATGAAAGTAAAAAGATGAAAAAAGATATACCATGAACATTTTAATTATAAGAAATCTTATAGGTTTTAATTAAAGTCACACAAAGAAGATTTCAAAAGGAGCATTATCAGGAGAGAAGGGAATTTTCTGTATTTGTCATAATATTTATTTATATTATAATGTTATATTCTCATAAATGTTAATAATAAAATGGTCAATTCCTGAGGAAAATACGTCTTCATGTGCATTTGAAGCAATTGGTGTCGAGGTGGTCCATTAGGACAATGAGCCAGACTGAAGGTGACAATTAAGGCTAATTCACTGACTGTGGTGTTGCAAGCAAAAGACAAAAACAGGCACCACTAAAAAACAAAATAAACGAACAAACAAAATTGAAATAGACTCATAGACACAGAGAAGAGACTAATGGAAGCCAGGGAGGAGAGGGATTGGGGTGACTGGGTGAAAAAGGTGAAGAGATTACAAAGTACAAATTGATAATGACAAAACAGTCACGGGGATGTAAAGTACAGCCTAGGAAATATAGTCAATAATACCGTAATAACAATGTCGGGGCCAGGTGGGCACCGGAAATATAGAGGGAAACACTTTCTGAAGTTTATGGTTGTCTGACCACTATGCTGTACACCTAAAACTGATAAAGAATAATACTGAATGTAAACTGTAATTAAAAAGCACAATTTTTTAAAAATAGGGTTTTATATTTCCCTGTGGAACAGCACTGGTAGATGCCCTGTAGATGGGAGGATCACCGCACCGTCGAGGACCCCTAATGAAAGGCTTCTGCATCTTTTTGGACATGTGGCTCAAGAGGAAGCAGAGAGGGCAAGGCTGGGAGAGAAAAGGTACTCAGTCGAAGTAGAGAAAAGTGCCTCAGCTGAAACCCCTGATAAAGAGGCCTTCCAATGAAGATGTTGGGCTAGGAATGCAGGCATGCAAATGAGAATGGCTGTCCTGGGTGGTCTGAAGTTCTTGACTGCGGTTCACCCCAGAAAACCAGCGCGCTGGCTGTGTACAGATCTTGTGTTGGCAGGACAGCTCCACACGTGAGGCCTGGTCAGGCACGAAGTGTCACTCCTGGTTGTTTGGCATAAAATCAGACTCCTCAGTGTATGTATTTATGACAGAATTGCGAAGTATGTAAAGCTAAAAGTCATAAAGGAGAAATGGACATGCTAGGAGACTTTAACGCTTTAACACTGTCAGTGAGGACACACTTGGCTTATGAGCAGGTTCAGTGCACCGGGACTGACAACTGTAGAGTGGACATCCCTCTGAAGTAGTCACTGAAGCTTGGCCAGAAAACTAGTTTCAGTAAATTTCAAAAAAGTAAAATCATAGTATATGTTCTGATCATGACAAAATTCAATTAGAAAGAGATGAAAAGATTACAAAGGTACCAGTAAATCCCTATATATTTGGATATTAAAATATAAACTTCTAAAAACACCTGGTCAAAAAAGAATCACCAGGTAACTCAAAAGCATTTTGAATTAATAAGAATAAAACCACAACATACAATTTGTGAAGGTCACTTCTATTTCTCTCCCTTGGTCTCCAGATCCAAATATTCTGAATATGATCCAAATATCTACCATAAATATGGGAGAAATTGATCACTGTCTGAAACATACACCACACTTTGTAAGATCGTACCACAACCTCCTAAGACATTCTCTCTCACATGGTCCATAAAATGAGTCTCTATCAGGTCCTGACAACTTTCTGTAAGGCAGCTGCTTCTAGATCAGCATTTCTCTACCCTTGGTTTTCTCCCAGAAAGCCCTCACGAAATAGCTCTTCCAGTTCAACTTCCCGTTAGCCAGATTCTGAAAGCGCCTGTGACCACTCCAACGCCACTGAGCACAACAGAAGTGTGACAGATGGGGAGGTGGAAAGAAAAAGACACAGTCATTATCCAGATGTGGTTAAAATGTCTTAGGTCAAGTTTACCCAAAGAACACGTGACCATCTGAATGACTATGTTCCTAGACTTTAAAAGTCCTTTTCAAATGAGGGGCTTTGAAGCTTCAGGCTGCTTGTTCAATGAATTAAATAACTGAGTGAATGAAAACATGGATGAATGGGTAACCTTGGTATTAGAATTATCTGTCTGATGGACTTGAAAAAGATCTGGCCAAGCCAGCACGGTAATCCAGGCTCTCTACACACTAGTTCAGCACCCTTCTGATAGAATCATGCTTCCACTGTTAATGATGTCCAGGAAGTAAAGAAGCCAGCAAGTGTAGTTCCTTTTGGTGACATTTGTTCCTTGAAATTGAAGTTAAAAAACCTAAAGGTGGGAGGGGAGAATGAGGGGGTAGGGGAAGGGTTTTCAGGAACATGTATAAAGGACACATGGACAACACCAAAGCAGGGCAGGATCAAGGGTGGGAAGTGGGGTTGGCTGGGTAGGGATGAGTAGGGGGGGAAATGGAGACAGCTACACTTGAACAACAATCAAAAAATGTGAAAAAAATAAATGAAAGTTTTGTATGTTTTTAAGTTAAAAGACAAAGCTGTACTGTATATAATCTGTTTGCTCTGTAAATTCTTAATTTATGATAGCCAAATAAAAGCAGCACTACCTATGAAGTTATCTTGACCAAAAATTTGAATTTGAATTTGATCAAGCCTCTTAGCCTAATTACCAATTTATAGACTTAAAAAAATTTATTCAATTTATTTTTTAAAAATTTCATCCAGCCCTGGCTGGCATAGCTCAGTGGATTGAGTGTGGGCTGTGAACCAAAGGGTTGCAGGTTCAATTCCCAGTCAGGGCACATGCCTGGGTTGCAGGCCGGGTCCCCAGTGGGGGCCACATGTGAGGCAACCACACATTGATGTTTCTCTCTCTCTCTTTCTCCCTCCCTTCCCCTCTCTAAAAATAAATAAAATCTTTTAAAAAATTTCATCCATTTCTCTTTTTTCATTATTCCTTTACCCTTTCCCTAAAGAAAACTTTCAAGATGTTTTCCCCCAATCATTGTAATGTTTAAAATTTTTTTGCCTTCTAAAACCATTTTTTTCCTGTGGAGGCCATATCACTTTCACTGAAAATGAATGCTCTGCATGATATGGTAAAGAACAGTAATTGTTAATTCCATAAGCTCCTTTCTACACTTCTTTTTGCTATAAAATGTGTCCCTTGTTCAAAAGGATGTTGCATGTTATAATATGATCTCAATATGGTACATAAGTCATTCTGCAAGTTCATGGATGCCCAGGGCTGGCAGGAGGGTTGAGGACAGGAAAGGCAAACCAGGATCAATGCCTATTTCCATGAGAAGAAATTGCTGCATGCGCCTCGATAAGCATTCTTGACCTCTCAAGGCATTAACCATTCTCTGGTATGGTGACTGGATACAAGTTAATCTCTTTTCTCATCCCACTACTTTCTCAATGGACTTCCACACAAAATGGTTTTGGTAGCAGGTATGGAGGTTATGCATGGAATCAATCATCTGGCTTCCACCACTGCTGAGTGCCCAACAAATAATAGCAAAGGCCAACGTTGAACCCTCAGTAGAAAACCATTTTCCAGGAGATCCACAATGCACCTCGTGGGAAGTTGATTACGGTGAACCCACCAAATACATACTAATACCCCACTCGTATTGCCCCCTCCCCCCTCACAAAAGGTTGAAATCTTCTTGACTGAAGTCTACCTTAAGACAAACTCTTGATTGCTCTGTAATCTAACTTTTGATTGCTTTATCATGAAAAAAATTCACAAATATTGAGACTTCTTGAATTCATGTCTGGAAACTATGACTCTTGTGAAGGAAAGAAATAACTTTCACTCTCTCTATATAAAAGAAATAACAAAGGGCTTGTTCCCCCATATTTTTGAAGTCCCAGAAATAAGATAATGTGGCTTGGATTTATAAAGTTAAGGATAATTAGATATAGCCTCTATTCCTCCCCTGTTCTCCTGACCATTCAGGATTAACTTCATGAGATTCAGCTAAATCAGCCTACATCTTCAGTTTTTCATATCATCAAGAATCTGAGTGTGTATCCAAAATAATAAGTTTTCAAGTAAAAATATAGTCTGTGACTTGTAATTACCCTACTTTTAGGTTTTGGAATTCTTGAGTAATTAATGCCTTTGGATTCTTAATATCTGTTTCTGAATGCTTTAATTGAAACAAAGTAGAGCAGCAGGACTCAGTAATATTTAGATTTTTTTTTACTTAATGATAGTTGTTGAAAACAAGTTAAATCTGTTTCCCTCATATGGTCTGAGAATAGGTTGGGGTATCCACATTTATACTAGAGCTCTGCCTCCCCTCCCAAATGATTCAGCTAAACATCATGAACATTTAACATTAGGTAATAGAATGTACTTTCCTAAAATAGCTGTAGCCCAAAAGGCTGTGGTGTGAGAATAAAGTCAAAGAATTAAGATCTACATAAAACATCCTAATCAATTTCTGAGGAGAAATGTATGACCAAGGACGGACCAAGTTCACTTTTCCTGACATCCCTCCCTCTGAGAAAGCGTCTGGCAGACCTGGGCCACTCAAGCCCAAGGGAAATGGGAGTATGCAGCAATTACCTAAATAATTCAGACGCGAAGGCACATAGGGCTTGTCAAAGTCACCCATGTGAGCAAAAGGAGAATCTGAATGTTTTGAATCTTATTAGGAATGTATTAAACTGTCTCTAGGACACATATACTGGTATTGACTTATTACATAAAGGAAAACGTTTATTGCTATACAGAGTAAGCTCATGTACGTATGTCATAGGAAATGAATGTTCAATTTTCTTTCTATTTTAATTTGCCCAATAGAGAGTTTCTTTCACCCACATAAGATATACCAAGAGTATTCTTATGTTCTGTTTATGGCATCTACAGTACTATATTTCTCAGGTAATTTTCTCACTAAGCAGCATGAATTTTCATCAAGAAGGAAAAAAAAACTCAGTGTTACTGATATGGATACAAAATAAAGGAGGAACAGAAAAGGATATAGGATTACCCATACACTTCTGGGAAATAAAAAGACTTCACAAACTATTTAAAAAATCATTTTATTCACAGGGTACATTTCCAAGTTTTCTCCAAGTAAGGGAGGTAGAGAAATTGAGACTTACGGAACCTTCTCACTACCAGCCATAATTACAATGAACACACCAAAGAAAAAGACATGTTTTTATAGCAAACCTCCTCCAATGACATTGCATTTAGATTCTGTGGAAAGAAACAATTCAGCAGAACCAACAGACATAGGTATGGGTTTTTTCCAGTCACACTATAAAAACTACCAATTACAGATTTTTTCTTACCCGCTCTATTTTACATGAAAAAAAAAAAAGAAAGAAGTGAAAAGCACTGATTTTCCCTACACCTCCTGCCAGCGGAATGTGGCTTTATTAGGAAGAAGTATTTCCATGTACACTTCAAAGGTTATTTCGTTTTATATTCTAAGCTAAAACCTTTTCCATAATTATTGCATTCATGGACTGGTAGAGTATATTACATGAAAAAGAAGATTGGAATTTTTCTGTTTTCCCATTACCTCCAGTCTCTGCAAAGCTGCTCTTGAAAAACAGCTTGCACACCTGGGGAATAATATATCATGTGCAATAATCAAATTAGAGATCAAAGAAAAACTTCCTTTTTCCAAGCTTTTCAGACCAACTATGTTGTTTGGTAACTAGAGTTCTAATAATATTCCAGACTTTTTAAAAATTAGGCAAGCTTTGCACTAGAGCTAGCCTTGTCTGTTTTCTCCATCTTCCCCTAGTGTCCCCGACTCTGATGTGCCCCGTGACCATCAACCATCCCGAATTGTGAATCTTGTAATTTATGAGGGATGTCTACACTAATCTACCAACAAGAAAGCCCAGGGGATGGGTGGTTATGAACAGATGAGAACAGAAGCAAATACATTCTTCACTTCTATGAATGCCAGAATCTGATGGGGAAAACATTCTTAATCTATACGCCCTCCTGTAGCTGTCCCTGTGAGAAGGTTCTAGTTTCACAAAGGATATTTACATACTGTTATCAGACATCTCCAAGGCCTACATACTATTGTGCATTTATATAAAATAGTCACATTTACGACATTTATAAGACTTCTTGCTGATGATAAAGACACAACTTGGAACAGACATGGTTACACCTCTAAAGTCATTAGGGTACATGAAGAAAAGAGCTAAGAAAGTTGGAGCCAAGCCAGAAAACATTAAGGCACCCTCTGCCACCCTCCACCAGATAGCCATCTTTCTCTTTTCAATGGGCATAAATTATGTGAAGTGTGTGTGTCTGTGTGTGTACATAAGAACATAGGGGAGAAAACACATCTAGGTCTCCCTACATAATAATGAATATAAAAGCCCTTTAGGGCATAAGATGATGCATGACCATGTTTCAAAGCATCAGGTTCAAGGTGACATTTCCTACTATTGCTGCCTCATCATTACAGGAGATCTAGATAATAATCTTATTTTGGAAGTATGTGTCAAAATGGAAATGAAAGAGGAATATGAAAATGGGAGTGTTTCATATCCAGGCTCAAATACCAAGGAGAGCAGAACTTGGAGAGGGGTGGGAAGAGGGGAAGCATTCAGGCTATGAGGGTCCTAGTCAATAAACAGGTCCCCCTCTTCTGGTTTCTTCCCTAAGCGTCCCACAGCCTGGCTCTCGCACTGCTTCCTCCAGCATCTTCCACCGTTAGTCGTAACAGCTGCATGGCAGTACACTGCCTTTAAAATGTCTGAAAAGCTCTATTTTGGGGACTGCACTCAAGGACAAAAACCCCTATGTTCTCTGCTCAGCCACCTAAGATCTCTCTGAATGGTCCTTCACAACTAAAACCCTGATTTTTATCTTCCTCTCTTTTTCATTTTGGTTAAGCCATTTTTAATATTATAATTCTCCGTTCTCTGTACAGAGAAAAACAGACATATCTGACTCTCGATTTTCTCTACCCTGGATAACATCACATCTTGCAGATGTTCATTGGTATCTTGTGAAGCATTAGCTTTTAAAATGACAACTATCTGGAGAAAATCTAATTAATTACATAAAAGCAGAGAGACATGATCAATAAATTTGGGTATTATTCTATAAAACTCCTAGACAGCTTTGCAACATTGATTACACCCCACAACTGCAACAGGAAAACAAACTCAGAAAGAATTTCAGCACACTGTATATAGATCAGTAAGAACACAGAGGAGGTAGGTAAACCATAAACAAAATATATTTCATCTTTTGTGCTTTAGAAAAGTTATAGTTACAGGCTTTGGCTATCACACAAATGCTCACAGGTATGATAAGCCAATTTATAATAAGTCATTTATTCCTTATTTGATAGAGATACAAAAAATCAGAAATGCTGGCACCAGAAGGAAGAAAATTAGAAGGAAACATAACCACGTATTTTCCCATTGCGACAGCAAGCAGAGGTTGTGTTGTGTTTGAATGAGCCTCCCAATTCATGTGCTTGCTTCAGTCTCTCACTTCTAAGATGTGTGTAAAAAAATTCAAAGGACAAGACTAGCCTGGGGGTAATGCTAATAGTATCCATTTTCTTAGGAAGGGGAGAAAAACGATTATGGCAATTGTAGATTCATATATATACATATCTTCTTCCACTCACTTAACCTAAGTATTGTGGCCTCATATTTAGTTTATACACAGACACACTAGGCTCCAGGATTCCTTTGGGTTCATCTCCAGGGCTTTAAAAAAGGCTCTATAGGAACTGGTGGAATATTTGCTATCTCCCTATCTTCAAGGACTCAGAAAATCCATCTGGATGGGGGAAAAATCTCCCCTTTGAATAATCACTGGCAGGACCATAATTAGGTCAGGGTGACCAGCATTCTGTCACAAGACACCCAAATTTAGAGAGCACAAGTGTGAGAAAAAAATCAGCAACAGCAACAAAAACCTATCTAAGGCAGTGTAAAATTTTAAGCTTCTCAGCAAATTTCCACACCAGCTCTTTAGTCACAAGGCTACTAGCTCAACTCCAGGGTGAGGCCAGCTTCCATGGGATTGGACAAAGATAAATAGTACTTGAAAGCCAAGTTCAAGGGCAGAGACTTCTCTGACCCTTTGTTGCTGAGTGCTTGCGAGCAAGGCTGCCTCCTCCTTTCCACTTGCTTCATCCACTCCCTAGCACACAGTGGATTGAGGTTGTCAACATTGCTAGTCATATTTATAGTTATTGTTGGTGAGGTTAGAGGCCTGGCCTAAGTGAAGGTGCCCGGACTTGTGCACCCACTCCCAGCCCTGATGCGTTGTCCATCAGCAGTCACGTAATCAGAGAGTCGACCTCTACCTACACTGAGGAGATGAAGAAACACAAAGCACAATTTTGGTCTCAGTCCTCATTTCTCCACATACTTTTCAAGTTCCCACAAAAATCCTTATAGCTTTGATCTTTGGAATCCTGCAAACATAAAACAGATATATTCCCTGGTTCTTATATAACACAATGAGAATTTTGTACAGTTTTCAATGGACTGTGACATTTCTTCCTCTTACATCTCTCCTAACAAGGGTTTGTCAGTTAAAAAATGTCACAAAGTCAATATTTTTAGACATACAAATTAAAACCATATGTGACCGATTTTCCACACACAGAAGTAAGCGTTTGTGAGTAATAAAGTATACGACTACCATCGTTGCTGCCAAGAGGGATGCTATTGATATTGTTCCCATTTACAGTCATTTATAATACTTCTATAAATCTTTTGACTAATCTAAAAATATTTTTGGAAATTTAGAATTCTAGGATTTCTTCAGCTATTTTTTGAGATTTTAAAGTTATGTTGTCTATTGCTTCAGGTATAATTTGTATTTAACCTAAACAAAGGTTTTAGCCAAAAGAAGGGCATGAAACATCACAAAGCCAAACACAGAGCGTTGTCTGAACATCTGACATTTGGGATCATCTGAATCATTTTGGATCATTTACCTTTGTTACAATAGTTGAAAGTGAACTAAACAGAAACAAAATCCAGGAAGCACTGTTTAACTTCTAGTGTTAATTGCAGTTTAGCTGAACAATGTTGTATAAACTGCTGGTCAAATATTCTGTACAAAGGTTATGTGCCCAATATCCTCTTCCATATAAAAATCTTTCATTTAAAATTAATATTATTTTTGCTTAATCCCAACTCATAGACACAGACAACAGCATGGTGATTTTCAGAGCGAAAGGGGGTCAGGGGAAGGTAGGAGAGGGTAAGGATGATGGAAGATTTGACTTGGGGTGATGAGCACACAAAACAATATATAGATGATGTATTATAGGGCTGTTCACGTGAAACCTATATAATTTTATTAACCAATGTCACCCCAATAAATTCCATTAAAATTAAAAAATAAAACTAAATTATTTTTTCTTTCTTATGGAATGACTTAATCCTTCAACTATCTTAATTCTACTAAAGTGTAATCAAAATTAACCAGAAGTCATCCTCATTTATGATTCTTAGCATTGACGCAATTTTCCAGTCGGAGCTGGTAGAAAGTCCCACCGGGAAGGCATGTTCAGTCCTTTTAGCGCTGCTTTGGCCTCCATGGAGCAACCTAATTTTTGTCATTAAAAAAACTCTAAAAATTAGACTGAAGTTTGAGAGTGATGTCCTCTCTTGGCAGATGCACTGAAAGTGATGAAATATTTCTTATTGAATGTGTTTACCATACCCTGAATATCTTCTGAGCTGAATCTTAAGAGTCATTAATATAAAAATATAATTGACTAAATTTGGCAAAGTATGAGGCACAATTCTGAGGTCCTCAATTTCAAAAAAACAAAATAAAATGATGAGAGTTTAGAACTCAATTTCTTAATAGAGTATTCCATAGTACTCTGCAAGACAATTCTAGACAGACCCTTGTTTAGGAACACATATATTTTAGTAAGGATAGAGACGTGTAAGTCTATTCTACCCACACAAGCACACACCCCCAGTTTCAGGTTTAGTTACAGCTATTTAACCACACAAAAGGAAATATAATGCCACACCTGTATATCGTCACTATAGAGTCATCCCAAACTTAATCTACTCTAAGAAAATATTCTTATTAAGTCGTAGTCAGACTTTGAACGACACAATCACATGTGTGTATCCTTAAGTGAAGACAATATGGAACAATCAAAATATTTTGGTCTAATCCAGGGTTTCTCATCCTCGGCACTATTGACTGACGTTAGACTGGGTAATTATTTGTGAGGAATCTGACCTGTGCATTTTGAGTGCTTAGCAGGATCCCTGGCTTCTACCCACTAGATGTAACACCCTCCAACTCATGATAATCAAAAATGTCACCAGATGCAGAAGGAGAATCACTCTGTTTGAGAATCACTGGTCCAAGTAAACACTATCAGTTTAGGATATTTTGGTTTTGCCTTTCAGAAGCCACAGATTTATGGACTCAACATTGTACAAATCTATTGCACGAATCTATTCCAGGCGTCACTACAAGATGTAACATTCCCAGATATACTTTCAATGGAACTGTGATACATTGGCTTTATGTTGCTCATTAATTACATTTTAACAAACACTAATTTGAGTGACATTTTATTAACATTTGTATGTGTTCTTCATTAGCCCTTTATATTTATGATGAAGTGTATAGATTAAAATGTATTCCTTTTAAGGTAATTATAAATAATAACAGCTCAAAAGAGGAAATATATTCAGGATTGCACATAGTGAATATTTAACACAGCTCACTCAATAGTACATTCACACTACATTTTTTGCTGCCACATAGGATCAAAATAGCAAATCAGTTCTGCACAGAATCAATACTTTCAAATTCTAAGCATTAGCATAATGTTATGTCAACCAGTCATATTTCAACTGCTACTTTCTATAATAACCTCAAAATTCTATCTTATTTAGAAATTTCTTATTCCAATGATACAGATATTTTCCAAGGGCATTGATATCTTGGTAGCTTTTAAGTTAATTTACCAAAAACTGTGACCTGTTTTAATCTATATTGTGTACTATTTCTACCATTTAAAAAATGAAACTTTTTGGCACAGTTTACCTAAATTTTGGCAATACTTAAAAAAAAGCAAAGATGATGGTTTCCAGTGTCTCCTTTTAGATTAAGGCATTCCAAAGAACAATGACAATGAAAGGCTTCCTTCACCCTTCTCTGATATGTAAACACATCTAGCTGCTTGTAGTCTGTCAGAGTTTGGCTTTCTAAATTGTCCTACCTGCTAAGAAAATATATAGCTACTAACTCACATCCCTTCACTTGTGTGAATCTGCCTTGTATGAGCATGCTCAATGCAGGGTCCACTCAAGGGAATCAGAATGAGTAAAACAATTCTGTTCATTTGGGGTAAGCATTTGGGAGTAAGGCTTACATCTCATGCTGGTATGAGCACTATGAGCAGCAACCAGTTAAGCTGGCTTATCTTACATCGGGGTGTAATGGGTAGTACATGATACATTTATAGCTTTCCAACACTGGTTACAGGTTTGTTTTTTTTTAATACCAGGTTATGTGGGTTCAGTTTTCATAGTTGCACAGGAATGAGCTTTGTTTAATCAAGTATGTGTGTGTATGTGTGTGTGAATATGCTTTCTCTCAAAGTGAATACATCATGGTAGATAGAAAAGGGGGGAACCTTCCACTCTGTCTTCCAGAGACTAAGTTTACACCACTGGGAACATTAAATTATGAAGACAATTATGCAAATAGTTTGCAAATAAATAATGTACTCACATTTGTAGTCTTTTTGCACTAAAATAACAATAATTCAAACTGGCTTACAAAATGCAGACCTAAAATTGAATGTATGCCCTAAATTCTGAGGAGGAGGAGAAGTGATTCATGTCATCCAGACTATGAACCAACGCAGTCTAAATTCAACAATGCTTCACACTAAGTAGACCTGACAAAAGGGGAGGAAGCAATTCTCATCTAACATTTTTAAATGGAAGGAGACTATAGCTAACATAGACTTGGTTCAACAAATCACAAAGTCAGCTGCAGTGTTTTATATCCTTAGATTTTTTAAAATCTATCTCATCATCTACTCACTGCCCCTAAATAGAGCAAAAATAAATAATAATTTTTAAAAACCTATGGTTCCAATGTGAGTTTTCATATGTAGTCTTTTCTTTAATTAATCCAGTTCGTATTGATAATCAGCAACACTCTGCCTTGGTATTCCCTTCATGAACCTTGAATAACTCCTCAACTTCAACAACTAGAGTTCCATCTTATTTGTGAACTGTACTTTCTCGATTTAAACCATGTAAATGTGCTTTACCAGCATGATTTCGTCAGAATGTTACTCGTTGCAAATCCACAATGTGCTATAAAATATTTCATAGGACGTTTTACTTCTTATTTGTCCTCCAAGCCAACATTAAAAGGAGAGTTTTCCGTGGGTGGTGGTAGTTGTTTGCAAGTGGCCCATGCAAATCCATGAAACGACTTCACTATTTCCTTTTGCAGTCATGTAGAAAACCTAACAAAAATACCCTGATTTAGTTTTTCCTTTTTCCACTGTCCCTAGGAGGTGGGCTGGAGTGAGGCATCCTCACACGGGTCTAGCTGCATTCTCAGTGCACCAACTTTATGAAGATACCAGAGCTGGAGAAACTCCTCTGGCATGGCATGAAAGCCAGAAAAGGGCAAGACGTTATCATAGTAGTGGTGGCTGATGGGCTGCTCATGCATATTCACAGAGAAGGGCCAGAAGCCATAGATGGCCACCTCCTCACAGAGGCCCAGGGCTGCGCTCACCAGAAAGAGCCCTGTGGACAGGCGTTTGGCATGAATTCCCCTACTTTTCCAGAACTTTCCAATGCTACGTAGAAAGTTGGGGTTAGCAAAGAGCACTGTTTGATTCGCACCGACATCTGACAGCGTGTAATAAACCCGGAGGGATGGCTCTGTTCCTGTCTTCATAGAGAAAGCAGGCATGTAGATGTAACTGTGGTTATAAATTTTCATGTTGTCCACAAATGTCTTTCTGGACCACAGCAGGTTCTGAAACCTATTAAACAGAAAAAGAGGCTCAATTAACCTGAAGAAAAGAAGTTCATCAAAATCCACTCTATTATTCTTCTGACGGCTTAACAGCTCTTATCATCCTTAACTTCCAATTATCTCTCATCGTGTAGTTTGCCTTTCCCTCCCTTCTATATCCTAAACTCAGGTTAAGATTCCTTAATGGAATTTCTTCTGAACTAATGTGCATTGTACATTTTGTTCTCTTCATTTTGTTTGCTTGGAATGTAAAGATGATTTAATACTCATGAATGCAGAAAGTTTTGGTTATTGGATAAGATTTTGATAAAAGCTGCTTGTGAGGCCTGACATAAGCACAGGACTGGTTTCCTCAACTGCAAATCAAAGGATCTTCTTCTAAAATACTTCTTCCCATCGAAATTCTGTGATTTTACAATACAAGTATTCAGATTAACCAATGCTATATTGTGACTAAAGCGTAGAAAAAAAAGACTTGTTATTATAAAATGATGCTGAGTTACCCATATTGCCTGCACTAAAGAATACTTCTTTCCTATGTTCTTTCATTTTGGATTACGTGAAGTGAAAGTTTACATATATTTCCCTAAAATTGGTGGTATACATCCTATGTTCAGGCATGGGGGAATTAAAATTTTAATTACCAAATTTGGGGCCTCAAAAATTCAAGTAGTTGTGGAAACAAAATTATAAATGAGTGCACTAGAATATTCTAAATGCAACATTTGATATGTGTAAAAAGCTAGGAAATTCAGCTTAAAATAATTCATTCTGCCTTGGAAGAGGATGTGGAATCCAAGAAAGCTACAGAGAGATGACATTTAAATATACCTCCTTAGGAAAACAACAGAAAGGACAGCAACTAAACTAGAAGGGACACTTTGGTCACTGACAAGGACATACAGTGTACTAAAACAAGGATGAGGATTCTGTGTTCTTGTAATGAGCAAGGTGGAAATGATGGGGGCAGGGGTTGAAGATGAGGCATGTTGAAAACAACTTGTGTGTCTTTGTTTGGATTCACTCTGTAGTGATGGGGAACCTTTACAGCAGTGAGTACTTATAGCACTGACTATTTGGATTACAAATAATTCATCATTCGTTTAGTGGTCAGTCTGTGTCAGAAAGGTAACTCTGGCAGTTAGAAGGTGTTCTGGGGAAGAAAGGGGCTGGTGGCCTTTTAAAGACCAGTTAAGAGGCTGCTGATATAGCTCAAGGGGAAACAAAGGGAAACTGACAATGAAATAGATGAGAGCCTTGCAGCAGCATCTAAGAATGGAACTGAGCCACAACTAGCTGAGGGATTCTGGCCTGACATCTTGGCAGTGCTCATCATAAACATGTGAAACCAAAATTCTGAATACACAAATCCACGTGATTTTATGCAGCAATCAGTGTTTTTAATTCTGCCTGCCAAGAAAGGTGTGTTTCTCAAGCCCAAAGGAAGGGAAATTGCTCAAGTTTTCTTCATGTCCTTGACTTGGCAGCCTGTGTTTGTGATTTTTATTGGGCCCTGACAAACAGAGAAGTGATCACAGCGTTTTTAGATGGAATCGCTTTACTGTAGGTGTCATGGAAGCACATTGAACCATATTCCGGAACTGAGCGAGCTTCTCCAACAGAAATTCCTGCTTTCCAACTTCCAGATAGTCTCTTCTTAAGACAATTTTAAATTCTCTCATGTTTTTAAATTGCGCATCCCAATTTTCTATTCTCTTCCTCCAACAGTGATTCAGTCTCAATAATGTAGACACACCCTGCAGATAATAATATCCCACTTCGTTTGAACAGTGGTTCCCAAACGCTAGCTAGAAAACCTGAATTTTTAGCCAGCACTCTCCAGTGATTTCATGATGCAGGTGTCCAGGGGACATACTTAGCAGATCAGATCCATCAGTGCAATCTACCCAGCTCTCCGCAGCTACTCCTCAACATGTCTTCCTTTACATCTTCTAATTTTATGCTTCTTGTGACTCTAAGAGGAAGAGTGCCCCCTCTTCCCCTCTGTTCATGGAACAAGCTATTTCACATTTTCCAAAGAACTCTTGTTCAAGGTGGGTTTTCCCTCTTTAAAACATTCAACTTCTCCATCTCTACTGAATTATCCCCTTCTGTGTTTTAAACATTGTTGGAACTTAATAAGAGAAAAATTTCCCAATGTCCACACTGTTCCCAGAGCTACAATCTAGGTCTCACTGCACTGGCAACATATAGAGCAGTTAGTATACTTCTAGCTGTTCCCTTTTGTTTTCCATAAACAATTCCTTCCTTATTGCTATGCAGAATGACTCCTGTTCCACAGGGCTCTGCTGGCTGATGGAAACTCCTTATTTTTCTGGTGGACCACACATTAATGCGAATTAAACACTGCACCAATAAAATCAGGGTTATTGATTTTGTGTTCCCTGTCTCAAAGCTGACTGATTACTCTTGAACAGGGTAGGCTTCCTTCCTTGAGTCTTAGCTTTGAAAAGAAAGACACATCTTGGATTTACTATACTCTTAATTTTATTGACAATGTTAAAAACAGTCCATACTGTGTATTATATTTTATTACTTTTATCAACTCCATTCTTCAACAAATGGCATTACTTGACTCAATAATTATTTGTGGCGTAACTAATATAATTAATGTTTTATCCTGATCAAGAGTTTCATAAGAATGGTTTTGAGTTTTACCGAATTTTTAAAAATTCAATTAGAATTATAAAAGAGTGGTCTCCAGCCTATCTCTCCAGCCATGTCATACTCAGTACCCTGCATGCCCTCACCCTGTGCTCCAACCATCCCTGTACACTCCTCCACATTTTTGCTCATCATTCATTGCACTCCTGAGGTTTGCCTATACATGAAGACTCAACTTAAACTTTTCCTTCAAGAGTTTATTCCTTTCTTCCAACTTCATCTTTCAAGAGTCTTCTTTAAGCTCCTCAATATGAACTAATCATGCCATCTGAGAATGTGTACTTCTTGAACAGAGGGAAATATCTTATTCATCTTTTAATCTTTATAACCTAACTCAGAATAACGATATATTGTGTGAATAGAAAGGTATTTTTTTAAAATTTATTGTTGTTCAGTTACAGTTGTCCCACTTTTTTCCCCACTGCTCAGCCCAACCCCTTCTCCCAACTTCCACAGTCAATCCCCCCATTGTCTGAGCCCAAGAGTCCTCTACTAGTGTTCCTTTGCTTGCCCCTTCCCCATCTTTCCCCCATTCTCCCCCTCCCCACTCCCCTCTGGCCACTGTCAGTTTGTTCTTTATTTCCAAGTCTCTGGTTCTATTTTGCCAATTTGTTTGTTTTGTTGATTGAATACTATGGAACAGAAAGAAAGAACTCCTACCCTTCATGACAGCATGGATGGACCTGGAGAGCATTATGCTAAATGAAAAAAGCCAGGTGGTGAAAGACAAATACCATATGATCTTACCTATAAGTGGAACCTAATCAACAAAACACACAAATAAATAGAAAACTATTAAATAATTGAAAAAGGATAAAATGAAAATAAAAGAAAAAGGTGCAAGTGAAATCAGACTAGCCAATGAATTATTAAAAATAAAAATATAGTGAATATAGGCAAGAAATAGAGAAATATACTAATAGAACAGAGTAGAAAGCATAGAAATGCAGCACATATTACAAATAAATTTAATATGTGATATTAGAGACATAATGCATGAAATTTTTAAATTAGTTAATAAGCAATGCCAAGATAACTAGTTAACAATTTGAAATTTGAGGGGAAATAGATTCATGCATGACAAGAAAATTATAAAATAATTTTAAGATAATTATTTAAAGTTCACATTACGAGAAAAACTAAAAACAAAGTTATCAGACATTTATAGATATTTTACAAAGTAAAATATTGAAAAAAATTGATTATATCAAGATGAGAAAATTCATTCCTATGAAAAATAAGATAACTAAAAATAAAGAAAATGACTGAAAAATATTTTCAGCCAATATAAATAGAAGGTTAAATGGAAAACAATATAGTCTCAAACTATTGATATATTGGCATAAAATAGATAAAAACAAAAAATCAACCTAAAAGAAATCGCAATGGATAAAAAATGTTAAAATGTTCATCTTCAGGTTGCCAGTCAAGGTGCAAATTGAATACAATCAGGGAAGGTAAGGATCCAGCTCTACCAGCTATCTAGAAATAAGAGAAAAGATGTTTTTAAAAATCCACATCCAACCTGAAAAAAGAAAAGAAGGCATACCCTCAGTGGAGCCCCAAATCTGGGCTACCTCTGACAAACAGAAAGCTCACTGAAGGAACTCAGAACATAACTACCCAGCCGAGCATCGCTCCCAACGGCAGCAGTGCCCTATGCCAAAAGGCGGAGCAACTGGAGAAGGTGGGTGTTTGGGAGACTTCAACAAGGTTGTTGTTAAGACTATGGGGCAGCAAGGTCATCCAGGTGCACTGAACCCTGCGCTCCTCTGCTGGTCAATTACCACTGTGTGTGGCAGGGGTGGGGGTTGTTTATGTCAGGCTCTGGGAAGGAACAACGACTGTGTATGGAAATAGCTCGCACAGCCCAGGGAAAACTGGGATGGTTTTCAACGCATACAATATTGGAAGCCAGGCTCCTAGTTCTCAAGTAGAATATCGACTCTGACAGGCCAAAGGAAAGACCTGTATATAGTGATACTTGGGAGTCACCCAAAAGAAAGCCACTTTACCACCTTCTCTTCGACCGAGAGTAAAGTCTACCTGTCGAGAAGTTGTCTCTGCACAGAGCTTCCAGTCACCAATTAAGGACAGACACCCAAGATCAGAAACACTGAAGAAAAGTCTCTAACGTGAGGGTCAGAGAACAAAACCAAAGAATGAAAGAATTCAGAGGAAAACAAGATTATTCAAGGGGCAGAAAAAAATCTTAAAAACCTATAATGTTTGTTTGGAAACATTAATAGTTATTGCGTCTATGAACTAAGAGTAGGATACTTTATAAAAAAAAGAAAATTTAGGTAATAAGAAAGAGCTGTTGGCAATTAAAACATATGACAACAGATGGATTCTGATAAAGGAAAGCTCCAGAAAAACAGCTACATAGCAGGCCTTGAAAGCCATCAATCAGATTCCAGTGAGAGAAAAAAAAAAAACAGTTTCTGAAAGGATGTCTCAACAACAGAGAAGTACCCTGATAGGCTAACATGTTCGCAGGGATGAAAGAAGATTTGCAGCTCTAATGGATTCTCGGGATGACTAAGCCAGTATTATATGGAAAACCTGTATTTGCTCTCGGGAAAAATTAGCAGTTGGACAGGATATTAAATAATTGGAATAGACTTTTGTCTCAGGTGTGAAAAGTACCTTACATAGACACTAAGGTAAGTCCTGACTATTGACTTATTTTGTGATATGTCTGGATGGAGAAGTCAGAAAAGGGAAAGTGTGTGTGCTGGGGAATGCTGTGAGGAGCACTTTTAGAAAAGTAAATCTTTATTTTTCCATAAGAAATCAGTAAATAAAAGTAAAATTTTGAAATTTCAATTAGGCATGATATTTTATAATGTAATAAGAGAAAAAATAGCTAGAGAATTTGCAAATCTTAAAACATTACTTGAGGGAATATGAGACAGGATTGCTGCTTTTCATTTTAATAGTACTTGATTTTTAAAACTATGTACACATATTATTTTGTTAAAAATGAAAATGAAAATTTTTAAATCATAAAAAACAAAAAACAATTTACATTGATCAAATGAATATTCAAGAAACTTTATGTACCTAACAAGATAGTTTTAAAATATATGTAGCAAAAACTGTAAAATTCAAATAGATATTCACAAATCTACAACCATAGCAAGAGTACTCAATTAAAAAAGTCGATTATTTTTAAACATAAATAGAAATTTTCTAAAAATGACCACACACTATGTCACAAAAGAAAATGTATATTAAAGCAATTATCATCATACAGGCCATATCATCTAATCATAATAAAAAAAAAGGTTAGCAACATAGCAATATATCAATACACTAGAAAATCATTTTAAAGACATAGTTCAAGTATATTTATAAGACATAAGGGAAATCTATTAACTTTAGCAAAAGATATGATCGCCTATCTAGAAGATACAAGAGAACCAACTGAAAAATTATTTATTGGAACCAATAAAGGCTTAAACAAGATCAATTTTTAAAAGTTCACAGCTAAATCAGGAAAAAAGGAGGATTTCCTCAACTGGATAGACTATCTACAAAAATCCTTCACCTGATGTACTTTACAATGAAAAACTTGATGTTTTCCCATTGAAATGGGAAGCACGAGCCAAGGATGTCTCATCTTACCACTGCTTTCAACATTATAGTGGATGTCATTGCTAACACAGTTAGACAAGAGAGGGAATAAAAGGTGTACAGAGTGGCAAGGAATAAGTAAAACTGCTTTTGCAATTGACACACTTGTTATGTAGAAAATCCAAAAGCATTGACCAAAAAAAAAAAAAGAAAAGAAAACCCTCCTGGAACTAATAAATGATTAAAATGATTAGAGCAAGGTTGCAGGCTATAAGGTTAATGTATGAAATTCAACTGCTTTCCTATATACCAGCAACAAACAGATGGAATTTGAGATAAAAAACACAATACCATTTACATTAGTACCTCCAATAATGAAATACTTCAGTATCCATGTAACAAAATATGGACTGTATGAGACCTATGTGAGGAAAACTACATAACTCTAATGAATAAAATCAAGGAACTCACCATAATAAGTAGAGAAATATGAGATGTTCATGGATAGGAAGACTCAATATTGTCAAGATGTCAGTTCTTTTCAACTTTTTTATAGATTCAATGCAACCCCAATCAAAATCTTAGCAATTTTTTGGATCTCAACAAACTGATTCTAAATTTTATAAGGAAAGGGAAAAAGAACAGCCAATGTGATACTAAAGGAGGGGAGCGAAGTTAGAAGACTGACACTACCCGAATTCAAAACTTACTCTAAAGCCACAGCAATCAAGACAGAGAGGTATTGGCAAAAGAACAGACAAATGGATCAGTGGAACAGAACGCAGAGCCGAGAAATAGACCCACACGAATACAGTCAACTGATCTCTGAGAAAGGAGCAAAGGCGATAAAATGGAGCAAATAGTGCTGGAATGACCAGACATCCACATGCAAAAAAATGAGTCTAAACACAAATCTTTCACCCTTCACAAGAATTAACTCAAAATGGATCACAGATCTAAATGTGAAATGCAAAAATGTGTCTCCGAGAAGATAACATAGGAGACAACCTAGATGACCTTGGCTATGGCGATGATTTTTTAGATACCCGAAAGGCGCAATCCATGAAAGATCTACTTGATAAGCTGAACTTCATTAAAATTAAAATTTTGTGCTGTATGAAAGACAATGCCAACAGAATAAGAAAACAAGCCAAGAGCCCAGGAGAAAATATGTTCAAAAGACACAGCTGATAAAGAACTGTTATCCAAAATATACACAGAACTCTTTAAAACTCAATAATAAAGAAAAAAAACCCAATTAAAAATGGGCCAAAGACTTTCACAGACACCTCACCAGATGGCAAATAAATATATGAAAAAAACGCTTCACATCAAAAACAGCAGAAAAATGCAAATTGAAATGACATTCACATCTATGAGAACGGCCAAAACCCAGAACACTGACAGTGCCGAATGTCTGTGAGGTGTGGAGCTGCAGAAACTCTCCCTCACTGCTAGTGGGAATGCAAAATGGTGCAGCCACTTTGAAGACAGCTTTGTGGTTTCTCACAAAATTAGCCACACCTTTACCCCACAGCCTAGCAATCATGATCCTTGGTGTTTACCCAAAGGTGTTGAAAATTTATATCCACACAGAAACCTGGACAAGCACATTCATAACTGCCAAACTTGCAGCAACCAAGAGGTCCTTCAGGAGGTGAATAGATAGAGAAACTTTATGAAATCCATGCAATGGATTATGATTCAGCACTAAAAAGAAATAAGCTATCCAGCCATGGCCATGACAAGGTAGGGAGGAACCTTGAATTCATGTTACTAAGTTATAGAAGCCAATCAGGAAAGGCCACATACTATATGATTCCAACTAAATGGCACGCTGGAAAAGGCAAAATGATGGAGACAGTATAAAAGATCAGTGGTTGCTCAGGGTTAGAAGGGGAGAAAGGAATGACTAGGTGGGACACAGAGGACCTTTGGGGCAGTGAAAATACACTGTGTGATACCATGTCGATGGAAACATGTCATTACATATTTGTCCAAACCAATAGGATGCACAACACCGAAAGTGAACAATAATGTAAACTGTGGACTTTAGGTGATTACAATGGGTTGGTGCAGGTTGTCAGTCATACAAACATATAACCCGGGTGTGTGGACGCTCATAACGGGAGAGGCTGTGTGCGTGTGGGTAGGAGGTACAAGGAAACTCTTTGGACTGTACTTTCCTCTCACTTTTGTTGCAAACTTGAAACTGCTCTAAAAAAAATAAAATATTTAAAAAAACCCATCGCAGTTTCTTTGTACAATAGCAATCACATTTTAGAGAAGTTAAATAAATTAAAGATACATTATAAAGTTAGCACTGCCAAGTCAGAGATGAGCAAGTCCAAAGGGCCAACATACATATTAAAATATACACAATCACAAACATGAAATTTATACCAATTAAGACTACAGTAAAAGCAGTTTTCTACATATCTAATTGTTAAAAATTAAGAAACAGGTTAATAATTACTAGAAAAAGTGTGAGAAATGGGTACTTTCCTGCTTCCAATAGGAGTATGAATTGTTACAGACAGTTCAGAGGGTGTTTTGGCACTTTTGATATACACACTCACTGAGCCAGCTCTCCACTTCTCAGCTGGTGCCCTTGATATTTACAGAGCAAACTCCCTCACTTCTCTTGGGTCTTGACTCAAATAAATTACCTCAGAGAAGGCTTTCCTGACCACCCACCTCGTCTCTCGCCTTTGTTGCAGTTCTTCATAGTACCTATCACTACACGACATTTTATTATATATGTATGTCTTTGTTTATTGTTTGGGTCTTCTTGACTGTCCATGAGGAGAACTCTGTTTTGTTTACTGTTAAATCCACAGTGCCAGGAAGGATGCTGAGCAACGGCACTAAGTAGATATTCATGAATGTTTGCAGACGTATACAGAAAATCAGAAGCAACCTAAAAGTCTATCACTAAGGGAATGGTGAAACAAATAATTATATCCATACTATGGATAAAAGGCAGTTTGTTTAATGACACGGCTCTGTTTGTATTGAAACAGAAATATTTCTAAGACATGTTACACAAAAAACAAAGAAATTGCATAATTACTATGCTAATTTGTATAGTGGATTATCATACAGAATAGAGATACACATTTTCTCTAGTTACACCAGCATAAATGCATAGGAAAATGTTAGAAGGATACAAATGTTAGAAGGATAGTAAGCTAAAAACAACAGCTACCTCTGGGAAAAGTAACAGGTACGGGCTGTGAGTAGAGGGTCCAGGAAAACGAGCTTCATCTGGAATGCTTTCATTTTTCAGAAGGCAAGTACGTTAATGTGTTACTTATGTTATTAGTCAAGCACCTTAGTAATCACATAAATGTAAAGTAAAACAACTGTATCTAGTTTACTTTTTTCAACAGAGTAAATTAGAGCTCTGTCATAATTTTATCTGTTTTTAATATTATTATAATGTTGTCTGTACCATATACAATACATTTACAAAAATTCACAAAATTTAAAATACATTTACAAAAAATGATCAAGTTCATGTATCTCTTAAGCATATTTCACTTTAAAGTTCACTTCTACATAAAATATTTTGAATTTTTTTCTCTATAACAACTTTTTGAATGCTTTCCTTATTATTTGCTTCCCATTCAACCCCCCCAGTAATTTCCAGTGGCTTAACTCATTTCCTCATATTATTTACATGCTTTTAAAAATATTTTAGGCCATTTGCTATGTTCATGGTTGCTCATTGTCATTTTTCGGTTTCCCTGACCAGCTGTTTGTTTGCACAGCTGCTGCCTCATTTTCCTTTGCCAGTGAACATCAATTTTGTGTTGATTTACAAACCTTTCCTCCTCCGTACTTTCTTATCCTGTGGGAGTGTCTCTTACACAGCAAAACATTTCACAAGATTGCAAGAAACACATCACACCAAGACATTCTATCCATACACCATACGTGTGAAAATACATCCTAAGAATGCAAAATTCTGAAATATTTGTAGAATGGACATTCCAAACTAGACTGGAGAATGATCTTAAGAGGACAAAAATTAAAGACAACCCTCTGAGACGGATACATCTGAACTGTATTTTGAAGAGCATACAGAAGTTAGCTGTGTAAGTGGAGTTGAAGAGAAAGAGCATTCTTGGCTGAGAGAGCAGTGTGGGCAGAGGCACAGAGGGAGGTGTTCAGGGAAATGCAAACAATTTAATATGGTGAAGCTTCACAGCCTTGGGAGCAGCTAGAGATGAGGCTTGCTTGGTGCATAAAGCAGAATGAAAGAATGACTTACTGCCAATCATGGTTGGGTTCAACCCATAAGGAAAAATAGAGACCAATTAGCATACATTAGTGCATGGGGGAAGTGGTGAGGGTCTTACCACAGGGAGTGGAGGGGAGGAAGGAGAAGCCAACTTTGGTGAATGGGAGGAGCAAGGTTGATCTTCAGCTGGGGAGCAATGGTGGTGTATGGAGAAGTGTCCTTCCTGACTTGGTATCAATTAAATGTGTACGTTGTTAAATATATATATATATATCCCTCCTAGGTGTGAGGGTAATTTCAGTTTGGGGAGTTGAGTGGCTTGGACTTCCGGTGGCTTCTTTCATCATAAGTAACATGAAAGGAGGAGGTGGTTTGAAGGGAAAGATTACTACAAAATTTTGAACATGTTGAGCCACTCATGGACATAAGATCACCCAGAAGAACAGTGGGGCAACATACAATACACTGACAGATTATAGCATTTAAACAGTGGGCAGAGAGGCAGAGTGGTAGCACAGAGTACATGGGCAGAGAGGTGAGAAGAAATCAGGATGTTGTTCAATAACAGAAGGATAAAAGAGTTTAAGAAGTTTATCAACAATAGCAAGTGCTGAGAATTTGGTATGAAGACAAAATGCTATTTGGAGATTTAGCAACATGGAAATTTTCAGTGACATGAGCTATTTCAGTAGGAATCAGTCTACATCATGGATTGCAAACTCAATTGTACACAGGGGACAAGCAAGTCAAAAAATATGTCAAAGGGCCTGGTATCAGACAAGAGGGTATGGATCTGGAAGTGGAATGTACATGTTCTACCTGAAGGATTTCAAATCGAAAAGAAAGTAAAAGTCAAGCAAAGCAAGTGTGCAGGCCAGGTTTGACTTGTCACAAACAAGTTTGATGTTAACCCTCAAACTTATTCAAAATTCCAAATAACAATGACCATGGAATCACAAATTCCGTTAGAGAGGATGAAAAAAAAAAGTAATAGACATGGCCTCTTGTTTATTTACAACACTAGTGACATTCTGGGATAATAATTGGAAGACAACAATCGAATTACAGAAACATCAACAAATTGTAAGATTCCTGCTTAACGCATGTTACCTTATGTAAACTTTGTAGTAACACTAGGAAGAGAGGATTACCCTTTTCTGTAGTTGAGGAAATTGAGGATCAGAGTGGTTAAGTACTCTAGCAAAGTTTCATGACAGGAATGTAGTAGAGTCTTGATTTGAGCTCAATTTGACTCTAGATTCACCTCTCTTTCAATTATAAATGTATCTTTTCCCAAAAGGATGATGTATTGCTCCTGTCCTGTGTGAATTCATGCACTTGCAATCTGGGTTCTTACCCCTTCTCACCTTCTCAAGGACCTGGTCCACCTCATCCTCTTTATGGCCTTTATCTTCATCCATTCCCTTTCACTGGCCCTTTCCCCACAAGGGCTCTTGTCCAAATCTCTGCAAGGGAAAACAAACTAACAACAAAAATTTCCTCTCTAGCTACTTCTTGACCTCTTTCCTTCTATCCATTGCTGATTTCTTCCTATTTCAAGTCACTCCTACTTTCTGGGAGGTTTCATTCACTTTCATGACGTCAACTAGTGCCCAAACGGGCAATGGAGTGGAAAATGTTATTTTAACAACAGATACCAGAGTTCCCTGTGCAAAAAGAATTCTCTTTGTTTGGGTGTACAGGGTGTGCTGAGGGTTGAAGGTGAAATTCTAAGAGCCTGTCCTAGGGGCGGAAAGGGCAGTGATATCTACCCCCTCTGACATAAGTAGCTAACAGGAATTTGGGGGCTGGGAGACCCAAACATGAGATGAAGGAGAAAGAATGAAAAGAATGAGGGTGACAACATCCTGGGAGGCTAGAGACTAGATGTAACAACAGGCGAACATTCTCAATGACAGGGTGGTTGAAATACTTTCAAGAACAGAGCTGTCTGATGTTCAATTTTTATACTCTTTGCTTGACAGCTTTTCAGGGTTTCCGCTCTCTCACCTCAAAACTTCTATAAACTTTGTTACAGTGCCTTTGGGAATGGTATTCTGGAAAAATCAAGGAAAGAAAGCCTTATTTCACGTCTACATAGCTGTGGAGTAGACAGAGGGGAGCAGTCACAGAAGGAAAGGTGAGGAGACAAATAAACTGAAGGTAATTACAGGAAACAGGTAAGTGGGATAAACAATGACCATACAGAGTTATGCTTAGGGAAATTCTCCAAAAATCAGAGAAGAGAGAACTGGCCTCTCTGGCAGATAGTTTAGAAGTTTGAACTCAATTTGAAAAGACCTCCGGGACAGGCTGATCTTTACTCATCTAAATTCATACTGATCACTTCCTAATCTTTGTCTCCATTTCCACTCATTAACATTAAAAAAATTACATGGAAGAACAGCCAAATGACGCAGTGTGTGAACTCTGAGGCCCCAACACCTAGTTCTGAATGGCATCTCTGACACTTACTAACGTTGGAAGTTTGGTCCAGTTTCTTAAGCTGCATGTATTTTAATCTCCTCATCTGTAAAAAAGAAGTACTAGCTGTATCTAGCTCAGAGGAATTCTTACATGAATTAATACTTGCAAGGTACTGAGAAAAATACCTGCTCCATAGTATCAATACACACTCAAAAATACTGACATTTACAATTATAACCAATAGGCCACTGGTAATTGCTATGTGGATTCATTCATACACTCAACAGTCGTTTGCTGAGTACTCACTATGTACCATGTAGTACTCTATGCACTATGGGATACAGCAGTGAATAATACAGACAAATGGAGCTTCCATTTAAATGAGAAGAGACAACCAATAAACAACCAACCGGAAATATGAACCATGTGTGGGGAGTGCCATGAAGAACATTTTAAAAAATAGGGTCATAGGAAAAGAGAAAGTGGAGGTGTCGCTATTTTATGTAGAATAACATTTTAGCAGCAGTCTGAAAACACTAAAGAAGCAAGTGCTGTGGAGATCCGTGGGAAGCATCTCAAAATCAGCATCTTCTCTCCAAAAACTTTAGGGATCCAGAAATACATTGATCTGGGGATCAAATATGATCTGAGCATTGGTATGTACGGCCTGAATTTCTATGTGGTGCTGGGTAGGTGGGGCTTCAGCATCACAGACAAAAACAAATGGCATGATCTCATTCCTTATCTAAACAAATAGCATCTGCCAATGGCTCAATCCAGCCCAGCTATAAACATATATTCTTCCCATTTGCACAGCTTCTGTATCCACTTAGTCACTATGTTTCCCTTTTATAACATCTTCTGAACCTACTTCTCTCTCTCTCTCTCTCTCTACCTGTTAATTATATGTTGAGTCATATGAAATGGCCATTCCTCAGGTCAAAAATAGTTGAATACTGGTATATGCTCACTAAATCCATTTTGTTTTCCTCCAAGGCATGCAGAAGGACTACTTCCCAGGTGCCCCTCTGGTTAAGCAGAGCTACGACTAAGTTCTGGACAGAACATCTGTATGAAATTTCCTGGCCTTGATCTTAAAATATCCCCTCAATATCCAACATTCTCTCTAGTCCTCCCTCTGTCAGCAACACTTAATAAAGAGGACACAGTCGAAGACAATGTGGCCCTAGAAGAATGGTGGAGCCACTGGAAGGAAGAAGTCTGAGTCCATAAATAGCAGTGTGGAGCAGAAAGCTTCCCCTTCCCTGCTCAAATTATGTGAATGAGAAAAATACTTCATTGCATTAAGCTACGAAGGTCTGGGGTAGTTTGTTACAGCAGTTAGTCCACCCTAACTAAGGCATATTCTCAGGACCATGGTATTATTTCAAGTCATCAAATCAATCCTCCTTTGTCTCACAACAACAGCATCCAAACTGATCTCTCAGTCTCCAGTACTTACTTCTCAAGGCTCCCCAAGCTGCTGTCCCAGGTCCCCATTTGACTGTGTCACTCCCCATCTATGGTAACAAACTTCCAGGGCTTGTTCTCACGTTCAGATAAAGTCTAAGCAATGTGAGTGCTTGAAGCCTTCTGTGATATTACTCCTGCCTAGACCTCCGGCCTCTCATTTTGCTGTGGCCCATCAGCACTGTCTACCCTTGCTGGGCCAAATTACTTGTGGTTCCTCAAATGGGTCATGCCCAGTCATGCCTCTAAGCCATTGTACATGCTGCTCCTGTCTAAAGTGAAAGGCACCTTTGCCCTGCTAATTCCTACTAATCTTTCAGGACTCAACTCATGGATGGCATCTGCTAGAGAAAATCTTCCATGACTCCTGGATTAGGTATCTAACTTGGTGCATTTTATTTTTATCAAGGTACTTGTCACTTTGTCATATAATTAGCTCTTTAATTTTTATGGCTCCTTTACTGAGTTCCTTCAGAAAAAACTAATGTCCTTTATCTTTGTGTTCCCTAAGCCTCATATTATACCTGACACAGTGTAGGCATTCCTGGTAGAATGAATAAATGCATAAAGGAATGAGTGAATTTCTAAGTATCTTTGCAACTCTTTCACAAATGCATTTAATTCTTTCCAGAATATGCTACAGGAAGAAAAACACAACATTTTTTTTCAGGAATACTGAGGTAATATAAGAGATACTTTTGATTGTTTTCATATTTGTTAAGCAACATTTTCTTTTAATGGTTTTTATGCAAACCATTTCCTTGCCTTGAACCAAAAAAAAAAAAAATGGGTAATTAGAAATTAAACAGCATTCTGAAATACAAATCTCTCATTAAGCACTAGTTCATTTTCTTGTAAACAGAATGTGGTAATTTCTGACAAACATCCAAGAATCATATAATCATTTTTAATCTCCAGCACCATTTAGAAAAATCTCACTTTTTCCTGGACAAATAAAATTGCACTTGTTTGTCTGATCACAGGTGTTCTTTTATGGTTTCTCACTTTCGTAGTTCTCAAAAGAGCAATTATATTTATTTCCTTAAATTTCTATATGAAATTAAATCTGTACTAAACTTTAAAAACATATTAATTCATTTTGAGACATAAAATTAAGTGAGGTGGATTCTAATGTGTGAATTTCACTCTTTAAATAAAAAGAAATATAGCAATGTTCACACAAAGCAGTAATCTTGTATTTTAAAAAACAGATTGCAATAGATTGCAAGCCCATTGATTTTGCCATACAGTACCTTTCAAAATTTTCTAATATATATGATGGTCTCAAAATGTGGCTTCCAATTATAGAGAAGGTACTTTAAGAAGGCTGCATGTTCAGCCTCTTCCACGGGCAAAATGCATCCTTCAGCAAGTTACTTCATCTCTTTATGCCTCACCTTTCTCATCTGAAAAGAATGGAGTTAATAAGAGCACCTATAATAGAGTTGCTCTGAGGACTAGCTGAGCTCATATGTGTGATGTACTTAGAACAGTGCTTGGCACAGAGGAAGTTTTATAATTTTTGACTTTCCTCTAAAATTTCACTATCATCATCATCATCACTACCACCCCTATCATCACCATCACCATCATCTTCATCACCAACATCATCCCATTTCTGTCCTCTCTGAAAGAACAAGTGATGAGAAACCAATACCCAAAGAATTCTAGAGAAATAAACATTATCTCCAAGTATGCAAATTATAAATTAACCACAATTAAAAAATACTTCGTAGTCAGAATATGTTGGTATGTGTTTATGCAGTCATTATTGGAATATTGAGGTGAGTATAACTGTATGTTCATTTTCTATTATTGTGTTGAAAAATATTTAAAAATGTGACTGATATTCTAAACTATCCGTGAACTTTAGAAATGACAAGGAAAGGGGTCAGTTAAAATGGTCAATTTCATGTAGCTTGACAAAGATTTATTTAGAGCAGAAAGAGAATATCAAAAATCTCTTTTCTAATAAAAAAGCCAAACATAAGCAAAGGTTTATGAAAGAATGAGATCTCTCCTAAATATTACAAAATGTAGCATCTGTTTTAGCACAAAGAATTTATCTATGCCCTTCATAATGTAATTTAAAGCAACTAATGAAACCATTTGCACAAACATTTTTAATATACTACACATTTATTCTAGGTACCACATTATTTAATTACATATTCCATTACTCAATTATAATTTAAAAATTTGCTTAAAGATCTTTGTTATAAATTGAGATCACATAATATTTTAAATTTATTCCACTTCTGGAGTTCAAGCCTCTGTTTCTCTGATTATATCTCAATTGAAAAGTTATAAAGTAGCTTGAATTTCTCTGTTGTGACATAAACTCAATTCAAACTGAAAATCTAGAAAGACAGGGGTCCTTCCGCCCTCGGTATCTGGGGAGTGAGAGGGGCGGCCAGCTGCCCTGAAGATCCAGGACAAGGTTGAATGTGAGAGTAGCCCACTGACTAAATCTGAGAAACAGAGGAGAACTTAATGATCCGCCCATGCTGCCTTTGGCTGGGTCCCGTGGCAGGCTGAATGATGGCTGTTGCAAGCCAAAAGATATAATTAATTTGGGGAGACTGCTCGATGGGAATTTTTTAAAAAGGAAATCATCATTAACTAATCATTATCAAATCCCCAAAGCTACCAGAGTGTGTATTTGATACTCATGAGAAAGCAGATGGAACTTTCTCAGCAGCGTGCGCCACCTGTACCTTGCAGAGGCTACTTTTGCAGGCTGCCACAAGACACTGCAGGGTGTCCACGGCCTGTCTGCAAAAACACCCATTGTGGACGGTGCAGCACAGAGAGATCATTATCTCAGTAACAGAATCAACTACTAGATTTGACTTTAACATGGACCTTCTCACCCATTGTGGGTAAGATCATTTGACTACTAGGGTACCATGTAATTGGCAAGTGTGCTCTGCTTCTGAAGATCAAGACAGAAAGCTGGTTTATAAATAATCACAACATGGTGAGTCTACAATTGTGACTGGAAAGGTCTGCATGGGAATTTAGCTCTACATAAGCTCTACAAAATGATTCCTGAGAACCTTGAATTTACAATCAACCAACCTCTAAAGCACATACTCAAGGACAGAAGATCAACTCCAAGGCCTGGTTTGTAACTCACAAGGTGGCACATGTGTCCTTCAAATACCTCAGTGAGGGAACTGAATAGATTAACTTTTAAATAACACTGAATTATATTTTTCTCTTTGCAGAAGCAAACATTGTACTTGTATAGTTCTAGAGAATATATGAAATAAAAGTAAGCACAAAGAAGTTTGTTTGGCATATAGTAAATATTCAATAAATATACATCAAATTTGAGAGACAGGAGCGACAGAGAGACAGAGAGAGAGAGAAGGAGGAGGGAAAGTAAAACAATAACTGATTCCACAATTCAGAGCTCACCTTGATTAACGTACTGATTTCTATCTTTCACACACACGCCTAGTAGCAGGATTAAAATTTACTCACAAGTCACATGTGGAAGAGTCCAGCATTTTTCTCTTTACAATTAATTGCCTTCATCTTATTCTGGTGTTCCCATTCTTACTAATGGCAGGAGAACACCTTATATTTGTCA
>CM052539.1:28137318-28152452 GCA_028533065.1 Trachops cirrhosus
GACTACAAAGCAGTTGATTCTGAGGCTAGATAAAAACAGAGCCTAAGAGTTAATGATTTTACAGTTGTGGAAAAAAGAACATCTATTTTGGTTTCACGTTGTAATTCCAGTATTAGTAGGTTACATCAGCTTTCAAAGTAAACCATTTTCCCTACTTACATCTATATTAGATGCAGGGCAAATAGCAATTAATTCCATTCTATCTGTCTTCCATCACTGTCTGCTTATGCTCAAAAGTATTTTGAGTAACGAATTTTATATGTTATATAAACACAGTTCTCACTTTCCTATCTCTTTAAAATATGGTTAATACCATCATTCTTCACCCATTGTTCAAAAATGGAAAAGAAAGTTAAAAAAAACAGAACACTGCATATATTGGAAACTTCTTAACAGCATGCCCTATAATCACCATATGTTAGGATAAGAGACCAAATATATTAAGGATGAATTAAAGATAAAAGTTGTCCTGGCTGATGTGGCTCAGTATTTTGAGTGCCAGCCTGTGAACCAAAGGATTTACAGTTAAATTCCCAGTTAGGGCATGTGCCTGGGTTGCAGACCAGGTCCCCAATGATGTTTCTCTCCCTCTCTCCCTCCTTTCCCCTCTCTAAAAATAAATAAATAAAATCTAAAAGAAAAGGATAAAAATTAATTTATACTTGTTACTGGGTTAATCTTTTTCATATGTTAGTCTATACCTTTCAGCTTTACCTCATAGCGGTTTCTCATAATGAGGTAGGCAGTTTGGTCATCCCCCGGAATTTCTGAGGAAAGTCGTGTGCTAGCTCGTATGCTAAGTGGAAAGCAGGATACAGACAGATGTTAACAATAAAAACTGCCTCACAGGAAAAAAACTTTTATTCTACTTATGTAGTTTCATTCTGTAAGTTGATTTAAATGAGAAAACTGCTAATTTTCCAAAAAAGTAAATCTCTAATATCTAAGGAAGAGAGAAAAAAGACACTGAAGAATGTATCATTTTTGCCATAGATGATAAACAGTAAAAATTACCCATTTAATGACTAATGGAATTTTAATTAAAAGCAGCATTCTATGAGAAAAAAAACGTATATGATAAGATTATTAGTAGTTAAGGAAATGAGCATATACATACTGCATTTCTGGGTTTTGTTTTTCTTTACAAGTAATTAACTTTACTCATTGATTTGTAATTATGATTAATAAATAAAATTATTTTCTTTATGTATTAATATTAAATAAGATTCTATATCGTTATAATGGTTAATTTTATGTGTCAACTTGCCTAAGTCACAAGGTGCCCAGATATTTGGTTAAATACTATTTCTGGGTGCATGTGTGAGGATGTTTCCAGATGACATTAGTATTTGTATTGGTGGACTATGTAAAACAAATGGCCCTCCAACTATGGGTGGGCATCAACCAGCCTGTTGAGGCCTGAATAAAACAAAACGTCAGAGAAAGAGAGCATCCACTCTCTCTGCCTGACTACTCGAGCTAGGATATCAGCCTTCAGCTTTCCGACTAGAATTTACACTCTTGGATCTCAGGCCTTCAGATCTGGACTAGAATGTATGCTATTTGTTTTCTTGATTCTCAGTCCTTCAGGCTCAGACTGGAACTACACAGCAGCTTTCCAGGTCTCCCTGTAGACAGTAGAAGGTGGACATCCTATCCTCCATAATTGCTGAAGTCAATTCTTTATAACAAATCAATCTCTCTGTCTCTATCTTCTATTGGTTTTGTTTCTCAGGAAAACCCTAATGTATTAGTCATACACTTTAATATAAACATTATATATTTATACAAAACTACATATTTGTAAATGTTATACATAAATATTATACATTGATATTTACATATATTTAATTATATATTACCCATGACAAACACATACACAAAAAACCCTAAATGTGTATCTGAAGCTAAATTGTGCTTCCTATACTATTATCTCAGCAGCCATAACTCGGAGCTGCTGTGAAAAAGCCAAGTTCAGAGGGAAATGAATAAGACTGTTTTGGATTTATTTAAACCCTAAAATAGCCAAACAAATGGCAATGGATATTTATTTTCTGTTGTGTCACTAATTCTTGCATTTATTTATCAAATCCGTATCTGCTTGTTTTCATGGCAAATGAGGATTTTACAATGAGTTTATGATCATTGTAGAAACGGTAAAGAGTTTATTTATGAGAAAGAAAATCCCCCACAGTTTCATGCATTGGCATATTTCTCTACATTGTTTTGTCCACTATACATTTTCTACATAGTTGAGATCATGCGTCATATATGCTTCCATTCTATGCTTCTTAAATAAACGTTAAATTGAAAGTATTTCCAAAATCATGTAAGACCATTGAACACATTTCCTCTGTTTTGTATGTTGGGGGGGGGAATACACGGATGGGCTCGCACAATGTTCACTCCATCTTCTTTCTGTGTCCTTCTCTACTGAGAAGCTGGAGAGCTAACAACTGCACTTCCCAAACTTCTTCACAGCTAGGGTGCCAGCTGTGATGTGTGCAGTAGGTTGCAGTCAGTGAGATATAACTGTGTTTCTTGAATTTGGAACTGAGTTAAATGAGGAGAGGATGGGGGATCAGTTTTCAAAGTCAGATTCTGACTAAGGTAGTATGAGCACGGAGGCAGCAGCTGAAGCTGCTGCTTCCCGGCGTGGCCCCTGGCTTCCTGATTCTGCACTCTTTCACGGCAGCGAGCTCTGTGGGGTGGCTCTGGGCGTGGTTCTCCCTTTCCTCAAGGTTTCATCACCCTCCTGCCAACTCTGAAACCCATTTAAACAATTCCCTTTATTCTTTAACTACAGTGGATTATATCTTCTGCCATAAATCATCAACAGAGTGTTTCTATTAACGATAATACTTAATTCTTTGATACCATTTTTTGCATTTTACTTCTTTATGCTTTATAGAATTCAAGACTATTACTTTAAGATTGACTTTTAGGTATTATTACTAATTCAAAATGTTAAGAACACTTTTGAGGTTCTTGACACATGTCAATTCTTTTGTTTTTCTAGAAGTTGTACTAATTTATTCTCCCATTATTCTCCTGTGACAATATTCACCGTCATTGTATCTTTCCTCTTTATTTTTGCTACTTTGATAGTAAAAAATAGCTTGCTGCTCTTTTAATGTAGATGTATTTATTGATATGGTTGAATATTATGAATTTTATGAACCATCTGTATTTAGTCCTTTATGATTTCTTTACCTCTATATCTGATTTTTCCTGAGACTAGAATATTTTACATCTCTATTGATGTATTCTACCTTTGTATATGAAAGAGATTTACCCTTTTTTCATTTTTATCTGATGTTATTTTGCCCAAATCATTGTTGGATGTTTAAGTTTAGGTTATGTTTTTGACAACAACAAATTTAAAAGGTATTTAATGTGAAATGGATATACCACCTTCTGTGAATTCTTCTAAAAGAAAGTTTTCCATCCTCAGAACAAAGAATTCACATTGATGTTATTTTTGTTTTTTTTTTTACATTTTATGTGTTTATACTGAGTTTAATAGTGTCTTCTCCTAATCCACATCTACTCAGAACTTCAAAAAGTGACCTTATTTGGAAACAGGGTCTTTGTGATGTATGTAATTACAATTAGGTCATAGCAGTTTAGGATGAGCCCTCATCCGATGACTGGTGTCCTTATAAGAAGACAAACCAGAGACACAGACAGACAGACACAATCAGGGAGAACACTTGTGATGATGGAGGCAGAGACTGGAGCGATGAGTCTGTAAATGAAGGAATGCCAAGGGCTGCCGGCCACCACCAGGAGCTAGGAAGAAACAAGGAGGGATCCTCCCCTGGAAATGTAGAGATAGCCTCACCTTTCCAATACCTTAATTTCAGGTTGCCAGCCTCCAGACCTATTTGTGAGTACATTTCTGTAGGTTTAAATCTCTCACTTTGTGGTAATTTTTTATGGCAACCCTAAAAACTAATACAACAAGTACACAATTGATTTTGGTATGCAGTCTGAGATGAAATTTCAAATTTTTTTCTCAAATTGTGAACTAATGGGTCTATCTGAAGCTAGCTCCTTGAAGGCACATGACAGTCAACTGCTCACATTTCTCCCCAACTCCACATGGACACCACACTGGAAGCTTGAAATTGGCCAGAGTGGCAATGAACTTAAACCATAGAAATTGGCAAACTGCAAATAATGTCTTTCTTCCCCACACCCAAGCTAATTTTAAAATATTTACCAGTACAGCACTATTCAATCCCTACATTTTTAATAGCCTTTGAACTTTACTATTAGTACTTTAGACAGCAAATTTCTTAATCTTCTCCATCTTCTTCTCAGATTTCCATGCTATTCTCTTCAACAGACTTAGTTTAGAATTATGACTCCCAACTCAATTCTCTCCTCACTGCACTTAGTGGAAATTCCCTGAAGATTCCAGCATTTGGCTTCCTCTTATCCTTATTTTTCAGTTCTCTTTTAAATATTTTGGTCTATGTATTACTTTATGATTATTTAATTTTAAAGTTAGAATAAAGCATTTCACCAGAGTGGTACATATTAACCCAGTTACTTGCTGAAGACTCACTCTGTGTCAAACACCCTGGCAGGCGCTGGGAATAAAAAGATGAAAAAGACAGAGTCACTATCTTTGGACAGTGTCTTATAAGCTAAGCCTTATAAGAGACACTGAGAAGGAGGACAGTCTGGCTCAAGGGCACTGCATGTGCACAGAGGTACTGGTGGGTGTGGTCTCAGGGGCATGGAGAGTGATGCTGGGGTCTGAGGCCATTGAGAGAGTGGTGAAGGGTGACAAGCTGAGACTTCACTTAGAAAGGAATGGGGAGCCAGTGAAAAATTTTAAATTTGGATTTCAGAAGACAAATCTGTACTGTAGGAGAAAAAAAATCAGATTTAAGGAAGATCTTTGGACACTATTTGAATCCTGGTGAGGGATTGTTACGACCTCCACAAAGGCAATATTAGAGGAAATAATGAGATAGTGTAAAGTTAACAAATAATAGGAAAATAATATTGATAGGGTTGGTGGTTGAGTAGATACGGATGATGAAGTGAGGTGGAACAAGGATGACTTAATTGACACCTCGGTGACTTGACAGATGGTGCTCATAGCTGTAATAGGGACTCCAGGGACAAGGAAGATTTGATGAGAAAGATAATTATTTCACTTTGGGGACATAATGAATGTGCGGAGCCTGGGGGGTTTCTAAATGGAAATGTTCAGTGGACACCCCGGCCGGGGATGGTCTGCACTGGTAAGCTAATGGCTGAGTGGGAGAGCTGTGGATGTTTTCCCCAAGGGAAGGCAAATACAGTAAGAAAAAAAGAGAGCTGAGGGGCAACAGTGGAGAATACCAACATTAAGGGGGTAGATTCAAAAAGAAACAGCAAAGGGAGCTAACAAGAAACAGGGCAAAAAGGTGTGTTAAGACTCAAGAAGAAAAGCATTTCAGGGAAGCATGAAAATAAGAGTATTAGGTGCAGCAGAGGTCAAGTAATATATGTACTGATAACTGCTATTTCAGTCTTCTATGAAATCTCTATTCGAGAAACGTTATTTAATAATAAGAACTGCAATTAAACAAATAGCAGAAAGCTCTTACAAAATAGCACAAATGCTTCTAATCAGAAAACTTATTTATCCAATGAGAATTTGTATTATGAAACCCCTGCCTTTGGGGCTTTTTAGTGATATGAGTCATGGATTATTATCTAGCAAATATCTGAAAAATGCAGCCTTCCTATTTCACAGATTTGTTAGAGTGGGGTGTACCCGAAATGGAGACGGCCTTCTAAGGGCTCCTGGTCTTAGAGGACAGCAGTAGATCTCTGAATCCTGTCCTCTGTGGGGCTTTGTGATACAGAACATTGGAGGCTGTTTCCCATTAGTTCTCCAAAAGCCATTGTTAATCTCATGGCAACAGGACCAGACCTAACATAACTAGTCATGTAAATGCTGTGACATAACAACATTAAAGATTCCGTTCCTTCACCTAAAATACCTCCCAGTCCCCACCTCTAAGACAGTCAAGGTTTCTGGCATACATGGTAGAGGTAGATGCATACAATTTTGCTGGGAGACAATTGCAATAACTCAAGCAAAGAGGTATGATGGCAGTGGAGGAGGTGAGAACTAGTTACAGTGTTTGAAAGCAGGTTCATCAAAATTTGGCAGTGGAGTTTGAGCAAATGTGAGGTGTGAGAGAAACAGACAAGGCAAGGAGACCTCAAAGGTTTCTGAACTGAGCAACTGGAAAAATGAAGTTCCTATTTATTTATACAGGGAAGAGGGCAGGACACAGGTTTTAGCAGAGAGATTGGGAGTTCTGTACTAATTACTTTAAGTTTGATACTCACATTAGATATCCAACTAGGTTAGCCAAGCTGGAAGTTGAGTTTATGAGTCTGGAAATAAAAAAATAGGTACTAGATGCGATACAAATTTAGGAGTCATCAGAACATAAATAGTATATATTTAAATTTAGTTAATATACAGTATTATATTACTTTCAGTACACAAAATAGTTATTCAACATTTATATATTTAACTAAGTGATAACTCTAGTAGCCACCTGCCATCATAAAAGGTTATTAAGATATTATTGACTATATTTCCTAGACTGCACACTACATTCCTATGATCTAATGGCTTTACAACTGGAAATTTGTACCTCTTATTCCTCTTCACTTTTTTCACCCTTTCTCCCACCCCATTCCCTTCTGGCAACCACCAGTTTTCCTTCTAAGTCTATGAGTCTGTTTTTGTTTTGTTTTGTATGTTCATTTATTTTGTTATTTAGATTATACAAATAAGTGGTATCATATTTGTGCAATCTATATCAAATAAGTCTTTCTCTGTCTGACTTATTTCACTCAGCATAATATCCTCTAGGTCCATCCAAGCTGTAACAAGTGGCAAAATTTTGTTCTTGCTGGGTAATATTCAAATGTATACATAAACAATGAGAACTGATTCACAATTGCAATTGATGATGTGGAGTTACAGAAATAACTCAAGAAAACTTTCCAAAATGGGAGGGCATGAACTTGCAGATTAAAAAGGTCACTGAGTGCCAGCACAATTAATAAACATTAGCCAATAATAAGGCCTATAACTGTAAAATTTCAAATACTGAGGACGTGGAGGGAGTGATAAGGGAATAAAGAGAAGACCAGTTTGGAATGCAGGGAGAAATAAAAAGTCTATATCATATATAACAGATCAGGAATCAGAGTGACATTAGTTTTCAAAAGCAACACTGGAATCTAGAAAACACTGGAGGAATGTTTTTCAAAGCTAAAAGAAAAGGATTTCCAAACTAGAAATAAAATCCTAGCAAAAATATCAATCAAGTGCGAGAATAGAATAAAGATAATTTTAGATATGCAAATTCTCCTTATCACTTCTGTTTTCTTAAGGAAGTAGAAAGCAAGTTTATTACCTGGGATAACAAGGTGTTGGAAGTGTGAGGGAGAATATATAATATCATTACCTAAAAGTAGGAGAGTGAATGGACTGTAGAAATGCTGTGGGACTGTCTACTAATTTTTAGCGGCACATGAAAGAACTGGACAACTACCATCTCTCTGGAATGATCAACACTGCTTAAGGAAGGTGATGGCAGCAATGAAGAGCATAAACTATTCCAATACAAGAAAGAAAAACTAAGCAGAGTGTGGCGCATAAGCCTGCGTAGTCACTAAAAGGGTAGAGGTCAGCCCCAGTGGAGAAATGGCAGGACTGGTCTAGAGGACCGGCCCAATGGAAGAGTACTGCTACAGAGCACAGGGAAGGAAATGACCTTTTACCAGATGGAAAATGGTTAGGGGCAGTTTAAGGATTCCACTACAAACAATTGTTTTGTGACAAGATGCTTCTGTTTTAAACAGCTCCAAAAAACAACTGGAAATAGGAGATAATGTGAATTAAACTTTAACAAAAAAAGATCTCATGTATTCCTTAGTAGTGTCCTGTGGTCTTTTTCCTACTGGCTTATTGTTTTTAAGTAGTAATCTTGTGGCTTCCTCTGGTGTTTGTATCATTTATTGAACATGTATTCTTTCATTCTTTCATGTCTCTTGTTGCTGTCAGAATCTTTGTAATAATAGTATTGCAAAGTGATTATATAAAGAGTAATATAAAATCACTCTTTTTGCCTCTTCAAGAGTTTCACCAAGTCATTTTTAAATCAATGAATCCTTTTTTTTCCCTTTGTAAGTGGTAAACTCACTCCTGACCTCCTGAGTTCTCTCTCCCAGCAAGACCTAGCTGAGCTGTGTGATTCTACATGTAAACCCCTTGGTGGTACCTCTCCTCCACTTTCCTAGTCAAGAGTCCAGAGACCTGGGTTCAAGCCAGTTCTGCAAGCTAATATCTGATTGAAGTATCCTGTCTATCGTAAATGTTTTCACTGAAAAAAAATCAGGATAATGCTAATATTTGCACTACTTGCCTCTCCATGTGTCCATTCTCTGTACCTAATGGTTATGCAATGCATAGTGTTTTCTTTCTTGTATGTGTTCCTCCAAACATTTGTACTTTCCTATCTAATAATTTTTATTTCTAAGTGATAGTCAGATATTGTTTATTTAAAAGAAATCATATTTAATCAAATCTAAGGTGCTACCACATTATTTACCAATAACACAGAAAATAGAACTATGAGTCAAGATTTTTATGAATGGTATGAATAGTCCTGCACTAACCACTTATTTTGACATTTCTCTCATACATTCTAAGCAACTGAGAGATTTTTCCCACTTTCACTTGCATGGTTTGGCATGTGATATAAATACAATTATTTTTCACACAGTTCAGTATCTTCTTCTAATACAGCTTCATCTACTTGTGTGTATTTTCTTCTTTTTTCAATTTTGCTGCTTTACAAGAAAATATAGACTTGCTTCCATCATTTCTCCGAAATAATAGTTTGCTTATAAATTAACTTAGCATCCTGTTGTTCTGTTTCCATGCCTCTCTCCATATACAACAGACATTCCATCTTTCAGAGACATTTTAAATGCCACACTCAATATGTGCAGAACCAATGATGACAAAGCTCAGGTGAGATGACAGTATAGGAGCAGCTATGACCAGGGTCATCTTTGCTCAGGCAGTGCCAGCTACGCCTCAGCTTCTTCTTGGTCAACAGAGGCTGTAAAAGGCAGCTCAGTCTCACAGATGTTAAAACATAAAAACCGTATGACTCATAATCAGTACAGTATGTAATTGTATCTTATGGGCATCCCTTCCTTCTGTCTTTCCCTTCATTCATATGTGCAACTGTATTTATCAAATATGCTATCTGTCTTACCAGTCTATTTTCTGCCCTTGTCCATAAGTTATATCAACACTGATTTTAGTTGTGTTGGTATAACTGTGCAGGTTTGTCATGCAGAGATACAGATATGAAAGATAATAGTGAAAACTTAAGCTGAAATGCATACCAGTTTAGAGATCCAACCTAACACTAAAGCTCTGATTTAAGAAAAAAATTTCTATTAAACAAATTAAAACAATTTAGTAATAGAAAATTACAGAGAATATTTCTCTCTAATATTGAGTTGGCAAAAAGCCTATATAGTTTTTTCTGTAAAATAAGACACATTTTTTATTCTCACCTATAACTTCATCAATTTGGATATTCTGAGGATGTCAGCTATCTCCCGCATGGTATAAAGTTGATTGTTCTCAATTAATGTCTCAATTTGATTGCTATCAGCTTCAACTGGTCTGCACAACCATGGAATATCCTTCAGTGAGAAATCTCCAGCAAGAAACTTTGCAAACTGTATTTGACCATTCGATCAGTCACAGCACCTTTTCCACACACTGCACAAATCTTTTTTTGTATTTCAGTTGCGTTTTTACCTTTGTTGAAATAATAAAGCATAATAGGCTGAAAATGTTGCTTATTTTCTTCCATCTTCAATATTAAAATGGCTACATAAAAATTCACCAATTTCTATGTGTTTTTTTAATGTATGCTCATATGACAGCTGTCACAATACAATCTAACAAAATTATTTCAAATTAAGTTAATGACAACTAAGACCTAACTAGAACATCAAACTTTTTGGCCAAACCAAATATAATCTTCTCTGAAAACATTCTTATCCTTCCAGTTGGAAAGCAAACATTTTTTAATAAGAATATATAACCGATTAACCAAAATAATAAAAACAATTATAATTAATAATTTTTAAAATTATATTCTAATTACTCAACCTGTTTCATATTTTCCAGTAAAATTAATCACACACAGAAATTTAATACTAATGTAATTTTCAGACTAGAGAAATATTCATATACATACTAATAATTATTACTATCTTATCCTTTCTTATGAGGATATTAGGAAAACTCATTAATAGTCAGACAATCTGAAACCACAGAATACATATGTAATGAACTCTGTAAAATGGAAGTGTTCGCAGATGGGCACCTGCCATCTTGCCCAGAGAATCTCTAAGCACATAAGGAGTTTAGTAAGATAATTGGCAAGTTTCAGGCTTCACTTTTAAGGTTTCCTCCCACAGTTAAGCTGGGGCACAAATGCCTTGGCTGTAACAAAATCTCCTTGTGAATCAAGAGGGTGTCTACATTCCCAAAAGGGCATGCAGGCGGTACAAATGCAGCACTTGCCAGGCAGGATCTCAATCTGAACATTCCCAGGAGAGTTACATTTTCAAGACTCTCTCTGCCCAGTAAGTGCCATTATTTTTTTATGATTTATTTATTTATTTTCAGAGAGAGGGGAAGGAAGAGAGAAAGAGAGGGAGAGAAACATCGACGAATGAGAGAAACACTGATTGGTTATCCCTTGCACATCCCCAACTGGAGACCTGGCCTGCAACCCATGCCAGTTGGACCCTTCAACCAGCAACTCGTCCGTTTGCAGGCTGGCCCTCAATGCACTAAGCCACACCAGCCAGGGCAAGTGCCATTATTCATCGCACCAACTGCATTGATCCCAGACAAAACAGTCGCTTCACCATTTACACACATGTGCACACTTGTACATGCACACTAATATCATATGAAATGCATAGATAGAATTTGAAGAGCGAGAAAAATGAAAGCTATGTCAAGGGGAAATAACATCAGAACACATAGTTTGTGAATAATTTAAAGTAATTTGTGAAAATAATTTGTGAATAATTTAAATAATTTGTGAAAATAATTTACAATTGATTTTAGACATCTCAGTTCTTTTCTAATTGACTTGCCTAAGGTTCCCAAAGATTTTTTTTCCTGGTCCTTCATTGCTTCTCCCTTTCCTGGTCCTTCTCACTTTCTTATCTCCTCTCTTGAGCTCATCCCAACAGTTCTCCCCTCTGCAATTACCCAGACCCAATCTTCTAACAATACTTCTCCCTTTAGTCTCTCCTTGAGCCCCAGAAGTTAGCAAGAAATAGTTCCATATACAACAGCACACTCTCTAAACAGAATTCTGGTGCCAATTGCTAACAATTTTTTCTTACCATGTTACATGCAGAGAGTAGTTAAATAACTTATCTTAGACCACACAGCCAATGCTGTCCTATTGGCTTCTAGAAATATTTCTGCACATTTTTCCTTCCACTGAAATCAAAACTCACTGACATTCTGTTGATCAAGAACAATACACCATTGAAGTAAACATTAAAAAGAAGGCGGCAGAGGGGTGGGTCAGAGAAAGTGGGTACAGTGATTGGTCCAGTGGTCTCAGGATGTTGCAAGTCAATATGAATCCTTTGTAAAGATTCTTAACCTGATACATTTGCTGAGTCCACACCCCTAATGTTTTCTCATTGGGTACAACCCATTCACAATGCACCTGCATGAAAGTACCATGAAAATTTAGTTTATTCCAGTATCTATGTACTAATTATGACCTTAGAGAAGCATTTGATCTGATCTATTTAATGTTGAAGATTAGAAGGTCACAGAGGGAAAGAATAAGAAAGGAAAGAAATGGACATTGATGTAATAACTACTCTATGTCAGGAGTTGGATTCTTGGCGTCATGCTTATTTCCTCTGCTCCCAGGACAATATTATAGAAAGATGCGGAGAATGTCTTAACTTTCTAAATTCAATACATAAAATTTGGGGTCCAAGCTAATTTCACTTAGAACTGGAAGGGCAGGAACATGCACACAGAAACAAAAGCAGGACTTCATTCATATTGTCTGCCCCTCGAACTCAGAAGACTGCTGCATTGTCGAAACGAATTTTCATTAGGCAAAAATGTAAAATAGCAAGGCTTGCTTCTTAAATGATTTTTTCTATTATACAATTTTGCAACAAATTTGGAAAATATTGATTTTTTCTTAGTTATTTTCTATGCATATAATTTTATAAAGTTAAAGCATATATATTTATATTTATTTTCACTAAATATTATAATTTGAGCAATTTACCATTGATTAAAATTATTCATTAACATTATCTCAAAATATTGCATATTATTCCATCATTACATAGATTACATAAGCTACAAAACCACTGATATATTTTCATATGATTAAAGAGTTTCATTATTTTCAATACGATAATATACATAATATGTATATTTGTGTACACTAGGGGTTTTTTCTTAGGGGTTGTTTTTAGGATGGATTTGTTGACAAATAATAAAAAAGTGTATTTTAAATAATTTCTATTTTTTCATTTTTAAATTTTTTTATTGTTACTCTATTATTGCTGCCCCAGTTTTTCCCCCTTTACTCTCCTCTGCCCAGCCTGCCCCTCTCCCCCACAGTCAAGCCCCACACTATGTCCATGAGTCATTCATATGTTCATATGTGTCTGTTGACTAGTTCCTTCCTCTTCTTTCCACCATTATGCCCCTCCCCCCTCCTCCCTCCTCTCTGGCCACTATCAACTTTTCAATGAATCAACTTACATGTTTGAGAAAATCTATTTTGGTTTTTTGGATCCCCTCTGTTGTATTTTTATTTTTAGGTTATTCTTTTCTGGATTTTTGCTATTGTTATTGTTCTTTTCTCAACTATTTGGAGATCCTGGGACTTTGAAGTTGATACTGTCTTGAGGTAGGTCTTGGGGGTTCTTCAAGAAGGGGCTGAATGTGTGACAGATAGGAACTGTTTGGCCTAAGGGTAGACTGTGGTAGATGAGATTTTCCAAAGATGACCACAACTACATCTCCTATCATACTCTTCTATCAGTATCACTTTGATAATTCTCCTAACAAGAGATGGATAAGGAGGGGGACCTCCCAAAACTGGAATTATCTTCTGAAGGGTAGACCCTTGTAGTATGGGCTTCCCATGCTTGGTGATTATTCTAGGAACTCATCTGTATCAGTGTACCAGCTGGTGTTGTTGTGAGAGGCTGTGAGAGGCTTTGGTGAATTTCTTTTTGAAGACTTTCAACATTTTTGTCCATTTCATGATGGGTGATTTCTGAGCACACCTGTCTACATTCTCCTGAGTGTTCATCAATTTTTTACCAAAAAAACAGCAGGACCCCCATGCCCCACCCTCCCTATTCATCAGATCTTGTCCCTAGCAACCTTTTTTGTCTCCCTGGATGAAAAAAGTCCTCAAAATTCCTGAAATATTTTACCAATGTGGAAGAGGTAAAACAAAAAAAATGGCAGAAGCCCCAAAAGTCATCAAAATTGGTGAGTTCAAAACCTGTTTTGAGCAGTGGAAAAAAAGTCTCATTAGATGTATTGTATCACATGGAGAGTACTGTGAAGGTGACTGAAGTTTAAACATGTAAGAATAAATACACAATTTTGAGAGAATAAATTCTGGGTGCTTTTAGGTCCCCTCTCATATGCTAGGACTCTTCCCCCTTGATCCTGAATGGGCCTTCGTGATTACTTCCTCCAATAGAATATGATGGAAATAATGCTAAGGAACTAATGCCATGCATTTCCGCTTTGTTCTCTTTATACACAAGTTTTGGGGGAAGCCAGCTACTATGTAAACAGTTCAACTATCCAGAGGCTAGTATGCTGTGAGGGAGCCCAAAGTGGCCCACAAGGAGAGACCACATGGAGAAAGAGAGATGCCCAGCCAGCCCCAGTTCTTCCAACCATGCACCATTTCAACTGGGTGGGAGATCATGAGCCAGATTTGCTCAACGTAGACCTTCCTGAATTCCTGACCCACAGAAACTGTGAAAGACACTAAATAATTATTATTGTTTAAGCCCAAGTGATTCATTGTTGATTAATAAATAACCAAAACAAGAGCTTCAAAAACACTTCAACTCCAATCTCCCCATATGTGATATTGTTTTCCAGTATTTAAGTTGTGTCTTTTATTTTGACACTACAAGTTATATGTAAACATATGTGTTTATTGTTTTATACAGATGAGGTTTGTTTTAGCTTTGTTTGATATTCTGATTTTTTTGCATCTCAGATTTTCCTTCTGAAATAACTTCTTTTTCTGCTAATGAGGTATAGCATATATTCATTCATTTACTGGCTATTTGGACTTGTGCTTTGAAGTCTGCTTCAATTCTGACTTATTTTTCCTACTGGGATTTGTTTTTCATATTAATTTCTTTCTAAATTAAATATGAAAGAGCTATTCATACATTCTGAATACAAGTCCTTTGTTAGTTGTCTTCTTTTTACAATATGGTTGGATTTCCTCTACTTTTAGCATGTCTTTTTATGAATAGAAGTTCCTAATTTTAATAAATCAAACTTATCAGCCTTTTCCCTTTTAATTGGTGTTATTTAACAAATCACAAGGCCTATGTTATTCTTGATAAGATTTCTTGATTTGCTTTTCAAATTTAGGTCTTAACTCTCTAGAAACAATGTTTTGTATAAGGTACGAGGTAGAGGTGTAATTTCATTTTTTCCCATACAGAAACCTACCTGCCTCAACATCATTTTTAAAAGTTTGCCTTTTTCTCATTGATCTACAATATTACCTCTGTCATATATTAAGAGTCTCTATGTATGTAGATCTCATTGGGGCGCACTATTCTGTTTAACTGTTCAGTTTGTTTATCCCTGTACCAATACCACATTGTCTTAATTATAATAACTATATATAAGTATTATAATATCTGGTAAAGCATCTCCTCCAACCATTTGTTTATTCAAAAGAGCTTCTTTGATATCTTGGCTCTGCATTTCTACATATATTTTAGAA
>CM052539.1:28152952-28195609 GCA_028533065.1 Trachops cirrhosus
ATCATATTAGACTTCTAACTGGCAACACTGGAATCTAAGAAGATAATGAAACAATAGCTTCAAAGTTCTGAGAACATACGAAATATCTGGAAAAAGTTTACCTATTATTACTTACCATTATTTTCAAATGGTAAGGTTTGGGGTGATTTTTTTTGTTTACCTCCTTTGAACTTTTCTCATTTTAAATTCTGATAATGAACATATGTTTTTGTTGAAAACAATAAAATTATTGTTACAAAGATAAATAGATACACATGGACTGAATTTCTTAAATATGAAAAATGAAACTGTAAAGGTACTAGATAAATATAGTATACTTTTTTCTCATTGAAGGGGATGTGGATAAGAAAGATTGTCCAGAAAAAGATTTTTTAATAAAAAGAAGCCATAAAGGGAAATGAAACAAATTTTCACTGCATTAAAAATGTTAAATTTTCATAAGACATAAGTTAAAAGATGTGTGAGACTAGAAGAAAATATTTGTTACATATAGCAAACACAGACAATATCTATAATATAAACAGTTCCGGAAATCAACGGAAAAATATTTTAAAGCATAAAATGAAGCCCAAACAGCCAATACCCACGCAGCCCTTCTTGTATTCAGAAAAAATACACAAGTAAGTTAATACTATGCCATTTTTCACCCAACAAACTAACAAAAATTTAAAATATTAATAGTACATAATGTTTTCAGGATTAGGAAACAGCCAGTCTTATCCAGGACTAAAGAGGATGTAAATGCAACATTTTGGAAGGGTGTGTTTGTATTCACTCTTACTTGCTAGTTACACAAGAGAGTCTAAAGGCAATGTCTGAATCATCTTTGCAGAGATTGACTCATTCTCCACAGCTTACTGATGGGCTTCATCAACTAGAGACTGACCTGCAGAAGCTCCCACAGCAGCTGCCAACATTTCTGGAATCAATACTAGAGCAAGAATTTTCCATCTGCTTTCCCAAACCTGATTGAATATAATGTAATATAATATCATCATACATTCCTAACAACATTCTGACAATGTTGTTATTTTCATGCATGCATATGCAGTAGATTGGCCATTTCTTTGTTTTTATTCATAATAAATCTGATATTAATTCAGTTTAATGATCAATGCCAATCAATGAGTTAGGACTGAAGCCAACAAACTGGAAAGTAGTGGTAATGAGTAAGCAGGATATTGTGTTGTTTCTTTGAGCAAAACAATGGATCTACATGTTATTTCTACCATCTCTGAAGGCAAGAAACAGATCCCAGCTGAAGTGTGAAATAGTGTTTGGATTTCCGTAATGCTGCCTAGTTTATTTACAATTTCCTTCTTCATCCTTCCTGCCTATCCAGATGGTTTTCTTCTTTGTTTCCCAAACTGAGTAATGCTCACTGCCTTTACAATGCTAAATACTTCACAAAGCTTCCTCTTTAGCTCTTCACCAACAGAAATCACAAATGCTTACCTTTGCCGAATTATGCTGGGGTTAGCTGTCACTAGATGACTTTTGGACCCAACATCTTTAGTGTATTCACTTGACAAGGGAGGAAGATTGCATCTAGAGAAACAAGAACCGACATTTGAGAATGATTTTCCTACTTTCAAATCATAAGTATGCATAACAAATAAGAATTTTTCTAAGGCTAGCTCAATTCACAAATGAAAGAAAACATCAGCCAGAGAGGGAAATGGTCTATGAAAGGAAAGAGGTGTATTTAGAATGAATTTGGTCCATTCAAAATGTTTTTGAGGTGGAAGGACAGGAAGTATTCAACTTGAAATTAGAGCCCAGGAGGGTGTGGTACACTAGGGCATGAAGGACCTACACTGTTCCTTGCATACTTACCAACCTCAGGAGATAGAGGGGAATTGTATTTGTTTGTGTTTTTCCTTTTCCCAACTTCTGAATTATAATAGTACATTCAGAACAAACTCTGCCTTGAATGTACTAGTATAATGTACTAAATCAATGCATGTCCCACTTTTGTGGATGGGACTGATCTATGGGTTGATTACTGCTGAAGTCATAATGTTATGTCATCTGGAGAAATGCAATGATTCTCCACCATCCCGGTTCAGCCAAAGGAAAGAGTATAGGTGATGCTTCCCCAGTGACAGAAATAGCTGCCACACACACACACACACACACACACACACACACACACACACACCCTCTCCCCGGTTTGCTTTCCTTGGCCACAATGTCTTATGAATGTTTACAATGGAAAAAATGGCAACTGCAAATCCAAATCCCATGGCTTGTCTGCCAGTGGGAAATTAGACAAGTTCATTCATCTGTCTAGTCTCCGTTTACCTATTACACAAAATGAGGATAGAGACTTTGCCTTTCTAATAAGGTTGTAAAGATTAAAGGAAGAAATGTATAAATAGTCCCTACTTTGATGTCTCACACATAGTAAAAGCTCAAGAATGTCACATATCAGAAGTAGCATATAAATGTAATAATGCATCTATTATGTATGACAACCTCAAATGTATCTATAGTTTCCATTAGTTTTTATTTTATTTTTGTGACCTAATTTCTCCTCTCTACCTGACTTCTACTAAATTAAGTCACATTGCTCACTTTTTATTACTTCAACAACCTAAAGCACTGTTTATTTGTAGGTAAATGTTAATGTCTCTGCAGTTCCCCAACTAATGCATTTTTTTCCAACAAATTTTCCCCAGGACATGGATTGTCTGGGCACCCACTCAGCTGATCAGCTCCAGTTCCCTGATGTTCTCTTATTTGCCCTGTGACTCCTACCACCTCAGGGCATCCCAGTTGGAAACCTGTCTCCATTGACTGGGAGTCTTCCTTTCATCTGTTCTTTGGTAACGAGATACTGGTTCTTCTGGCAGCTACCCACAGAGAGTCAGCTAGTCAGTGAATTTTGCTGAGTGTGACTGGGAACAAACACAGTAGGTATGGTGGGGAGCCCAGGGGAAGTCAAGTTGCAGAGCCACTCTTGAGGCGTGTCCCGCTGGTGGGCACACCCCATCCCATAGGGTTTCTGAGGACCCTTAGGAGAGAGTGAGCTTAGGCATTAATGACCAGGCTCAGCTGGCTGTGGTGCTGACTGCAGTCTTGTGACTTCATTGATCTTTGCAAACATGAAGACAACTTACTTCCAGGATAAAACTTGTGCTAAAGTTTGGAGATTTGCCTTGTGAAGCAGCTCTGATCTTGGTGGACCTTCACAACACTTGAGAATCAACCAGTTTATATTAAAACTACAAACTCTGAATGTTGCTAAGGAGTGCTGGCTACCTGCTTTGTCATTATTAAATGAAGAAACTGCTTTGTTTTTCTCTGTGTTCCTTGTAGGTAGAACCATGGTTCACTTATCTAGGTTCCTTCACGCCTTCTACCACAGAGTAAAAGCTCAAGAAAAACTTGCAGACATTGACTGCCAAATCCTACAGTAGAGGGAAATGCTTAAAACAATAAAGACAAAATTTTATAAATGCTTTTCTGTAAAACAATGAAATTATATTTTGGTGTGAATATCTGCTTTAAGTTCCCTGGGTAAACTTTCTCTTCAAGTACAGATGTTTATGACACACCCCTGTAGCTCTTTTCTTAGAAAAAGCACACTATAATTTTAGCTCCTCAACTCCTAAATTGATAATCACATAGATTTACATAAAGGCATATTTAATACACTCAAATTGCTCCTAATAAGGCATAATTGTGTGAAAGTGCTTCACATTTTGCATTGCTGCTTGTTGGCACAATTAACAGACATCAGTAGTTACAGTGTCTTAGTAGCTGTGCTCACGATCCTCAAAGATTAATCACAGAAGTGATCAAAAATGAAATATATTCTTTGAATCAGGGTGTGGGAGTAGTGGAGAATAGGCTTGATGGAGAGGAATCTTTAAATAGAAAAAAAAGCATAAAATTACTTTTGAAGTTTTATGTTTACTTAAGTATGCAAAACGCACACTTCACCATAATTCAAAGGCACCAAATGATGTTGCTCTAATTTGTGTTCCCAAGACACCAAATTCCTCTCTAAGATGCAGTCACTCTTATCTCTCTCTTGCAGGCCTTCTAGATAATTTTATTCTGCAATATTATTTTTTAAAGTTTTGTTTTTAGTTACAGAGCAAGCATTTACTTTGAAAAATGGCCAACTGATTTTTAGCATTAGAAGATGTATTTGAAACTGCATAAAGGGGGGGTAGGATTAAGGGTGGGAGGTGGGGACAGCTGGGGTGGGTGGGAATGGTGGGAAAAAATGAGGTAATGGATGATTAACTAGACTTACTGTGATGATCATTTTGTAATACATATAAATATTGAAGGTTGTATATCTAAAACTAATATGTTAATTGTACCACAACAAAAATAATTTAAAAAAATAAAGATAAGTTTTTAAATTAAAAAAAAAAAGAAAACGTATAAGCAAAGAAAATTATGGCATTGGTATACTCTTGTCCCGAAAGGCGTTTGAGCGCCACTGTGGTACGTCACTGTGCAGAGATGAGTCTACGGCTGCGACCGCAACTGTCCTCACGTCCTATAGTCTGGAGCCAGACACACTGTGTGTTCCTAGTCATGTTCACTCACTGCATGTTGAATTCTGAAGGTACGCTACTATCTCAATTTTCTAAAGGTCCCCCAAAACGTGTATTAAGTAGCCATTTATAAATAGATCCATAAATGGTCCAATAAAAATAATTTTTAAACAATTTATCAATATTTAATTACTTCCATATTATAAACCATAAATGAGGCTTTTTAAAAATTCAAATGTGTCATGCAAATTGCATCAGCCTTGAAATTAAATCGCAGGCACACACACACAGAGCTCTAGTTGTGATGCTGTCTTCTGCGAACTCTTTCCAGTCCTCAGTGCCCTTAGCTGTCTCTGAACTTTGTACTTACTACTGGGCTGGCACTCTAATCACAAGGAATCCTTGATTCTGAACTTGAATATATCAACACCAGACTGGATACAACTCATAGTCTGCTTTATTTACAATAAATATGGCCCACAAAATAAGCCACTAAGATGCTTAGGCCTAGGCTTCCACATTTTACCTTTAAAATATCCATCTTCCTAAATGTAGTGACACACACACATGCACTCAGGAATAATATTGGGTTGGCCAAAAAGTCCATATTTTTTTTCTGTAAAATAAATGACATTTTTCATTTTTACCAATAACTTTATTGATTGGGATATTTTGAGCATGTCAGTTATCTCCCATGTGATATAATGATAATTGTTCTCAGTGCCTAGATTTGATTGCTATCAACTTCAAAAGGGCTACTTGACCATGGAGCATTGTCCAGTGAGAGATCTACTACACAAAACTTCACAAACCACTTCTGACATGTTCGATCAGTCACAGCATCTTCTGCATACACTGTGCAAATCTTTTCTGCATTTCAGTTGCATTTTTACCTTTCTTGAAATAATAAAGCATAATATGCTGAAAATGTTGCATATTTTCTTCTATCTTCAATATTAAATTGGCTATAAAAAATTCACCAATTTTGATGTTTTTTTAAAATGCATGCTGATATGACAGTTGTCACAATACAATCTAACACAATTATTTTGAATGAAGTTAAAAACAACTAAGCATTGCTAGAACCATCTTATAGAAAAAAACAAATGAACATTTAGCCAACCCAATATAAAAAGACATGTATTGTACTCCCTCCTTCTACATTGCATTAGGACCTCTTGAAGTCACTTACTGTCCCTGAATCTGAGAGCATAATATTATCGATTCCTTCTTCCTTACACAGCTTTTGGAAAGAGCAAATTAATTTATAATCAAGAACAATCTGAAAGTTTAAACTAGACTACATTAACTGTGTTGCAGTGACATAGTATTCATACGATCACAGATAGAATCAGAGTTTCTACAGTGGAAAGGCTTGAAGAATTGTCTGTTCCCATCTCCTCAAGTACCTTAGAAAGCTGAGCCCCAGCAAAGGTAAAATGACTTGCTGTGGATTACAGAGCGGGCTTTTGGCCAGGGTCTGCCCTCCTACCCCTCTTTCTTTGCTGGCTTGTTAGCCTCTGCCTAATGCCAACAGATTGAAGTGAGTACCTGAATTTGCCCCAGGGTCTCTGTTCTTCTGTCTGTCCTCTCCAGGCGACTGTTTCCACTCCTATAGCTTACATACGTCTCCAGACCCACCTCGTGCCATTCCTGTGACTCATGATACTGTGATGGCCTTGGTGTCTTTCCCACATTAAAGTCTTGCAAAAGGCTATTCCTGTGCCCAGGGTGGAATAGCTGGTCCCAGACACCACTTTTCCTCAGAAAGGTCCAGCTATGCTCCCCACTCCTGCTACAGTCTGTCTCTGAATTACCCCATCACAGCACTACCGCAGCTCCAGATTTTAAGCCCATGACACAATTGTTCCACGTGCCATTTCCAGGTCTGGCTAAGGTCTAATACAGTGTAGGTACTCAATAAGCAGAAGTTATATTGACTTGAATAAAGAAAATTATATTTTTATCTTCTCCATTGTTTGTATATACTGCCAATAATAATAGTAATAATAATAGTAATTGCAAAGGAGAGGAAAATGCTGTCCTACATTGGAAAAACTATGGCAGGACATCTCCCCATGTAAAAAGATCTCCCCATTCTGTTGCAGGCTTCACGAATGAGATTAGAAATATCTCAAGAAACCCAACTCTTGCCCTGATTGGTGCAGTTCAGTTGGTTAAGCATCATCCTGCAAAGAAAAAGGCTGTAGATTTGATTCTGGGCCAGGGCACATGCCTGGGTTGCAGGTTCAATCCTTAACTGGGGCACATGTGAGAGGCCACTGATGGATGTTTCTCTCTCACATCAGTGTTTCTCTACCTCTTTTTCTCCTTCTCTTCCCTTCTCTCTAAAAATAAATAAGTAAGATCTTTAAAAAAAGAAGCCTAACTCTCTTTCTCTGGGAGGAAACCTGGTCCTCCCCCATGTATGTGGCTTCCCCTGAAACACTCTCAAATAGTTTTTAGTTTCCCCTTATCTGCTTACCTCAGAGCTCAAAGGTGGTTTAGTGTTCTCTCACTTACCTTACCAAAAGGTAGACTGTTGTAATAGTAGACCATTTAGACTATTACTATTATCCCTAAAAATGAACACCAAAACCAAAACTCCGTCCTCCCTTTGCCGAGGTTTCCGTCCCCTGAGTTCTTTCAATATTTTCAGTGACAAATATCTTCTTTTTCCAGAGCACATATGAGTATCCCCAGAGAAGATAAGCTCCAAAATTACTGCTCCAGCAGGCCATTCTCTGACTTTAGTGCTTATATCCCACCTCTCTCTCATCCTCACCACACACCCTGGGCAGGCTCTGGAGCACCCTAGCATCTGCCCCACGTGGCTCCTCCCTTCCTCTCTCCTTCATGCCTCTAAGGCCCACTTCCTAGCCAGCCAGACTTCAAGGTCACTGAGCACACTCTCCAGCCAGAACCCTACATGCTGTCACTCCTTGTCCTTCTTTCCTTTCACTCAGACAATCCCCAACTTGTGTCAATCCAATCACATGCTGTCTTCACTTCTGGTCAAAAACTGCCTAATAGCCCAGGTCAGTGCCACTAGTTTGATGGACTCTTGGCTGGAGGTGTTGCAGCAATTCCTTTACATGCCGCTGCAGAAGCCTCCTGTTTCCGCTGGAAGTGAGGCACACATCACCACTCTGCTCCATCCTTTATTCCAAGCTTGCTGCCTGCTCCAAATTTATTCCCTCTCCTGCTCCCAGTTTTCCTCATCAGGCACAGACCAAATCCCTCTTCAAACCCTACCTGCTACTTAAAAATGTTTTGTGAAAAACAAAGAGTGGTATAAAATGAAATGAATAAATTAAAGTGCTTATTCATAGAAAGTTAGTCTTCAGAAAAATGTCTGAAGTGTTAATTGCCCAACTGTGTAATCTAAAATAAAATCTGTGTGTTTCCACTTTGGGGGTCTGCCCATGACCTCTGAACCTTTCTCTGCTTTGTACTTTTCTTGGGGCAGGTTCCCTTGTTCCCCGGCCCTTCTCCTGAACTCACTTGTATATGAACTTGAAGGGAAGCTGAAGAGCAGCTAGCTACAACTGATTAACCACAAGTGACTAGTTTCAAAAGGCCCCAGGGCTGGTGGGAGGGGTGGGGAAAAGGAGGAAAGGCAGAGGCCATGCTGTGGGTGCTCTCTCTTACCGCATGACAAAATTTGCTTCATCTATTTGACGGCCACAGCCACTCTTCTTCAGAATCCCACCATTTCCCACCACCGCACATTTCTTCAAGGGCAGCTGGAATGGGGTTGCCTAGCAACAGAAAACAAGGCGGGTTTTCACTGCAGAGAACACACAACTGCTCACAAAATCATTGTTTACAGAGGATCCTTTGGAGGAATTTGACTAAAGACTGGGCAGAGTGAAGAGAACATGTAGAAAGAAAGGTGCAAGAAGTTTGTAAGGAAAAAACTATCCTGTTCCTTTGAATTAAAAATAATAATAACTCCTTGAAGTGCACTTAAATAGATACTTTTTTTCTGTATCAAATTGGCCATGCACATAGTATTGTCTGCCATGGAAAAAAAGAAAAATCCAAGCTATACATAGAAATATTTTTAAAGGCATTAAACTGGGAACAAATTCAAATGCAATTTCATTTATTCATACAATTGGTTATGTGCACTCAGCAAACATTGCTGAGCATTTGCTATGCTAACTCTTGTGTACTGACACAAGGACACAGAAGTCACAGGCCTCAGGATTCACAATTTGGGACATGAGGAGAGTGTGAACAGATATACTTACGTAACAGACTCTAATGTAATGTTGAAATTGCTGTAGGAAAGGTTGGCTCCAGACAGTGTGGAGAATTCTATAGAAGAGCAAGAAGGCATTTCTGCCAAGTCGACTCAGGGAAAGCTTTCTCACTTGCGATGAATTTCAAAGGATGAGCAGTTTGGCCAGGCAGAGAAAGCAGCCAAAACAAAGGCACAAAAGTATGCTGAGAGCCAATGCTGTGTTTATGAGCAACTGAACACACTGGGTGGGTCTGTCTAGAACTTGGGAGGCACTGAGGGGCAAGGGACTTGTAACTGACCCGGACAGCATGTGACTTTCTTTCTGCAAACAAGGAAGTGGGCTGCAAAGAAAATGTTCACTGTACCTGAGTGTTCTGAAGTGGTATTTATAGTACCAGGGAATATCAAAACCCAGCAATAGGCCCTGAAAGTGAAATGCATCATTTGGTTTCTTTTAGCTAGATCAGCAAGATCCCCCAGGTACAGAATTTCCTGTCTGCTAAAGCAATGCATAATGGGTGGAGTTCTTTGAGAGACTGTAATGTACATCCCTGGTACATAAAATAACTACAGTGATATTAAGTAGGACATACTGGATGAATCTGAAGTAAAAACATGGATGACACCAAAAGAATAAACATTGAATACATGAATGCATACTATAAAAACCTTGCCCAGGCATAAAATAATTAAACAAGAAAAAACATTAGAGAAATCTTTGTGCTCATTAGTAGGTTAGTAGCTGAGGTAGGTTTTAATGCAGTACAAGAGGACAGTTGTACTTCCTTGGTTTCTGGTAGGTAAAAGGAACAACCAGATCTGTGAAAACACAGTTGAGAAAGGTACAGTACTTAAAGTGTAAATTCTCAGCACTTGCCCACAGAGAGTTAAGAATTCCCTGCACGACCACAACAGAGCCCAGCGGAGTGAACTACAGAGCAGGATGTGTAGACAGGGGTGGGCAGAAGCCAGCACCCTAACACAACCGGGATGGTCCAGGATGGTATGTGGCATTTTTCTCAGTCAGTTCTGAGAGGGGAGAGTTTGAAATCTACACTCAAAACTCATTAGATTTATAAATTCTCAGATAAGATGTAAGTATTTATGCTTGAGTTAGCTGTTCATTTAAAGCACAACTATTTACTAAGTGCTACTATTCCAGGAATTGTCCTGGGTGACAGAGAAATAAGTGATAATCCCTGTCCCCCTAGAGCTTAATTCTAGTGGGCAAATGGATGATAAATAAAGATAAATGAGTAAAGCAAAGAGCATGTCAGGTGGTGAGATGGGCTGTGGAGAGAAAGAAATCATTGGCAGCAGAGGATCAGGAAACACTTTTGAAGAGGAACTGTGATTTAAACAGGGGGGCAGGGAGGAGCTCAAAGGAGTCATATAAGCAAATCCCTGAGGAGAGGAGGTTGTGCGCCTCACAGATGCTGGGGGGACCTGCTGGTGGAGACCTGGAGGAGGGAACATTCTGGGGTCTGCAAAAAAGAGCAAAGAGCCCACTGCGTCTGGAGATGAGTGACAAGGGAGACAGAATAGGAGAGGAGATCAGAGAGTTAACTGGTCGGCGTGTTGGGGAAGAAATTCTAGAGGGCCTTAGAGGGCCTGGCAAAAGGCTTTGAGTTTTATTTTAAGATGACAATCAAGTCCCTGAATGGTGAGCAAGGAATGACAATACGCCATATTTTGGAACAATCACTTGCTGCTGTGTGAATAGGCTGTAGGATGTCGTGGGCAGAAAGAAACAGACCAGTTAGGAATCTCCTGTTACAAGAGACTAGAGATTCTGGTGGTTTAGACTAGAGTGATGACAGTGGGGCTAGTGAGGAGTAAGCAGATTCTGGAGATATTTTAGAAGAAGAGCTGACTGGATTTGCTGACGCAATGGAAATAGGTAAGGGTAAGAGAAAAAGAGAGAAATCAAGAATCATGCTAAGGTCAACTATAAACTTGGACTTGCCATTTATTAAGATATGGAAGATTATGAGAGGAGGAGGTTTTAGGTAGATGATCTGGAGCTTAATTTTAAATATATCAAGTGTGAGACGCCCATTACACACTTTAGTGGCCACGTAGGCAACTGGATATATGAGAATATAGTGAGAAAATTGGTCTTCTCTGGAGATAGAAAGTTGGGAGTGATTAGCATATAGCAGGCATTTAAACTCAGGCAACTAAATGGTGAATGATGTAGACAGAGGAAGAAGAGGACTGAGGCCTGAATCCTGGGCACTCCTCAGCAGACTGAGGAGAGATCAGTAACGGAGACTAGGAGAGAGTGGCTGTGGGAATCGGAGAAAATTATAGCGAAGTGTGGTGTCTTGGAAGCCAAGTAAAAAAAAAGTATCTCAAGGAGGAAGGAGAAAAATTGCATCAAACACTACAGTAGATCAAGTAGGAAAACAGCTGAAAACCGCCACTGGATTTAGCAACAGGAGGTCACTGGCAACCTTAACAAGGGCAGATGAAGTTCAGTAGGGAGGGCAGAAGACTGGTCTGAATTCAGTGAGTTATACATGTATATTTGCATATCTATTTGAATATACTACAGTTTATTTGAACAGTATGGGCTCACTCATCCTCAACTAATATTTAGTTTGCTAACCCCCTCCCCTCGTTGTTGTTAGGTCGTAGAACAAGACTGACTGGCAATCCCAAGTTTCCAGGCAAGACTCTGGGCCCAGAACGAGCAGGCCTGGGAAGTGGCAACATAAACCTGGGTACAAATACTCCTCCATAACTTCAGGTGGTGGGGTTATGGGATTGCGGGGCAGGCTGTCAGGCCCTTTGGCATTCTGCTTCCTGTCTCTAAAGGGGGATAAAATGCACAGGATTTATTGTTGTTGTTGCCTTTTTTTTTTTTTTTTTTTTTTTGAGAGAGAGAGAGATGGAGACATCAATTCGTTGTTTTATGCCTTGATTGGTTGATTCTTGTATGTGCCCTGCCTGGGTGATCAAACCCACAACTTTGGCATGTCAGGATGGAGCTCTAACCAAACGAGGTACTCGACCAGGGCATGAGATTCTATGAGATGATATCTGTAAGGCACCTCTCAGAGTCATGGGTATGGTCATCCACTCATCTTCCTCCACTCCTTTCACCCCTTTCCTCCCTCCAGCAGAGTTTACTAACTTGTTTAAGCCGTGAAATACCTAGGTTCCATGGGTTTGGGGGATACATGGTGAAACAGTGATTTCTCTCACTCTGTCTTAACAATTGGAATACTTTATTAGCAGAACATTTAACTATTAAGCCAATAAACTATAAAAAACATTAAGCCCTCCAACAAAAGCCCAGTGAGAAAAACAGAAGCCATTTCTGACTTTTTTCCTGGCGACATTTGTTTACTACTTCTCCATTTGGTCAATTTGTTGCCCTCACACGAGCAATTTCATGTCAGTAAGTATTCCTTGAGTGCCTCAGCTGCCCTCTTCCAGGAACTGGTAACACATCAGTGAACAATAAGAAATCACCGATGCATTACAGAGAGGAAAATTTTAATTGAGAAAAGACTGAAATTTTTTAAAACTAATTGCAATAACATCATTATGCTAGTTTAGAGCACAGAATATCTCAACCTGAGAAGGGTCAAAACTTACCAGAATAATGTATGAACAAGGTGTCCATACACCTCTTTTCTGGGTATACTACATAGAAAGAACTTTCAGTCATCCAATTCCAAACAAATACTACAATTTTTGGCAAGAAGTACTTTTATTAAGACACTCCATCCTTTTTCTTCAAAGGTACTTTCATGTGTCCAGGCAAGAAAGGATCTATTGGATCTGAGATTATAGTATACTCTTTCTGCTAACCTTAAAAACTACTACTCTAAATGAAAAGATGAACCAGGCAGATTGACTATAACAATGAGTTCAAAATATTGCTTGAGCACAATTTCATCTTATGGATCTCTGTCCAAATATTTTCACCTATCATTATGTCCATCTGTTAATGGCTATCTTCTTAATGACCATGTTATTCAGTATATTAACCATCTATGTTCAGAAACTGGTCTTCAAGGCCCCTCAAACTCTTCGTGTTTCAATGGAAGTCAGGAATGATCCTGTATATCTCCCAGTACAATTAAAAGAATTTTAAAAAGGTGAAGTATTGAACATCATAAAACTCTGAAGTCCGATATCATTATATGATGTGAATATATTATAATACACTAAAAAATTAAATTCTATGGGGAAAATATCATTATACTGCTAGACCACTGTGGCATTTAACTTTGTGTCAGATACTTTCAATTTCAAAGATTTATATAGATTTTGAACAAAATATTTTTTATCATTGGACCTTTGAGAGCATATCTCCTACTTCCATCAACCAATGAGTTTTTAAACATACATTTTGTAGAATTCATTGCAGGTAACATATCTTTTTGCTCAACTTTCTACATCCAAACAAAGCACAGATGATCAACAATGTATTCAATAAGTTAATCATTTAATCAGCAGATTTATGTTGAGCATCTAATCAATTTTCAACAATACCTGACCTAAAGGCATTTCCTTAATGTCTTAATAGATGTATAACTTAATTCCCAAAATTAAAGAACAAATGTGAGCCCCACAAACTACCTAAATATGAGCCAATTAATAAAACCATGCAGAATCTTGCTTCTGAGATACCCCTTATCCTCACCATCACCCAACAGCCTACATCACCTGTGCCTCTTCTTAAATAGCCCTGATGCCATTTTCCCTTTCCATTCCACAGTTATTTGTTGAGCACCTATTATGGGCCAGGAGCTGTTCTGGACACTGGAAATACACCGGTGAACAAAGTAGACATGTACTCACTCCACTTACGGAGCTCACATTCTAACAGGACTGACAGGATGTAGCAAATGTGATAGGAAAGGGCAGAGTGCCATAGGGTTGAGAAATATCTCTGAGGAAGTGACACTGAGATCTGAGATGAAAAGTTTAGGCATAAGAAAAGTAGTAGAGATTTCCATTCTATTAAATAACCTTAGAAATATTAAAAAACAAAGACAAAAGTTAGGGCCTTTGATGTTTTATGCATGAATGAAGATAAAAAGTCATTATTGGCTATAAGATTTTTTTGGGAAAAAACCACTAGTGCCAACTCTGAAAATATTCCTGGTTGACAACATGACTTTTGGAAGAATATTATTAAAATATGAACAATTTAAACCTTGGGGTTTTTTTTGGTGCCGTATGTAAGTAGCTCCTGAGTATCCCAGAATGGTTTTTATGAGTAAGTGAATGAAGCATTATTTCCCAGTCATTTCCAAAGCCAGATACCTCACTTCACCCTCCTCTTCACAGGAAATCCACAAAAGATAGCAAAGCACTAGGAGGTGGTGACTGGCACAATCATGCTTGCTCATTTGCCAACCCGTAGACATAACTAGATGTCTTAAATGTATTACACTGCCTCTCTAAGCAACTGAGTCAGCCACCATCATCACTAATTGTGTTTCAGTTTGAGCACGCCTTGGGGGGCAGGGGAGAACTTAGGAGGTGCATGGAGAGAAAGAAAAATGTAAACCATTTCATAGAAAGAGAACTGGATTAAACAATGCCGTGATTACTATATTTGCAGGAACACACAACATTTTGGTAAAATAAAGCACCCGTGATTACAAATTAAGTTACAATAGTCTTTGAAAGAGAATACCTTGGAGGCATGTCTACAATGTAAGAAATTACCATCACACATTGATACAAAATCAGCATCAAAGAATAAAAAATGTTCGGTAGAACAAGAGCAGAGATTAGGAGGCAGGCTATAATGTCCCTGCATCCAAGTTATGAAAGGTCACTAACCTTAAATGTAGGCATCTTGGGAGGACAAGGAAGCCAAAAAGTTTTGAAATCCCAGAAGCAGCTCACTAAGGATTCCCTCTACAGAGAACCTCTGCTAGGAACAATCCAACTCCTGAACTGACGGGAAGAGGCCCTAAACCACACACCTTTATGAGAACTGGACAGACTAAGTCAGATTAAGCAGACTATTGGCCAATTAAATATCTTTATTTCAAGAGCTAACTTATATTTTTAAGTGTTCTCTTGCTTTTGAAGATGACGACAAAGGTCTCTACTTTAAATTTAATACAGGACATATCAGACACTATCAGATATAACTCTCACCATACTTCACTGCTTCGATGTATATTCCTCAGATGCACCAAATAACTTTTTCACCTCCCTTCTTCTAGATTCTTCTTCCTCCAGCTTCCCCCTACCACTCTCTGCTCCTGTTTGACAAGTAACCTACGCTTCGTGCCTTGGTGCTCTTACACTTGGGGAAAAGGAGAAATGCTATAAATATTTCTGAATAAACATTGTTTCATAGCTTTAAAAAAAGTGAGACTCTCAAGTTAAATTTTGCTGACTTTGTTAACACATGTAACTTTACCTCTTAGCTAGAAGACTTGGCACTTTTATTTTTACACTTCAAAATTCAAAGAAAAATTCTTTGTTTTTGTTTGTTTTGCCCTAGTACACCGTCCTTACTCTTTGATAGAAAGGGGGAGCGAGCTGTCCTTGTCATGCAGCTGTGTTTCAAAGCTAACAAAACTAGCACGCCATTCGGTATTTAGAGCACCATCAAGCACACGATGAAGAGGAATCAATGTCATTGTTAGATGTGGGCCTCAGGTCTTAATGGAAAAGCAAAGATTTTGATTTGCAACCCTTCAGAGTGGCCTGAAAAGCTGTCACTAAATTCCAGCTGCTATTAGTCACAATGTCAAAACGTATGCTTGCCCTTATTGATGAAATCTCAAGCTTTTTTCCCTCAGAACATGAACTCACACATCTAATTGCTGTTCGACCCATTCGTTTCTATGTACCGTCACCCACGTATCCACATGGACTCCCACACATAATTATGTTCCACCCCCACATGTAATTTCCCACCCATCTGTTAATTAAACCCTCAACCTAGGCATCTAAATACACCCCCTGCCTGACATCTAATTACAACCCCCCTTTTATGAATGTAATTACACCATTCAGCCACCCACCTAATTATGCCCTCCTTGACATGTTTAATTGTACTGCCCTGCTCAAGGACCTACTTACATTCTAACCAGTGTATCAGTTAAGCCCCCAGCCCTTCAACAATATTCTTCAGATACACATCCCTCTACCTCTGTACCCCACTTTATTATTTTGGCTAAGGATTGGCAACTCCCCACAAGTGAATTCTTAGTAAACAAGGCACCCAGGTAAACAGGCAAGATAATGAAAGATACAGCTGACTCAAAAGCAGCTTTGGTCCTTCCCAGCAAATAAGCAACTTTATATTTGCTTTTTTTAGTCATTTAACTAGCCCCTTGGATGTCCAAATTAAAATTTCAGCTGTTTTCTTACTTTGTATATATAAGCATTTTTATGATGAAAATATCCAGTAAGTAATTTACCTCAGAGACAAATGCTTCTCATTACAGATATTATTGCACTCTTAAAAAAACATTGCCCAAAACTTTGCCTGGAGATAAATATTTATAAGTACTAATTATAGAATATTTGCACAGCCCTAACATTCAAGGAAGTTTAACTATTCTTCAAATACATGAAAACAAATCTCCTAAGCACTGCTGCTCAGATTTGTATTCCCACTTCAACTAATAAAATCGGGGTTTTTGAAAGGATAAATGCAGTATTAATATTCTTTGTACACAGGATGCATCTCTGAAAATTGAATGGTGTGAATATTTATATAATGGGTACTATATCCTTATTAAAATGTTTACTCAATCCATTCTAAAAAATAACAAGCATTGCAAGGAGTATTATGTATTTTTCACATATAATGTGTTATTCTGCATATGATCTCAGAAACCAAATATAACATCAGTTTGTGTGACTAGTCAACAGATTCATTAAACATTTCATAATCCACTCCTGGTTAACTCAAATCTGTAACTCATATTGTTTCTGACCCATGAGTGTCAAAACAGTAAGGAAGTCTCTGACTGTGCTATAGGCCAGAGGTTGGCCACGTTACAAGAGCCCTCGACACTGTGGGGTGTTTGTCCGTGGTGGAAAGGAAAGGAAATATGAGGGACATGCACAGCATTTCCAAGGTACTGGCCAGTGATTCTTAGGGGTGGAGCAGAAAATGGCCCCAGCAGCAGCAGGAACCTAGCCCCATGAAGTTGCTAGACTTCATATTCTCACCTCCAGAGGTGGGAGTGCTACTGAGGGATCCTTTTCCTGCAGATACAGACAGCGTGTCTCCCTGTTAGTGAGCACGGCCCTAGATCCTGCCTGTCTGCCTGTCTGCATCCGGGTCTTGACTTAATTTTTCTTCCATGACCACTGGCAAGGTATTTAACCTTAGTGTCTTGGCCTTCTCATTGGTAATAACCGCACACATCTCGTACAGCTGTTGTGAGGAATAAATGAGTTCTGTCCGGCACAAGGAAGTGACCAGTAACAGTCATTTTTATTTTCAGTGGAGCAACATTTTCTCAGCAGCGCAGCCTAGAGATCTGGAAGTCAATTTTGCTCATCTCTGAATATTATCCTAATGCCTCCTCTACGGGGCTCTTCTGTTCTCCTCTTGCCACCTTCACTGTGAATGCAGGGTGGGGCAAAAGGAGGTCTACATTTGTGGATGTGTGAAACACAGAGTTTATTCTTGTTCTATTATTTTCCATACAAACTACTGTAAACTACTTTTGCCCTACACTGTATAAAAAAGTGGCTTATAACTTAGTTGGCTTCTAATTCTTGCCTATCATCCATCCTTCACTCGCATATGTTAGTTATTCTTCTAAAATGTAGGTGATGGTATCACAGGGGTTTGCAAATGTCCAAACACATCAAACAGTGCACATTAAATATGTGCAGTTCTTCATATATCAATTATCTCTCAATAAATCTTTAAATAAACAAAAGCTAGTGCAAATCACTCCCCTATAAAAAATGTACAAGATGGGTCATGTTCACCCCTTTCTACAGACAAAAAGATCAAGATATTCGTCGAGGCCCTCGGGAACCACCAACAGCCCCAATCGCTGCACGTTCTTCTCTTGCACTGCACCATCTGTGCTCACACCCAACATCCCCTCCATGCCATTTTATCGACCTGCATTTCCTCCAACACAGTCTGAACTCCTTGTCTCCATACTTTCATGGAGGCTGCTACAACGCCTCCTCCCTTCATCCTACTACTTTCCCAATTCCATTTTCTACCTACCATATTATTTTTCATCCTTAAGATCTATAAAGTGCCTGTGAGTATTGTGCTCGATAAGATGCCCTACAAATTTAAGGAATGCTCAAAAATTGAAACAGATCAGAGGAACATTAAAATTCATTTATGCTCAACGAGTCATGAGAATTATGTATTAAGCTGTGCACAGTGGCTTCTAAATATATGTGGGATTGAATCAAATCATCTCTTCAATACTTCAGAGACTTTCAAAGTTATTATCGTAGATGTTATTTTGTTTGTTTTGCAGTGAAAGTCAAGATCACATGCAGAAAAACATCATTAAGTGACAAAAATAAAACAACAAAAGTGAAGATGCTCTTTGAGGTAGAGGATGGGTGCCCCGCCCTGATCTCTTTGTTTCTCTTATTTCTGAATGTGACACTTAGACAGCCCAAGGAATTTCCGGTGCATAATACCACTCATCTAATCAAACTCCAGTTTTCTCAAAAATGAAGAACTACAAACGTCAAGCACATTTCTGTTAAAAACATGTGGCAGGCATTTTTTGAGTGACAACCAACCACATACCAGTCACTATAAGAGGTGTTGAGGAAAAAACCCTGACTCCAAACTCAATGTTTGTTCCACTAGGATGTAGTAAGAATTAAGATATTAGTTTTCAACTATAATTAATGTGCAATTACTTAAGTAATGCAGCATATCATTAAATTTTTAATCCAAATTAACTGAATAAGCACCTGACCTAGCAAGAACAGGATCAACTGCCTGCTAATTAACCATTAATTAGTATTAACAAAGATTGTCTCATACATAACCGTTTTATTTTAAAATAAAGAAATCAAGTGGAGAATACTCTCTTGAAGAATACCTAGCTCTTGCTGCTTTCCCTCCACCCCGACCCCCACTTTATAAAAAGTATTCATGATCCTTTCTTGTGACTTAATGGAAAGAAGTTGCCAGAGCATCCCTTTCTTCCAGCAGTGCTCCCTTCACCATCTCTCAGGACTGTCCCCATACAAGCCTCCAATCAGCTGACTTTATAGCCTCTAAATCCCCCACTCATACTCCTACCTATGCTTATTTCACCCTACCCGCTTGGATTATCATCTCCCTTTTTTTTCATAGGGTGACCCACCTAGATCAAAATCACTCTGAAATACATATTAAAGATTCATATTTTTGGTCTCACTTCAGCCCTCTTGAAATAGAATCTCTGGGTAGAGCTTGGAAGGCTGCAAAGTGCCCCTACACAATTCATGTTCATGGTTAAGTTTGGGACCCACCAGATCCTACCACTTCTCAAATACAACCTAAGGTTCCCCTTCCCAGAACTTTTCCTGACCAATCTCATCTACTGGGATCGGCATTCACAATTCTACCCATTATCACAAAGAAAAAATACGAACTGTCACTCCCTCTAACAAGGCACTCTTGGCACTTAGCATTTGGTACCACGTGCTAGCCACTGTTTTTCTGTATGTGCTCATCATCCACAAAGGGAGAATAAGCTGCTCAAGGGTATGAATCATGTCTGGTAACTCTTAATGCCCTCATTATGGGTTATCACCACAGTAAGTACATAGATGTGTTCACTGATTAATTAATTGACCTCAAAATGCCAGGAATATAAGCAAACAAAGCAAATCTGTTCACTTTTCAGACCACTGGCATGAAGACTGAGGATGCACAGATGAGCTAAAGGGGTCAGGAACATAAGAGCTGCCAAACCAAATAAATACCTGCAGATTCCAGGCAGAGAGCGTAAGCTAGTGGCAGGGAGACAATAAGAACCACAGTTAGAACGGTTAGCAGAGGACAGGACCAGACCAAAGAGATCAGGAATTTCTTATACCCTGTTGATGGGCAAGGGATATTCTGATTGCCTGTCTGAATGATACTAAAAACCTAGATTTTTATGTGAAATCTCCTAGTTTTTAATATGGCAAATATAGTTGAAATGATTTTTTTAAGCAATGGAAGTCAAAACATATCTCATGGCCAATTTTGGCTTGTAGGTAGCCAGTATGCATTTCTTACTCCAAAACTCAGGCAGGGCCCTGGAGGACTTATATTTATTCAAAGAGTGGGAGGTTGGAGATGAGTGTAAATCTTAAATTATTCAAAAACATATAGGAAAATACACATTTTAGCAAAAGTTTAGCCAATGATTTATAAAGACCCTCTTCTCCTTGCCAGGCCCAAACAAAATAATTAGTCCTTTCAAAAGATTGTGAAAAATTCAGGATTTTCCTGGCTGGTGTACCTCAGTGCATTGAGTGCAGGCCTATAAACCAAAGGGTCACAGGTTTGATTCCCAGTCAGGGTACATGCCTGGGTTATGGGCCAGGTCCCCAGTAGGTGATGTGCAAGAGGCAACCACACATTGATAGTTTTCTCCCTCTCTTTCTCCTTTCCTTCCCCTCTATCTAAAAATGAAATAAATAAAATCTTTAACAAAAGAGAGAAAAATTCAAGATTCTAAGAGACAAAGAACAGACCAAAGGGTCCTTGAAAAGTCTCCCTGATTTCAGTTTAAAATAACATTAAGAAATATTCAGCTATTACCCACAGTGATTTCTCTGTGGCTGAGGCCTCTTATCCCAAACAATTTTTTTCTCACCAGAATGGGATGATCACTGACCTGAAACATATAACCTTGAACTTTTGTCCAATTAGTTCCTTAAGAAATATCTTTAGACTTGGAATTGCCAAGTAAGATGATAAACACATATTTAAGGCTTTTGATACATATTGCTAAATGACTCACCAGAAAAACTGTACCAAGTTCATTGGCACCAGTGCGCCTGAGAGCACCTACCTCTCAGCCTCCTCATCTGGCTCCTTGGAAACAACTTGGGTCATATCAATATGTTTAGCAGTAGAACACATTCATCCACTTCCATAAGAAAAAAACACAATGGGGAACTCCTTATAACTATCACAGATATTTCAGATTGATCGGAAGAGGCACTAGTGTGTTGTAATCATTCAATGGTGTATTACTTAATCTGAGAGGAAAGGCAAGACAGTTTAAGTGGTTAAATTCAATGAGACTGGCTTCAACAGGCCTGAGTTTGAACCCTGACTCTGCTTGGAATCACAGCTTCAAACCAGTCCCTAGCTGGCTAATATGAGCATGCCACTTAACATCTCTCAGCCTCAGTTTCTACATGTAAAGTGTAGAATATAATACCAGCCATATGCAGAAATTATCAGGTAATATATACAAAACACATAGTAAGTTCTCAGCAAACTATAGCTCTAGAGTGTACTCACAAAATCTAATCAAGTTATGATAACATAATTAAACCATTCTTCAGTAGATTTTCTCTAATAGATTTGATGTGCATTAATACTTCTTAGACATTTTATCTAAAGGTTACATCATTTTAGAAACTGACTTAATTTATTGAAATGAACTTATTATTTCCAATTTAAAACACTGAATTAAAACAACAAAATTATTCAATATAATTTTTCTCCTAAATAAAAATATTTCAATTAAGAAACTTTTATTGGAGTTGTAAACAGTTTATACTAATTGCTATAAAGTCATAATCAGCAAATTGAGATGTTATCAGTGGAAAACAAGTACTTTAGGTGTCTTGAACAAAATAATTTCCTGAGACTGCATTGGAAGGGGGTTTCCATGGTAAACTCCGTGGATGATGTAAAATTAAGGGGGTTCCTCTCCTGACTCCCAAATGTCCCATCCCCATCCGTCTCACCATTGAAAAAGTCCAGTCTTGTCTCCAGTAGGGCGAGGGTAAAGGCCACCGCCCAGAGTTTATGCCTCATGTTACAGTACAGCCCAATCCATCTTGGCTAGCCGAGTGGGTGTGTGTTCCAGCTGCAGTCCGTTGCTGTGCCCCCTCCTGGAGCCTGCATGCAGTCAGCGGGGCCATGGGCCATGTGGCTGCCAGGACCACATGGTGTGAGTGCACAGTGAAAGGGCAGGTCATGCACAAGAGAGGAAGAGAGATGGCCAGAGGGTGCTTCTTTGTTCCCTTTGGATTATATTAGTCTGGGCTTGGAAAAGACCAGAAGCTTTTTCAAATTGGCCAATGAACTTCCCAAGTTTTTGTGGTCTTTGGATGTGCTTGCATTCCTTATTTAGACTGACAGGTCTCTTTGGTCCAGCACTGCCCCCTGTACCTCCCAACAATTTGATATGAGGGGGAGGGAGAAGCGTTAATCCTCCTGGTGGAGTGATGCTGTGGTCCCCTGGGGTGTGAAGCTGTAGCTTCCTGGCTAAGCAAGCAGGCTCATGACCCCAGTTTATTAATCTCAATGTTGAGTTCCCTTGGCTCTATTTCATTTACTAATAATTAGTAAAACAGCAATGGTAACAGAAACATCTTCAAAACTTCATTAAAATGTCAACTTTCCGATTTATTTGGCCATAATCACTTGAATCCACTCTTCATGGCTGCCCTGTCTCTCTTGCAGTTGTGGTAGCCTTTCACCGGCTGTAGGGTAGTTTCGTAATGTCTGCATTTCCAATAGATATACAGATTTTTCTTTTTTCCTTTTTTGTATTTATCAATGGGATTCTCAAATAAATGAAGCTTTCCTATTTTTCTAGCAGTGGCTTTGATGGACCCCTTATCTGACTCACACACCCCTTAAATGATTCAGTAAGGGGAAAAAATGTGCATAGACAGGGTGATTTTTGAGACTAGAATGATTTCCTTTCAAGTGTACTAAACATAATACAACTGTTACAAAATAAATGGGGTCAAAATGGAGTGATTTCTCCCATGACAGCAAACCAAGCAAACTATTAATGTAGTTTTAATCTATCCCAGGAATGTGAGGTATATCAGTCTGAAATTCCCTGCATGTAATCTGCATGATAAAACCTTTGGTTCCCTTCCTCCCCTATCCCCAACCCCTCCCCCCAAAAAAAAGATGTCCTGGTCTAAAATAATCCTGTCTTTTCTTTTGCTAGTAAGTCCTCTGCCACACCCTTCTTCCTATAAAACCTTCCATTTGCCAGAAGGGCTGCTGTACAATTCATGAACTGCCTAATAAAGACAATTAGATCTTCAAATTTACCCAGTTGAATTTTGTTTTTTAACAGAATTTAAAATAAAAAATTCATGTTTCCCTCAGGCACTCTCTTTTTAAAGATGTGACATTATCTATGACATTTTATTGGCACTATTTTTATTAAATGATAATAGTATGCCTTTCTCCCTAAGGTTTCTTAGTCCTCAGTTCATCCACCACACATCTTAAAAATTCTTCCTGTTAACTAGTTTTTTTCCTCAACCCAAGTCTTCATCTTCTAAATCCTTCCTTATCTCTATTTGTTCATAATTCAAAAGGTTAACAATGAAATTATAACATGCCTTAAGAATTTGATGACTGCTATTCACTTTTAATATTTGACCTGTTATATTCTTCCTTCTAAATTCTGCAGATCATTTTGTTACTTCTGTTTCAAGGCCATATCCATGAACTGTGATTACAATCTGAAAAAGGTGTTTTAGAGAATCAGTTATGTCCTTTACTAATTTCCAGAAAAGTCACAAAATTTTCAAGCCAAAGGATAAGTATTCTAACTGACAATACTATACACACAAGTCTAGTGTCCATCTGGGTGAATGTTTTTCCTGATTAGAGTTCCAATGGGTTAAAAAATGATCAGTCTCTGGCAAGAGGTCCTTTAGGACGTATATTGGTTATTTTGTTTACGAAATATATTGGCTCTGCAGGGCTACAAAGATTAAAAAATCTTTTCCTCCATCAGCTGAACCAAGAAAACTTGAAAACAAGCAGGAAGCTGTTTGCTAATTTGAAAGATGGTGGTTTATACTAGTTGTGACTTCAAACTACAAATCGCACAAATTCGTTTTGTGGGAAAATTGGTGCAGGAGTATCTGATACTTAGGAGATTCAAGAAAAGAGAGCACCAGGGCCTCAACACAGGGCCCTAGTGTTGGGATGCCACCTCGTGGCAGGGAGGAAACTCAAGAGTCACCCCTTTGACTCCATCAGTCTTTCTACCCTTTGGTTCTGGTTGGGCAGAGGGCAAAGACTGGCTGAGTTGATCTGACAGTGATTTTAAATCTTCAGAAAGAGCAGTGATTTCTCCATTGTGGTGTTTTGCAAGACTGATTTCATTGCAACACCTGAGACCCTGTTATTGATAAATAACCACACTATGGCAAAGTGCAGATGCAGTAACAAAAGGGGCTCATTGTAACCCTGTTGAACCACCTCCAGGGTCTTTCCTTAAAGACTTCAGTCTGACACAGTCATTCTGAGGCGTCCTACGTGGGCTGCTTCCAACGTGTAGATTTTCCCCTCCACTCTCTAACAGTGAACTCCAACTCTCTCCATATTTATACCAAAGCATAGGCTGTGGGGTCTACCAGGATTACAGTTGGTGAATTTATATTCACCATACTCAATGGATTGACAACTCTAACAAATATGAAAGGGAATTTCTGATGTATAAAATCCCTGTTCATATTTAATTTCAACTCTGATTTTATTTTGTAGATTCTTGATTTAACCAAATGTTATGGCTAGTATAGAAGAACTATATTTTTTTCCTGAGTTCATAAATATCATTGGCCTTTGAGTTTAAATAAATCCTCTAACAATCCCCATCTCAGGCATGTGGAAGTACCTGCAAACCGTAGTTACTTCAGTTCTCACTGAGCTAGTGGATTCCAAAGTCTACGCCAGGCCATAGCAAATCCAAGCAGCACCATTCATTCATTTATTCATTCATTTATTCCACTAAAATGTACTGAATCTCTACTATGCCCCAGATCTTATACTAATAATAATAACCAAGCCTTTTGAGCACCCCATCCCCTCAAAATTAAACAGTGTCCCAGCCAGAGAGAGAGAGAAAACCTCGAATTACATACTTAAACAATTGAATACAAAGTTGCAAATGAGAAGTACCAGGTGGGTGCTATGAGGAAGGTTCCTCTGAGGAAATGACTCTTTGAACAGGACCTAAAAAAGATGAACACACATGAACTAAATAAAAAAAGACAAGTTTTCCAGCAAAAGGAACACTGCACTGAAAAGCTCCATGGGAAGAGAGCACGGTGTTTTGCAGGAGCTGAAAGAAGGCTGGCAAGGGAAAGCGAAAAGGGCGAGAGGGAGCGTTGTGGAGGTTAATGCTGGAGCCCTGTGCAGGGACCAGACCAAGCAGAGCCTGTGGGCCTTAAGAAGTTTGTCTCTCCTGAAGTCAGCGGGAAGCTAACTGAGGGTTTTAAACAAAATGATGGCATAATCTGATTTGCATTTTAAAACAATTATTCAAACTGAAACATGGAAATGGCCTGGAGAGGAGGCCAGATTAGATACAACAAGGTCAGGAAGAGACTATTGTAGAATTCTAGGCAAGAGGTCATTGTCATTTGAAATAAGTTGTTAGAGGCAATGGTAAAAAAAAAAATTATAAAGCAGGCTGAAGCCAAGACGCTGCCATGCGCTCTCAGTGCTGTGAAATCACAGCCCTTTAATTCTATCAGGGCAGGAGTTGGTGCATCCCTAATTAGACAACTAAAACCACAACCCAATTTCTGGATCCCTTTCCTGGAATCTAGACCATCTAGAATGTCATCACTTTAATCATGAAAAGGCTACAGAGTAGCTGCTGATTGCAACCTATCCTTCTCCGTGAGCTCCCTCCAGTGAACCCTGCGCCAGCAGGCCTGGGGAGGGTGCTGCTTGGCCACTGCTCTTCTTTGCATGAGGGGCAGTGAGGAGTACTTCAGAGAATTTTCATAAGTAGATTTTTATAATGACAATATTGGGAGCAGGTGACATTGAAGCCGGTACCTAATGTGAGAAATGGGAGCAGGGACTGGGTCTGTATTTACTCACCACTATTCTCCCAGGAATCAGCACAGTCCCTAGCACACAGTAGTAGTTGATCAATAAAGACTTGAAGAATGAATGGTTGAATATTTGCTTTATGTAGAATCATCAAAATTTTAGGAAAGCATAGTTTTGCTAGCAGAAGGACACACTCAATGGATTGACAACTCTAACAAATACAAAAGGGAATTTCTGATGCATAAAATCCTTGTTTTATATTTAATTTCAACTCTGATATTATTTTGTAGAGCCTTGATTTAACTCAATGTTATGGCTTGTATAGAAGAGCTATATTTTTTTCCTGAGTTTATAAATATCATTAGCCTTTGAGTTTAAATAAATCCTCTAACAATCCCCATCTCAGGCATCTGGAAGCACCTGCAAACTGTAGTTACTTCAGTTCTCATTGAGCTAGTGGATTCCAAAGTCTATGCCAGGCCATAACAAAAAAAATAGGAAATTCATAAGTTATGAGTCTGGAATTGACAGTTCTTTCTGAATATACTATCATCAGAATAGATTAGACCCAAAATGTATATAAAATCAGAGTAGACTGAACCCTACAAAGAGAAAAATTGAAGCAAAATAATCCAATGATGTATATTTTATATTTTATAAAGAGCTGTTAGCCAGTGCTTTAGTGATAGAGACCACTTCAGGTAAAAAGATTACTGAATTATTTTTATTTGCAACTGCCTTTTTCTCAGCGCTTTTTTTTTCTTAGCAAAGAGAAGACTGAGTCTATGTAGACAGGAAAAGTAAAATTTAGCAAGAAGAATCCTATGCATTGTAGTTTTCAGAGTATCAAATGTCAGTTCTCAAAAAAGCAATTCTGTTTCCATTACAGCAGCTTCAAGTCAGCAGATCTTGACCCACACCCCACCTATTCTAAATTTTTCCACCACACTTATCCTATTTTTCTGACAAGCTGCTAATATATTGTCCTAATTAACAATTTGCCCAGATTCTTCCCTTAGCTTGTGCTTCCTGCATACTGTCAGACACGGGAACCAGACACAGGAGAAGACACAGAGCTAGACACAGAAGAAGGCAAGAACCTAATGTTTTTGTCTTAAAGAATAAAATCTGCTTCATCAGGCCTACTTCTCAACCTCTGTGTACATCCTGAGCCCCAGCCTGGGACATCTGCGGATCCAGCTTGCGCCCTGGGAAATGTGGGTCAGCCCTGGCTTCAGGGGCATGTTTTGAGGAGTGGTCCCCCAGAGCTGTGGGAATCGGCATCAAGTGCTTCTAGCTCTGGCTTTGAGGTGTGGCTCTGGTAACTTGGCAGCTGTCTTATTTTCAAAACACAGCCCCAAGGTTGTCCTTCCTGGTGCCCAGCCCATACCCAGTTTCAAAACTGTGCTTCAGCCTTGTTCTCAAAAATGGTCCCTAATTTTAACCCCAAGGCTGGGGCCCCGCGCCTTGTTCCTTTGAAGTCCTGACTTGATCACTTCTCAAGCTTCTAGAAGGGTTGGGTCCTGCCTTCTTTTGACCAGTACCTCCTGGAAGCTGCCAGTTGCTAAAACCGCCAGGCTAGTGGCTCAGAATTTGAAGTCAATTGCTGTTTAAACTGGATCACCGTGTTCAGCTCCGTCCTGCCTCATTCTTCATCTCTGAATTGTGAGCACTATTGGCACATTTTGTTAGCGCTTACTATATTCTGGTTAGAATCTAAATACCCCTTTCTGCCTACTGGCTGGACTTCCTTTTGGCCCCCACAGCTAAGTTCACGCCTCTGTCCTATTCCCATCCTACCCCTCCTCCACTCCATCAGGCAAGTGTACCCAAACTTCTCAACCCTGCCTGCACTTAACAGGGTGTGACTCATCAGGCCAGGAGGGGTGACAGGAATTTATGCTCTCAGCCATGTGGTCAAAAGATTACAAATCAATGGACAGAACAAAATGAGTGAATTGATTTGAACAGATATACACATTAAGAAAAAGTTCTCGGGACTCCTTTGTATCTTTTTATTTCCTGGTCAAATTAAGCCACAGAAAACTTCATTGTTAATATACCTCTCTATACATTAATCAAATGTATCTCTATGCATCTAAGAGACCTCTAACAGAGTTAAGAAGTGCAACTGAACATATCAATAGCATAAATAAAAACAGAGGCCTGCTGGTATGCAAATGAATGCTCAAAACTACATCAAAATAAGATGGAAATTCCTTTCTATACCTGGACCTTTGCCAGCAAGAAAGACCAAGATGAAGAAACCAATTGAAGGGGTAAAAAAATAAAGCTATACCAGCTTCTTCTGTAGGAACTCACCCTGTCATGTCACCAAAACTAAGAAGAAAATGTTATATGGAACATTAACAGCTCCTTAAAAAATGTTACCCCTCCATTAGACCTACAGGATGAGATTTGACCCGGGGTAATTGGTGTCATGCATCCTTTTCCCCAGGAAGCCTCAAGCCTGAGCATAATCAGTCTTCGTACTACATTTTACACACTGTCAAATATTTTTAAAAGGTCTACACCATGACCAGAGAACCCATTCTTTACATGTTATTTTCATTTTGTTCCCAACCATTGATAACCTCTGAATTTTTACTAGAGAAAGGTCTTGATTTGTAATTATTTTTTACATTTGACAGACAAGGCATCTAATAGTTTATCCTCGGCTCCTCTCTGGGGCAACTCCATTGTACTGCCTCACTTCTAATCATTTGCTTTCCTTCTCAACAAAGACAACAAGTATTTGGACATCTGTGATGACCCACTCTCCTCATCTCAGTTACAGAGCACTTTGAAGAAGAGTGGATATTAAGTCATTGTTCACATATGCGGTCCTAATTCACTGGAAATTAATAATTTACCTCACGTTGCACTTTGAGTTTATCATAATTATTTTCCATCTATAATGATACAAATGTGCAATTGGCAGAGTCTGCAGCATTCTCCATTACTACTTTATATTTCCTTGAATCCCAGACTCAGGAGGCTGATCTCTTCTCACCATTAGCTGGCCTGGAAAATTTTATTTCTCCCATTTTCTAGTGGTGTTTCCCCCCACCCTCAGTTCCTGGCAGTACCAAGATGCCAAGGAAATACTTTTGTGCCATAAACACTTTAACAGATAATAACAGTAATATCATTATATGTTTGTATAGCGAGTTCATTACAAAGCACTTTTACATGCATAATCTCATTTTAGCTTTGTTTCTCCTAATAACGCTGAAACCTAAAAACCAAGTATTAACAGTCTTAAATTGAAAAATTATAAAATCCAGGCCAAAAACAGTTACATTATTTGTCTGGGACCATACATGTCATCATAGAGAAGCCAGGTCTAAAACCCAGATCTTTAGACTCCATTCCCTACATAGTTCTCTAGTGCTGGCATTTGGCTAAGAATGATAGAGTAAATGACCTGAATTATTGAATGGTAGTGAAACCATGTTCCAGAGTTTTATAATAAAGAAACAGTGAGCAAAGTATATTTTTGCTTTCCTTTGAAAACCTAGATTTCTTCTATATTATAGATGTCTAAATGATATAACTGGTTGTATTTGTCCCTTTAATGTGGACCACTAGGGAGCTCAAAGCCAATGGAAACTATTGCGTTGTACAGGATCTTATAGCCTGCATATCTACACTCTATTTTTCCTCTCAAAATAGCTGCAAAAGAATTTTCTTCAGTTCTAAGAGTGTTCATATAAGAGAGGTGAAAAACCTTAAAATAGTTTCAGGGTGACTGGGTGATAAAAATAAACAACTGATCCACTAGAGCCCATGTCTCTGAAAAAATAATAACAATAAAACTTCTGAAATCAGACAGTCCTGGTTTCATATCCCAGCCCTTCTAACCTTCCTACTCTGGAATCTTCAATACATTATGTAACCCTTTTCAGTCTCAGTTTCATCCATCTATGGAAGACAATAATGAAAACCACACAGAGTTGTTGTATGGATGGAGTGATTAACATGTAAAGAAACTGAGGCGGATCGACATACGCAGTGCATTTGCCTAGCGCTGAAATACTGAAAGTCCCAGCCTCTCTTGCAACTACCCCTGCCCATGTCTCATGTGATTTATCCTGACCAATGACACATGAACAGGAGTCTCTCCATATTTCCCTTCTGTTTCCTCCCTCTTTCTACTGGAATCCTGGGCCAAAACTGTGGATTCCTTGCCACCAGCATGTTTGAGCAGGAAGACGGGGGCCTGGGAGCTTGATGGCACTTTGTATTTGTCATCCAGCCCTGAACTGCCCAACTCCTAATTCGCTATTGCTTGAGCTAAATAAGCACCATCTGGCTAAGCCCCGTGTCAGGTTTCTGTTATAAAGTAGCCAAACACTAGCCTGACAACATGAACCTTATATATGCTTAACAAAGATTATTTGTCAATAATCTTTAACAAACATTAGTCCCCTTAGGCATTTGGCTAAGAATGATAGACTAAATGACCTGAATTATTGAATAGTAGTGAAACCATGTTCCAGAGTCTTACAACAAAGAAACAGTGAGCAAAGAATATTTTTGCTTTCCTTCTATTCAAAAAGATACAAGGTTAGGAAAATGATTACAATAATATTAATAAATTACAAGGCAAGCTACTTAATGCTGTAGATCATATACTATGATCCAAATTTCCTTAGGTTGGGTGGGGGGAGCAATTGCTGTGAGACTCAGGGATATTCAAGAGCTCAGAGGATTCATTTCAACAAAGCCACTTTGACAAATCTACTTCAAAATTTCCTGCTGGGTTTTTTATGGGCCAAGAGAACTGTAGGTTCAGGCTGAGTGGAACATGTCAGGGAGCTTATGGTGACCAGAGGAGCTGGAAATGAGTGTCCATTTGGGATGCATTAATGATGTTTTGTGATTCTTTACATATGGCCTTGGGTGGCTATTCTAAGGAAAAATGACTAGTCTAGTCTGTGATTTATACCACATGACTACTCAGCACAATGTAAGAGAATGATGAGCCAACCTTGTTTTTATTACACCAAAAGGAAATATATTTCAAATTATATCAGCACAGATGTGGTTTCTAACCTTCCTGCTACACCCTCACTCATTTCTAAGAAAATTTATGCTCTTTCTGAGCATAAGTGTTTTAGGCCAAAATAGCATTCATTCAGTAATATCTACAGATATGGGACCGTGCAGGGTTAAAAGGGACAGTTCCCAGCAAAGCAGGAAGGAGTGGACCCCAACCCAGGGGATGGGGAGAGTCACATAGTGGAAGACCATCACACTGTCCCCTCCAAACACACACAGAATATTCTAGAAAACCTATGTGAGGGTTAAAATTCTGCCTTTCATGCCTAATAATATTTAACAACTATTTCACCAAAATACAGGCATACAGCCATTCAGAAATAGTTGCCTCAGTATGTGCTGCTTGGTCTCAGTGCAGGCAAGGGCACTGCAGCTGTCCAGCCCACGTGCAACACAGAAGGGAGCCCTTGGCAAACATGAGCAGCTGGAAGCGAACAGCTGTGTCGGAAGCACTGCACTAGGCACAAAACTGAAAAATTGTTCCTGTTCCTCAAAAGCTCACAAGAGAAGCTTTGTGAGATCAGCAGAGAGGGACTTTAAGAAAACTGTAATAATTTGTTACATAGAAAACTTCACATGAGACAGAACTGAATAAATTTGATAACAAAGCTATGGAGCATCCTGGGAGGCCTAAATAAGAGCTACTAATTATAATTAAGGAGATTCGCTGTAGCATCTCAATGGGACCCTCCTGGATACTGCCACACTGTCAGGACCTGCTAACTCACAACACACAGAGCATCTTGGATACCCTGTTGGCAACCACCACAACAGCAATGACAACAATACAGTGGGTAAAAGTAGGCAAAGGAATAAAAACAATAATAATGATAGCTAATATATATTGAGCATTTGGGGAAAATGTAATACTATATAATTAAAATAAATATATGAAAATATATCATTAAAGGCGTAATATAAAATTATACATCTGAGTTAGAGCATGAGTGATATGGCATGATTTTGCTGAAACTCCGGGAAAGGGTCTCAGCCATACAACCCCGAATGCGCCCGATCTTGTCTGATCTCGGAAGCTAAGCAGGGTCAGGCCTGGTTAGTGCTTGGATGGGAAACTCAGGGAAAGAAGGGACACTTTGTTTAAATGACAACATTTAGCGCAGCCCACTCGCCTGCTTTTCTGTCTAATCGGCACACGTACAACTTCCCAGGAGAAATATGAAGGAAGCTTATCAATTAACAGGCAACTTAGCTTCCTGGTATCAAACTAGAAATATTTCACTAAGAGGTAACAATGTGGTGAGAGAATGGGGATACCCTCAATTCTTCTTGGTGATGTAAACTGATTTTGCAGGATTTCTATATATTAATTTGTCATTTCAGAATCTCAGCAGAAAAAATATACTATTTTAAAAATCTACTCATTGAACTGGTTCAGCCATTTGCGTTGTCTGCACGCACACACATGGTGATGGAATAACTTCTGCTTCCTAAGAAAAAAGCAGTTGTTATCATCAGTAAATGATTCCTTGGTCTTTCAAATGGCACAAGAGGCACATTGTTCTGTGCACGCACTTAAAAAGGAAATATTTCCTGCTATCCTCCTGCTGCAACTGACAGATAAGATGGGAAGCTAGTTTGTATTTCTTTCACCGTCTCTTTTCTTCAAATCTGTTTTCCAGCACAAAGTTAGAAGTTGTTTGTCTGACCAAAAGCCCTCATGTATACAAAGCCTATTTTGGATTTCTTTACATTTTTTTCCCATTTGACGAGCTGTTAATACGATTGCTTCCTTATCTCTTCTTCAATTCATAGCGAGTTGATATCAGGTTTTGAACAAAAAGGCTACTGTGGATTGGCTTGTTCACCCTCTAGTCCATCCTTTTTCTAGCTCCCTGCTAGAGCTTGATTTAAAAACTGCCTCTCCCGGACTGCTCAACTACTCTTGTTCCAGATGCAAATTAATCGTACCTATTGGATGCACTTGAGGGCGATTTGGAAGGAGGAGGTCAGCTGGAACCCATCTTCCTGGCCCTGGTTCTGTTCAAGGCAGTTTTGGCAATGGCAGCTGGGGTTTTCTAACCCCTAAACCACAGTTACTGCGGTAGGTTCCTGAACTAAGTAATTCCAGGAGCCACCTCCTGACTCCCACGTCTCCTTTCTTCTAATGAGTTTTAAGTGCCTAATTCCCAATATGAAATATCTTTCTGTGAAAAATACCTAAGAAGACTTCTGTTCCTTGCCTTACACTTTGACTAATATAATTATATTCTTCATTTCCCCATCTGAAGATGTAACCAAAACATTAATACCTAACACTTACAGAATACTTTGTAGTTTACAAAGTGCATGCACATGAATTATCTACATAAATTCTGACCCCAGCTCTGAGAGGTGATGGGGCGGGATGCTCTCCCGATTGTACAGATGAGAGAGTTAAGTCTCAGGAGAGTTAGATGACTTAGCAAGGCATTTACTTAGTAAGAAATGGAGATAAAATTCAATTCCACATTTTGAGACTTTTTTTCTTGTTTTTCTTTTTAAATTGTAGCTGACATAAAAAGGACACTAGTTTCAGGTGTATAACCCAGTGATTTTGATTCCTAATCATGTCCTTTGGCACTAGAAAGCCTCCTAGGGGCAAATGAAAAAGAATAAACACATGAACACTGGCAATGATTAAGCCTTTTACTTCCTATGGAAAAATAAAAATTAAAAAATAACTTACAAGTACACTCATTTTAATGGTTTTACATTAAATCAGAATAAAACACCTGAGGACAAAATAGAAAACATGGGCTATTTCACAGAGTGTGACTTTGGATGCATGAAAGCCTGTGCCTCAACTTTATAGGGTCCCTCCTTTGAAGACTCTTTGCTGTTAATACAGACACATAAAAGGTTCCATCCCATTTTCCAACTCTGGCCATGAATTCTCCTTCTGCACAACCATCTGGCCAAACCAAGAGTGGGTGGATTTGGGAAGGCCAAGACTCATTTCTCCATTTTTCCCTAATGACAATTTCACCTAAGATCTATCCCCTCTTCAACTTGGGCTCCCCAAAAGAAAGATTTCCTTTTTCCCCACTTGCTATATGGATATAATTTATTTTTTTATAATTTAATAAAACATTTTTAATGCTCAAGAAACCAAGAAGAAAAGCATTAAGTAGGCAGAGCTTGTTTTAGACAACTTGAAAAGTGGCCAAATTCTTTCTTTCCATATCCACCCCTTCTCCACTTCACATCAGGAGTCTAACCACAGGGTGAAGGTTCAAGAGCTCTGAGAAGCGAAACTTCTGACCATATGGTCCCCACTCCCTGAGAACATCCGTCTGAAGAAAACACAGTACTGCAAATCTTTGAGATCACTCCACAGCCAACCTCGAAATACTGGAATTCCACAATTCCTGTCCTCGCTTCCTTCTCTGCTTGCTTCCTTCAGTCTCATATGACTGAAATCAGAAAGGGTCGGAAAACTATTACTTTATAGCATCTTAATTCTGCTCTTGCATCGAAACATTATGTAATTCCTTTACACACAAAAAAAACTATAAAGAAAAACATTTAATATTGAGAAGAAGGAAGATGAAAAGAAGTAGATCTGATTAGTCAAATTTAATTATATCTTTCCTATAAAATCCAAGACATGTAAGAAACTATATGGAAAGGCAACAAGCTCTATACTAACCTGGGGGAAGAGAGAATAAGTTGAATTGTCAATGGTGAATGAGTATAAAAACTCCCCATCATACCACATGCTCTTCCCCATGGGAGAATTCGTTTTAGTCATAGCAAAGAGATGGGCGGGGTCACAGCAGTCTTCCATCTGTTTCCTAGGAGAGAAAATAGAGAGAAAAAGGAACAGCAGGTTAAGTGAGCAGCAGACTCATTCACTTGTCATTCCCACAGAGATGTGCAGCCTTACCTCAGTGCCAACTCACAAAAGCATCTGTGTCTCCAGGGTGATTAGACTACTATTAATTCATTCTTCCAGCCACCAGAATGCATGACTGGAATTTTCATAATAAAAAAACAAGTTTAAGAAAAACACATCAGCTCTCAGATGCAGATGAAATATATCCAAAGGTAGAAATAATCGTCATAATTGCATATTTATTGATTGATTGATTTCAACATCCAGTTCCAGAACTGTTGAGATATTCAGATATAGCAGACATGCATCTTATGTGATTTAACAATCAGGCAGTTAGGTTCCATGACGAGGGACTTTACAGGAGCTGTGTGGAGCCAACAGAGGGTGCACTCCCCATCTAGAGACAAGATTAAAGAACAACTCCTGGGAAACTTAAAAACAGAAACAAAATGAGATGGGTGACATGATTTCAGACACTAGTGAAGCAACCTGCCTTCTAACTGGTAAAGCTCATGGGGCTTTTCAGCTCTCATTTTGTCTGAACTCTCAGCAGTGCTCAACACAGTTGAGCACCGTGACCTTCGAGAAGGTCTCCTCACTCCCTTAGTGTCTACAACACCAGGATCTTCTGAGTCACTTCACCCTTCTGTGCAGGCTGCTACTCTACTTGGCCCTCCAATGTAAGCTCTGATAATGTTCTATAGACCGGTTTTTATATTCCCCTCTAATCAAAAGCCTGTCAAAAACCAATGCCATTTACTCACTGAGCTGGCCTGAGTGAAAGAGCATACTCCCCAGTCTCACCTCTAGAAGGACCTGCTGACATAAACCACTTCTGAAGACAACGACACAGAGACATGCTTGCTCAGACATTTTTGCTACCCCTGGAACAGAAGCTTAGAGCAGAAATGGGATGGTAATGTGGAGCACTGGTTCGAATCCTGGCTCTGCCATTTACTAACTCCATAACTGGAGAATGTTACTGGGCTTCAGAACCGGCTTCAGAGACAGTTTCTGAGAATTCACTGAGAATATACAAGTGGAAAACATCGTAAAAGTTCAATACAGGATCAATAACCCCAACCTCATTGTACAGATGAATAAACTGATTCAGTGTTAGGCCACAAAATGAGTCTTAGCAAATTCAAAAAGATTGAAATGTACTAAATATCTTCTCTGGCCACACTGGCATGAAACTATAAATCAATAACAAGAGAAAAACTAGACAATTCATGAGTACATGGAAATTAAACAACACTCTATTGCACAATCAATGGATCAAAGAAGAAATTAAAGTGGAAATAAAAAAAAGTCTATTGATACAGCCCTAACTGGTATAGCTTAGTGATTTGGACGTTATCTTGCAAACCGAAAGGCCACTGGTTCAATTCCTGCTCAGGGCACATAATTGGGTTGCAGGCCACATATTTGGTTGAGGGCATGTGAGAGGCAATTGATTGATGTGTCTCATATACTGGTGTTTCTCCCCTCTCTATCTCCCTCCCTTCCTTTCTCTCTAAAAATAAATAAATAAAATCTTTTTTAAAAAAGTTTATTGATATAAACAAAAATGGAAATACAACATACTAGAACTTGCGGGATATAGCAAAAGTAGTTCTAATAGAGAAATTCATAGCAATAAATGCCTACATTAAGAAGCAAGAAAGATCACAAATAAACAACCAAACTCTACAACATAAGCACTTAAAAAAAGAATAAAGTGAGCTCAAACTTGGCAGATGAAAGGAAATAATATAGACTACAGCAGAATTAAACATAATAGAAAACAGAAAATATCAACCTAAGTAAGATTTGATTATTTGAAAAGATGAACAAAATTGACAAACCCTTAGGAACAACTATGGAAAAAAAAAGAACCCAAACCAACAAAATATAAATGACAAATGAAACTTACAACTGATACCACAGAAATTCAAAGGATCACAAAAGGCTGCTATTACCAACAATGCGCCAACAAACTGAACAATCTATAAGAAATGAAAAAAATTCCTAGAAACACACAATTCACCAAGACTGAATCAGGGAGAAATAGAAAAATCAAAGTAGACCAATTACTAATAAGGAGATTAAATCAATAGTCAAATACCTCCCAAAGAAGAAAAACTCAGGAACAGATGGCTCCACTGGTGAATCTATCAACATTTAAATATGCACAAACACCAATCCTTCCCAAACTCTTCCAAAAAAAATCAAAGAGGAGGAAACACTCCCAAACTCATATTATGAGGCCAGCATTATCCTGATTCCAACACCAAAAAAAAAAAAAAAGATGCTACTAAAAAAAAAAGTGCAGGCCAAAATTCCCTCATAAATATAGATGCAAAAATTCTCAGTAAAATACCAGCAAACTAAACTTAGCAGCACATTAAAAAAATCATACACCATGGTCAAGTAGGATTTTTCCTTGGGATGCAAGGATTGTTCACCATATGTGAATCAAGCAGTGTGATAGACATTGATTAAAAAGAAAGAAAAAAACATACAATCATCCTAATAGACACAAAAAAAATTCAACAAAATTCAACATCCACTTAAGATAAAAAACACTTTAAAAATCAGGTATAGAAGGAAAATACCTCAACATAAGAAAGGCCACATATGACAAGCCCTCACTTAACATCACACTCAGTGGTGAAAGGCTGAGAGCTCTTCCTCTAAGATCAAGAACAAGACAAGAGTTCCCACTCTCACCACTCCTAACATAGTCTAGAAGTCCTAGCTACAGCAATCAGGGAAATAAAATGCACCATAATTGGAAAAAAAGAAGTTAAATTGTCTCTATTTGCAGATGGCATGATTTTTATATCAATAAATCCTAAAGACTCAACCAAAGAACAATTAGGTCTAATAAGCAAATCCAGTAAAGCTGTAAGATATAAAATTAACATACAAAACCAGTGGTATTTCTATACGCTAACAACAAATTCTCTGAAAATAAAAAAAGAAATTGACCCCATTGACAATATCATCAAAAACAATAAAATGCTTAGGAATAAACTTAACTAAGGAAGTAAAAGATCTCTACTCTAAAAACTGCAAGACACTAATGAAAAAAACCAAAGAATACACAAATAAATGGAAGGGTATCCCATGCTCATGGATCAGAGAAATTGTCAAAATGGCAATACTACCAAAAACCATCTACAGATTTGTCAAAGTCGACCTAAGTAGGGCCTTTTTAAAATGGAGCTGAAGCAGCACAGGAAAATGCAGTCGATAATAATACTGGAACAGCTACATACGGGGTCAGGTGGGTACTAGAAATATCAGGGGGCACACTTTGTAAAGTATATGATTGTCTAACCACTGTGCTGTACACCTGAAATTAATGCAAAATAATATGGAATATAAACAGCTATTTAACAAAAAAGTTTTAAAAAATAAATGAAATAAAATTCACTTGAGTTAAAAGGCTATAGAAATGTGAAATAGTAATCACTATTATTTAAAGGAAATGGAGAGGTTAATACTTAGATTCTTTCAATATGCACTTCTTCCTATCTCTTTAGAACATGTCATGGAAATATACGCCCCTGAGGGATTTTATTCATCTCTCAAATTTAACATAGCAGTGTTGGCAGACTATAGATGGCCACCTGTTTTCGTAAATTAAAAAAAAAACCCACCATAGATAAATTATTTATCAGTAAGACTGAAAAAAAGCTCCCTGGGTTTCCAGTGCCTACTGTGGACCCTGACGTCCAGACCCCTCCATGACCCAGCCGCTCCTCTTTATCATAATCCTCACCTCGGTAACCTAACCAAGGCCACATGTGGCATAGCTCAGCTTTAAACCCTGACCTAACTCCAGGGTCCCAGGTCTTAACCAATGCTCTCAATGCCCCATTACTCTATCCCACTTGAACTTGTGTGTTTCCAGGGCTATCTCCCTCACTGCCTCTGATGGCAGGGGCTGTGTCTGGTTCACCAGCTAAGAAATGGTTTATACAAAGATGTTCTTATTAAGGGTGGTCTAGATAATTTGGACAAACTATAAAAAACAATTAGAGGTCCTGGCTGGGTAGCTCAGTTGGTTAGAGCATTGCCCTGATATGCCAAGGTTGCATGTTCAATCCTGGGTCAAGGCACATACAAGAATCAATCAATAAATACATAAATAAGTAGAATAACAAGTCAATGTCTCTCTCTCTTTCAAATTAGTAAATTTAAAAACAATTAGAAAAGCTGGACAAAAAACAAAATCATTTTGAGAGCAACTGAGAATTAGCAAGGAGTAAAAAAAAAAAGGAGGTCAAGATCTAGGAGAATAAAGAAACTTGGAAAGGGCAGTCCCACATTTAGGACCCCTTTGTTGGCAAGGGCGTCTGCTGGTGGTTCTAGAAGAGGCAGCTGAAAGGCTGAAAAGCTGAAAATTTCCAAAAGACTTGTGGAACTGGGGACATGAACATTGCAGTTCAAATGATGCCAAGATGTCGTCCTGATAAAATCCCTTAGTTTTTTGGTTGGTATAGATACCTTAAAAGTATGTGTATGCTAGAAATAGACCAGCCCTTGAAGGAACTGAAGCCCCACTCTGAATGATCTCAATCTCTGACTGGACTGAGATCATTCAATTATACCCCTCGCTGTCTGAGGATAACATCATCTTAGTCCTCAATTGTCTTCTCAATTTTCAGAAACAATGTCTGGCACATAATTAAAACCACCCATATATAACAAGGAAATAATAAAATATGATTACAAATTAAGAGGGACAATTGACAATAATAGGCACAAAACAGGGATAAAGATAATGAAGTTTCAGACAGAAACATTAAAACAATTGTGCTTAATATGTTTGAAGAAACAAAAGATTGTGAATTTTAACAAACAAATGGAAGCTGAAAACAGATAAATATAGGAAGAGGCCATCTGTAAATATTCGTTGAAAGGAAAGGCCAAGTTGATGAACCTTGTTCAATGACCTTCAACTAGTAGACTTTGACCTCTGTGCTGGGCCAAGGAAAAATCCTGGGCAACAGCATGGCCCCTGCAGCCAGACTGCCTGCATCTGAACCCTGGCTGTCTCATTTACAACTCTGTACCCTGGAGCAAGTTCCTCAGCCTCTCTCAAGTCCTCAGCCTTGAGATGGCAAAAACAGGGATACCTGCTTAGTTAAGAGGACTGTGAGTTAGTATTTGTAAAGTTCCTAGAACTGTGCCTGGCTCTATGTTTTATTGTATGTAAGTGGTACAGTGTAAGTACTTGTTAAATAAAAAGAGGTGAGTTCAGTTCAATAGAGAAAGAGAGAATGGAAAATAGATAACCTTAGGAAAAATATTACATTATTTTTCTGCCAATGATATTTATAAAATTTAAAAAAAATAATGTTAGGCATAATAACAAAGTTAAGGTTACATAAGAAATCAAATCTTTATAAATTATTTGATGTCCTAGCATTCAAAATGTTAAAGAAAATAACCTTTAAAAACTATATTTGAGAGGGGATAATGGGGGGAAAATGGGGAAGAGTTTTCAGGAACATATATAAGGACACATGGACAATTAAATAAAAAACTATATTTAATTTTCAGTTACTTAATTTCATTTAGACAATGAGATATTCAGGGAAGAATTGTCCTAGTTGGAAACCTCATATCTTGTTATGAAGAATTAATAGTTAAATGCCACATTTGACCCTAACGAATTCATGAGGGAAAAAGGCTCTTAAAAATATCATGAGAAATCATCATGACCCAGTCCTAACAGAGAATTTCTCATATCCCTCTTACCTGCTTTATTCTTCTCTACAGCACTTTACATTGTTTATACACTATAGATTTAATTTACAGTTTGCTTATTGTCTGTCTCCCTAATCCCAGAGCATTAACGGTGAGGAAAGGGGCTTTTGTCTTCTATTCACTAGTGGATCCCCTTCTCCTGGAATGGTGGCTGATACTCTGAACAGGTATTTAATAAATGTTGGTTAAAGAAATAAATAACAAGTAGGAAAGAAAGAAGAAAACATTAGAGAAACAAGAGAATCTCAATGCATGTTTTGTTCTTCAAAATTCAAATTGAAGAAGTCAGTTCTTTACAGTTTTAGTCTGTGGAGACCAAAAAACAAAAGATTGTCAAAATAATTGCTATAGACTGGTAAACATTTCCAGTAGTAGCAGATCCAGGATTTTTGAGATTTGCTGACTGATGAATCCCGAGTTTCTTATACTGTGCATTGAACATTAGTATGATTACAGCTAGCACCCCTTTCAGGACTGCAGAATCTCAACACAGGGACCACACGAGCTGACAGTGCTAACAAAGTGTTTTCTTCACCATAGTGACACAGGTTCAAAATTTGACTTTACAATGTTTGCTAAGGTTTGAGAAGGCTTCAGATTTAATCCCGTCTCCAAAAACTTCTTTCTATTCCATTAATATCTAACTTCAGTCAATTATTGATTTTAACATATGGCTTTTGGCCAAAATGTGTATCTACTGCCATTTCCTCCAAACAGCGAAATCAATAGTTCTTATTGTAAACTGTCCTGAGCTGGGTTTCTAAAATTCCTTTTAGACTATTATATATCAAGTCCTTGGGTTAATGTCACAGAGCCTCGGATTTATTGCTGAAAATGTGGCCACATTCCACAACAGAGAAGGTTTTCAAATCGAGATCATGCATATAAAGCACTAAGCACATTGTATGGTCTTGATAAATATTCATTTCTTTCTCTTCAGTAGTTAGGGACCACATGACTCTGCTCACCTCACAGAATCCTAACTTACTATTATTTTATTAGACATCATTTTTTAATAGTTACCCCTGTCCACTTCCAAACATATCCCAATTTGGATGATAAATTATATGTTCACTCTTTTAAGAGGAGAAGCTAACCAGTTGGCATCCAGGAAAAGGGACTTTCCTTGGGTGAAGAATCTGATGGCCTACAACTTCTGGCCAAGATGGAGGCATAGGTGGACACACTGTGCCTCCTTGCACAACCAAAATTAAGGACAACAAAAATTTAGAAACAAAAAAAAAACAACCAGAACAGACAGAAAATTGAACTGTACAGAACTCCCGACAACCATTCCTCCAGACCTGTAAGAGGGGCGGAGTCGGCGGCCGGCAGAGAGGGGTCACGGCAGGAAAAAGCGGTGGCTGGCAGACCTGGGCACACAGGGCACAGGCAGCAGCTAGCAGACCCCGGTGGCATACCCCAGGTGTGGGCACGGGCACAGGGAGGCAACGAGCAGACCCAGTGAGGTGCGCAAGGCAGTTGGCTGTCCGCAGTCACACATTTGCATGCAGATAAACCAGGTGAAAAACAGGCAGCAAGACAAACTTTGCAACCCAGGGACCCAGTCCCGGGGAAATAAAACCTAAAAGCACTGATTGAAAACACTTGTGGAGGTTGAGATGCTGGGAGAGACTCCCAGCCTCACAGGAAAGTTTGCTGGAGAGACCCACAGGGTCCTCGAAAGTACACAAACCCCCCCACCTGGGGAACCAGCACCAGAAGGGCCCAATTTGCTTGTGGGAAGTGGCAGAAGGGGCTGAAATACCAGAGCATAGCAAGCACCATAGTTCCCCCTCTGACCCCGCCCCTACATACAGCATCACAACCCAGCAACTGGGGTGCCCGCCTTGGTGAGCACCTAAGGCTCCGCCCCTCACTACGTAAGAGGTGCGACCAGACCCCCCCACCCCCGCAAAAAAAAAAAAATGGCTCAAATGGAAGAACAAATCAAAGCTCCAGAGCCAATAATTTTAAGCGACCAAGAGATAGCCGACATATCAGATGCACAGTTCAAAGCACCGGTGATCAGGACGCTCACAGAATTGGTTGATTTTGGTCACAAATTAGATGGAGAAATGAAGGCTACAATAAGTGAAATGAAGAAAAATGCACAGGGAACCAATAGTGATGGAAAGAAAACTGGGTCTCAAATCAATGGAGTGGACCAGAAGGAAGAAAAAAACACAATCAGAAAAAAATGAAGAAATAAGAATTCAAAAAAATGAGGAGAGGCTTAGGAACC
>CM052539.1:28196109-28264831 GCA_028533065.1 Trachops cirrhosus
GTAAAAATGATGGAAAGAATCCTAGAAGCAGCAAGAGATAAGGAGACAGTAACCTACAAAGGAGTTCCCATCAGACTGTCAGCTGATTTCTCAAAAGAGACCTTGCAGGCAAGAAGGGGCTGGAAAGAAGTATTCCAAGTCATGAAAGGCAAGGACCTACATCCAAGATTGCTCTATCCAGCAAAGCTTCATTTAGAATGGAAGGACAGATAAAGCACTTCTCAGACAAGGTCAAGTTAAAGGAGTTCATCATCACCAAGCCCTTATTATATGAAATGTTAAAGGGACTTATCTAAGAAAAAGAAAATAAAAAATATGAACAGTAAAAAGACAGCAAACTCACAGCTATTAACAACCACACCTAACACAAAAGCAAACTAAGCAAACAAGTAGAACAGGAACGGAACCACAGAAATTGAGATCACATGGAGGGTTAGCAAAAGGGGCATGGGAGGAGGAGAGAGGATGAAAAGGTACAGAGAATAAGTAGCATAGAAGGTAGGTAGAAAATAGACAGGGGGAGGGCAAGAGTAATATGTAGAAGCTAAAGAACTTATGACACACGAACATGAACTAAAGGGGGGGATATGGGTGGGAGGGGGTATGCAGGGGAGTGAAGGGGGGAATGGGACAACTGTAATAGCATAATCAATAAAATATATTTGAAAAATTTAAAAAAAGAATCTGATGGCCTACAAAGAAATCAGAGAAGTTTCTTATTCTAAATGGCAGATTCACAATAAGAATTGGTGGAAGGTAAAGATTGGTCTATCACAAAGTTATTTTCCCCCCAACCTAAGGAAATCTTTGTCTTAAAGGATCAGTTTTGAAAGAAGTTTAAAAGTCCGGAGTCACTGTTGACTGAGGGCCCAGGATGCAGAACGAGACCTTGCAGAACTTGCCCTGGAGTGAACACGCAATGGGGCCTTGCCTGTGGGGAGGCCGTGGGCACAAGTGGCAGAAGCATCGCCATCTCTGTGGTGAAGGCAAGAGCTTCTGTCCACATAAGAGATTCAAAGTACACCCTCAGTATAGCATAGAGACTTGTATTCACTAATTATTTTATTTTATTTTTCAATTACAGTTCACATTCAATGTTATTTTGTGTTCATTTCAGGTGTACAGCATAATGGCAAGGAAATGGTACACTTTACAACATGTTCCCCCAATATTTCAAGTACCCCCCTTACACCATATGTAGTTATTACAATATTATTGACGATGTATCCTATGTTGTATTATACATCCCTGTGACTGTTTTGTAACTGCCAATTTGTGCTTCTCAACCCCTTCGCCTTTTTCACCCAGCCCCTAACCTCCGTCCACTCTGGCAACCACCTCCTCTGATCTCTGACTCCATGAGCCTGTTTCTGTTCTGTCTGTTCATTTATATTGCTCTTTAGATCCCACATAGAAGTGAGATCATATGGTATTCACCTTTCTTTTACTGACTTATTTGCATACATCTAATTTTTCATAAAATTCTCTTAAATAGTGAGTAGAAGTACTTCCATTTGCTTATTGGTTAAAATAGTGTTTTCTACAGATAAAAAGTCTTTTCAAAGATTAACCTTAAGGATAATTTGCCAGGACTACAAAAATGAAAAAAAGCAGCTGTTATGTGCTACTTTGGACAGCAAGTACTCTTTTATTTAGCATCATTTTATTTATCACATTTGAAATGACTGCATGAGAAAGGAAAAGTGTTCCAAACAGAGGTAGATTATGTCATGTGTAGTCAGCATTTCTCCAAAAGAGGCTGAGCAGAAAAGTTTTAGAACACAAAGAACACACATACTTCAAGGATGATCTTGTTTTTTCTAATGTATATTTGTTTTGTAATGTACTTAGTGAACATACAGGATTATTTGAATTAAAGAACATAAATTTTTCCAGGAAAGATTTCAGTGAACGTCTATCTTCAGTCATCCTATTTATGCTTACCTGTCTCTATAGCTAGACGGATTCTAATACTATCCTTTGAGTCACCTGTTTGCTGTTTTAGTTACTGCAAGTGACTGGGCTCCTTTGGACAGCACTCGTTATGTGATTCACTGAGCAAATCTTTATTGAGCACTTTCTATATGCCCAGTTCTATACTAGGTACTACAGTGTAGGGAAGGGGCGGGGAGGGGCAGGGCATACCCTGCTCTTTTAAATTCTAATGGAGAAGCCAGACAAACAAGATAAATCAAGTATGTGGGTAGAGAGGCCAGGGTACAGTTTTTAACAGGGGACTAAGTAATCCTTACTGGATGAGGGACACTTAGGAAAGACCAGAAGGAGGTGAGGAAGTAAATCACATGGATACAAAGAGAATTTTTCAGTTATGTATGTTTAATCTTTATGAACAAAATCACCTCTCTCTTGGTCTATTCATAGCATCACAATGGAACAGTTAAGTGGATATGTGTCAAATTTGGATACCATGTTTTCAGTGGGCTGAAACTAAAACACAGGTTTAGGGGAATGCAACAAATTCACTTCAGAGGCTTGAGCAGGAGCAAAGGGAGGGAGTGGGTGCATCTACTCAGAGAAGTGGTAGAGTGATCTGAGAGAACACGGGGTTCTGCAGAAAACCCCATACTCCACTGAGTTTTAATCTTACACCCAAGTGGCAGATATTCCAAGTTACAAATTACACTGATTTACAACTGAGCTGTTTCTCCAATGCACAAGTTTACACAGCAGGGTGGAATGCAGTGGCATTTCTCTGTGTAATCGCGATCAGTGGTGTTACCGAATAGCACGAGGAGGCCAAGACATCATGTATCAAAACTAAGAGCTCTATTGAGGAACATCTTTTCCTTTTTTGTTTAAGTGACACCTAGGTCTGAGATTATTTCCGTTAAACAGGAACAGAAGTTAGTGGAAGGCAAAGCAAATAAAAAGGAGGAGACAAAGTTATAGAAACTGTATTATGAGTTTTCCAAATCACACAGGTTCTTCTAGACTAGGGAACTGAACCAGCAAACATTAAGATGAGCGGGGAAGTGGCAAAGTTTCGGAGGTGAAGTCCAGGAGTCAAGCTCCTTGGATTCAGCCCATCTCCACTGCCAGACAGATGCAGGACTGGGGCATTTGTCCCCAAATTTTTCCAGGCCATAATTGCCTCCCCCATGATTTACATTACATACTTTTGGTATTTCTATAACTGTTCCAGTACTTGAACAGATTCAAAATTATTTTCTGAGAAAAATGTTGGCTCTGCCTTATGACCCATTTCTACAAGAAGGGATTCTGTGTAACAACACAAGCCAGAGTTCCTCAATTTTCTTAACAGAATAGTAGCTGTGCCACCTGCTTGTCTAAAACATATGGCTTCTTCTTTTCTCAGCACAGATATCAGCATTTCAGGCTGTCAACAACCTTTAATGGACTATAATTGAGTCCCCATTAAATGTGTGATTAAAGGAATGAGTATTGGGAAAGACAATGGGATGCTAGCTTATTTTCCCCTAGGAGCTAGATTCTTTATATTCTCTCCCTATATCAAGTCAAATCACATGCAAGTCAACAACTACTTTTAGACTCAAATAGACACTTCTCCAGAGAGGATATACAGATGGCCCATAGACATATGAAAAGATGCTCAACATCACTAGCCTTCAAAGAGATACAAATTAAAACCACAGTGAAATATCACCTCACAACAGTCAAATACCATCATCAATGAATCAAAAAACAAGTGCTGGTGAGGATGTGGAGAAAAGGGAACCCTAGTGCACTGTTGGTGGGAATACAGACTGGAGGAGCCACTGTGGAAAACACTATGTAGATACCTCAAAAAATTAAAAATGGATCTGCCTTTTGACCCAGATATCCTACTTCTGAGAATATATTCTAAGAAACCCAAAACACTAATTTGAAAGAACATAAGCACCCCTATGTTCATCACAGCATTATTTACAATAGTCAAGATATGGAAGAAACCCAAGTGTCCATCAGTAGATGAGTGGATAAAACAGCTACGGGACATTTACATAATGGAATTTTACTTGTCTGTAAAAAGAGAAGAAAATTTTACCCTATGCACCAATATGGACCTGGAGAATATTATGCTAAGTGAAATAAGTCAGTCAGAGAAAAACAAATACTATATGATTTCACTGATATGTTGACTCTAATGAACAACTGAACTAACAAGCAAACTAGAGACAAACTCAAAGATGGAGAGCAGGCTGACAGCTACTGGGGGGGAGTTGGGGGTGGAGGGGTCGGGTGAAAAGGAAAAAGGACTCATGGACATGGGCAACAGTGGTGATTGTAGGAGGGAAGAGGGTACACGGGGGTTAAATGAAAATGGAATAAATACAATTAAACTTTAAATTTTTTTAGAAAAATAAATAAAGTACCTATTTTTAAATATCCACACCATGAACTTTCATAGATGCGAACAGGGTTATTCTTCAGGTCAAACATGCCAGCTAAGCTTACCACCAACATATTGTGAAAACAGGCACACATTGCACCTCGTCCACCCAGCATCCTCACTTGCTACGTTTGCCACATTCGTACTGAATTTTGAATTGCTTGTGAACATCAATGACCCCCATCATGATAGAAAAGTGCAGAGGTGTTGAGAGAGTTGACAGCAACGGTTACAGAGAAGTGTAGGCTTGGAAATGGAAACAAAAGTACAGATGATTCTTCAAAACTGAGCGTACTGAGAAAATAAAGGATATTATAAGTATAGATGGAATGAGTCATCAGACAAAGAGTGACTAAAAGAAACAATTAGCAAAAGAAGAGGAAAATGACAGATGAAATGGGTGATTTTTTTTAGTTCGTCAATAAAGGATGAGAGGAGACTGAAAACTAGAGACTAGATAAGCCTACTATGATGGATTCAGTGCTTAGAGACTAACAAGACCGGGAGAAATCCAACAATGTTGAGTTTACTGCTAAAGAAAGAGCATAGTTGTCAAATGCCCATGAACCCAATGACAATTGAGGGCAATCATGGGCATCACGAAAAATTTAAAGGAGGTGGAACAAGTACTGCTGATGAAAATGTGTAGCGAGCCACAGCCATGTATGCTTCCTTACAGTAAGGCCACTCCGAACCCGTCCATTACAGGGGATAGAGGTGAACTGCGTATGGAGTACCTGCTGAGGAGGAGTCCCTCACAACATCTGAGGAGATCAAGGGAAGTGCTTGGCTGCATCCATGCAGACGAAGTCTATTGATTTGGGGAAACTGATCTAACTGGCTATAAAACAAAAGCAGAAGAGCACGTTTTCAAGGGAGAGACTCATACTCTACTTGGTAGAAATGTATTTGGGAAAGCAAGGTTAAAAATCCCTTTGGTCATTTTGGACTTAGAAACTACTTTTGGACGTATAACCCATACAGAAGTTGAAAAATCTGTGAATTAACTAACCATCCTGCAAAATGCCTTCACCAAGTTACATTATGAAGTTATGCTTTTATCAAAGGTCAGCAAAAGAAACAGCTACATTGAGAATAGCAGTCATGACTTCTGTTCAAGATGGAGGCAAAGGTAAACATGACTCACTTCACACAACCACAGCAAAAATTACAACTACAAAACAAGTATCACCCAGAATTGTCAGAAAATCAAGCTGTATGGAAGTTCAACAACCAAGGAATTAAAGACACATTCATCCAGACAGGTAGAAGGGCTGGAGACAAAGAGATGTACAGACAGATGTGGAGACGTGGAGACATGTAATGGGTGGTCCCACACCCACATGTGGTGAATAAAAATAGGAAGGGATACCTTGGGAGTGAGGGATTGCAGTCTCATATCTGACCACCCAGCCCAGGGTTCCATTGCCAGGAAGATAAGGCCCCATAACTTCTGGCTGTAAAAACCAGTGGGGATTGGTGTGGCAGAAGTGACTGCAGTATTCTCAGGAGTCTCCTATTAAAGGGCCTGCAATGGACTTAGGACTTATGCAGACTCACTCCCTCTGGGCTTAAGCACCAGGGTAGCAGCTTGAAAGGCACCAGTGATACATGGGAGGCAACTGAAGTATGTGGCATCAGGGTGAGAGCTGGGGGACAGCTTTCTCCCAGACAAAAAGGCAGGCAGAGACCACTGTCCCTTTTCTGAACCCTCCCCCACAGAGCCACAGAGATGATAGGTGGATGCCATATCTGAAACACTATCAACCTGGCTCACACCAGTGGCATACAGGGAGAAATTGAAGGGTCTGGCATTAGAGTGAGTGCTGAGGAATAGCTTGCTTCTGGATAAAATTCTAGAGGCCAGGCAGCAGCATTGCCCCCTTTCTGAGCCCTCCCCAACACAGAGCCAAAGAGTGGGACACCACATCAAAACTCCATCAACTTGGTTCACACGGGTTTCCCTGCACTGGCATTTACCTAAGGCTCCATCCCATCCAACTCACCAGTGCACTTGTCTACAATAGGCTTCACTACTAAGACAGCAAGTAAAGCAGCTATATAGGGAGGCTGGCAAAATAAGGAGACAAAGAAATAGGGCCCAAATGAAAGAACAGAAAAAGACTCCAGAGAAAGAACTAAACAAAATGGAGAAGCAATCAATCAAATGCAGAGTTTAAAACACTGATTATTAGGATGCTTGATGAACTCATTGGGTACTTTGACAACATAAAAAAGACCCAGGTAGAAATGAAGTTTACACTAAGTGAAATAAAGAAAAATTTACAGAGAACCAACAGGGGACTGGATGAAGCCAAGAATCTAATCAATGATTTGGAACATAAGGAAGAAAAATTTTCAATCAGAACAGCAAGAAGAAAAAAGATTAAAAAAAAAAAAACACAAAAACCAATAAGGATAGGCTAAGGAGTCTCTGGGAAAACTTCAAACATACTAACATTTGAATCATAAGGGTACCAGAAGGAGAAGAGAAAGAGCAAGAAATTGAAAACTTATTTGAAAAAATAATGAAAGAAAACTTCCCTCATTTGGTGAAAGAAATAGACAAACAAGTCCAGGAAGCACAGAGAGTTCCAAACAAGATGGACACAAAGAGGACAACACAAGACACAATTAAAATGCCAAAGTTTAAAGATAAAGAGAGAGCTTTAAAAGCAGCAAGAGAAATGCAGAGACTTACATATAAAGGAATTCACAGAAGCTTCTCAGCTGATTTCTCAAAAGAAACTTTGCAGGCTAGGAGGGACTGGCAAAAAGTATTCAAAGTGATGAAAAGCACAGACTTATAACCTAGTTACTAGGTTGTCCAGCAAAGCTATCATTTAGAATTGAAGGGCAGATAAAGTGCTTCCCAGACAAGGTAAAGCTAAAGGAGTTCATCATCATCAGGCCATTATTATATGAAATGTTAAAGGGATGTATTCAATAAAAAGATGATCCAAACTATGAATATTAAAATGTGAATAAATTCACAACTATCAGCAACTGAATCTTAAAAACAAACACTAAGCAAACAAACAGAACAGAAACAGAATCGTAGATACAGAATGGAGATCATTTGGAGGGCTGTTAGTTGCGAGGGGGAGAAGGGAGAATGGGAAAAGGTGCAGGGATTAAGAAGTACAAATTGGTAGGTACAGAATAGACAGGCAGATGTTAAGAACGGTATTGGAGTAGCCATAGAACTTATAAGCATGACCCATGGACATGAACTAAGGGTGAGAATGCTGTAGGGAATGGGAGGTACCAGGTGGAAGGAGGAAAGGGTCAAACATTGGGAAAACTGTAACGGCATAATCAATAAAATATTTTTTAAAAGAATAACAGTCATGAAATAGCAATGAAAAAGAAGATAATATTTATTATGTATCCATAGTCTTGTTTACCTATGTAACTTTTTCCTTGAATTTAGTGTCAGGAAAATGTTTTGTAATTACATTACAGTGTGCGTTTCTACTTATCAAACAATCCATTCCTTATGTGTTCCTCTGGTCTGGGTCATCAGGAAGGTCAGAGGTAAATACAGTAGTTATAAAACTATCTCAGCCTCAATTCCATGGACTGCTAGCCCTCTCCTTTTCACTAATGGCTGTTTTTAAAATGCCAATATGTTATATTTTTTATTTTAAATTTTAAAATGTTAATTTTAGAAATTTTCAAAAATACAAATTAGAAAAATAGGCAAAAATAAACACTATAATAATTTTTCCACACAAAGATAACCACTATTAGTAGATTGTTCTGTGTGCATTTTTATGCACTAATTCAATTATTCCCTTAGTCAATAAACATTTGACCAATATTTATTGTATATGTAGTAAGTATCAAATACAACACAATTCTAGAAACTGAAGATACAGCAGTAAAAGATAGGCTCAGTGCTTGAAATGGGGACTTAGTCTGTTTACAATTTATTGATGCTACAAACAACTCGGGGGTTAACATTCTCATGCTTAAATTTGTGAACACATCCATGACTATTTTCTTGGCATAAATTCTTATGAGCATTTGCTGAATTAAAGAGTAAATACTAATGGGGTTGCTCTTACTTCAGAAGATTTTACATCATCTTCGATTTCCTTTTAATTTTTGTTTTTAGTGACGTAAAATAGGAACAGAGTTTAAACTACTATAAGGCAACACTAGCAAGAGTTCCCTTTCATATTCTGACCCCCATGTCTGGACCAAAAAGGCAATGGTTTTCATATTTCTGATTATGATTTAAATAGTGCTGTTTTTATTTTCCAATTATTTGTACCATCTCACTATTTTACTTTCTACTATGAAAGGTGAAGATATCACATTTTTTATTTTCTTTCTTAATTTTATTTTTTAATTATATTTATCAATTATGCTATTACAGTTATCCTGATCTTCCTCCTTTGACCTCTCCACCCAGCACCCCCTACTCCCTCCCTTAGGCAATCCCCCCTTCATTGTCCCCTTATACCTCTTTCCCCCTGCAGCCACCACACTGTTGTCCATGTCCAAGAGTCCTTTTTCCTTTTCGCTCAATCCCTCCACCCCCTAACCTATAGCCCCACCCCTCTATCTGTCATCTGCTCTCCATCTATGAGTCTGTCTCTGTTTTGCATGTTAGTTCAGTTTGTTAGATTTCACATATGAGTGAAATCATACAGTATTTGTGTTTCTCTGGACTGGCTTATTTCACTTAGCATAATGTTCTCCAGTTCCATCCACACTGCCGCAAAGGGTAAAATTTTATTTTTTATGGTTGAGTAGAATTCCCTTGTGTAAATGTCCCACACTTGTTTTATCCACTGTTTTATGATAGGCACTTGGCCTGCTTCCATATCTAGGCCATTGAAAATAATGCTGCAATGAACATAGGGGTACTTATATTTTGAATTAGTGTTTTGGGTTCCTTTGGATATTTTTTAAGAAGTGAGACTGCTGGGTCAACAGGCAGATCCATTTTTAACTTTTTGAGGTATCTCCATATTGCTTTCCATAGTGGCTGCACCAATCTGCATTGCTACCAACAGTGCAAAAGGGTTCCCCTTTCTCCACATCCTTGCCAGCACTTGTTTTCTGATTTATTGATGACAGCAATTCTGACAGGTGTGAGATGACATCACATTATGGTCTTTTTTTTTTTTTTTCGCATTTCTCTGAATAGTAACATTGAGCATCTTTTCATATGTCTATGGGTCATCTGTGTGTCCTCTTTGGAGAAGTGTCTATTCAGGTCCTTTGCCCATTTTTTGATTGGGTTGTTTGGGTTTTTTTGGTATTGAGTTTTGTAAATACTTTGTAAATTTTGTATATTAACCCCTTATCAGATGTATTGATGAATATCTTCTCCATTTTGTGGGTTCTCTTTTTATTTTGTTGATAATTTCCTTTGCTGTGCGAAAACTTTTTAGTTCGATGAAGTCCTATTTGTTTATTTTTTCTTTTGTTTCTCTTCCCTACGGAGAAACTTCTGATAAAAAATTGCTACAAACAATGTCTAAGATTTTGCTGCCTATGTTTTCTTCTAGGATTTTTATGGTTTTGGGTCTAACATTTAAGTCTTTGATTTATTATGAATTTATTCTTGTGTGTAATATAAGAAGGTGATCTAGTTTCATTTTTCTGCATGTACTGGTTTGATTTTCCAAACACCATTTATTGAACAACCTATCTTTAGCCTATTGTATGTGCTTGCTTCCTCTGTCAAATATTGACTATAAAGGTGTGGCTTTATTCCTGGGCTTCCTACTCTGTAATATTGATCTATGTTTCTGTTTTTATGCCAGTACCAGGCTGTTTTGATTGCTATGGCCTTGTGGTATAGTTTGACATTATGTAATGTGATTCCTCCAACTTTGTTCTTCTTTTTCAGGATAGCTGTTACTATGAGGGGCCTTTTGTGGTTCCATATAAATTTTTGAAACATTTGTTCTGCTTCTGTGAAATACATCATTGGAATCTTGATAGGAATTGCATTGGATCTATTGATTGTCTTGGGTAGTATGGACATTTTAATGATGCTAATTTGTCCTATCCACAAACATGGTATGTGCTTCCACTTGTTTATATCTTCTTCAGTTTCTTTCTTCAGTGTCTTATACTTTTCCGAGTACAGGTCTTTTACATCCTTGGTTAGGTTTATTCCTGGGTATTTTATTCTTTTTGAGGCAACTGTGAGTGGGATTGTTTTCTTAATTTCCCTTTCTGTTAGTTCATAGTTGGCATATAAAAATGTAAGGGTGGTACAACATTCACAAATCAATAAATGTAATTCACCACATAAACACAATGAAAGATAACAGCCACATGATTATATCGATACAGAAAATCCTTTTGATAAAATCCAGCACCCATTCATGATAAAAACTCTCAGCAAAATGAGAATAGAGGGAACATACCTAAACATAATAAAGGCCATATATGACAAACCCACTGCCAGCATCATATTCAATGGACAAAAACTACAAGTGCCCCCCTTCAGATTGGAAACAAGACAGGGATGCCCACTTTCACCTCTCTTATTCAATATAGTACTGGAAATCCTAGCCATAGCAATCAGACAAGAAGAATAAAAGGCATCCAACTTGGAAAGAAAGAAGTTAAACTTTCTTTATTTGTAGATGACATGATACTTACAGAGAAAAGAGAACCCCAAAATTCCACCAAGAAACTACTAGAACTGATAAATAAATTCAGCAAATTAGCAGGGTACAAAATTAATATCTAGAAAGCACTTTCTAATCCTACCCTGAACAGACTTTTCTTCACCCCACATTCCTTACAAAATTACATTAAAAATTTTAGTTAAAGGAACTATTTTTATAATATAAGTCACAAGTATTATTCAATAGATGAGTCATGCAGTATACTATCACTGTATTTCCCTTCTTGTAATCTTTCTAAACTTGTTCTTTCTGGAGTTAGTTATTGCCTAACTTTTCTTTTGCTTCATTTGTCAGGTACTTTTCAATAATTCCCCTTCTAATTCAACAAACTGTAAAGTTTTCTCAGTGCAGTCAAACACATCAAGAAATCCATCCATTCAATTTCTTTTCCAGAGCCTTCTGTCCTCCTGCTCTAACTTTGGCTGCTTTCTTGCTAGCCTTCATAAATCCCTGTCAGCTTGGAAATTGCTTTCACCTCTTTTCTGTATTGTATTACACAGATTCCTTTATCCATTTTTTTGTCTTTATCACTACTTCTTCATTCTGGTATAGCATATACTCTCGTTTCCTTGTAAGAAAGGGTGTAAGCAAAGTACATATTTTGCATCTTTAAATATTTGGCTGAGTACAAAATTCTTGCTTAGAAATAATTTTTCTCAGATATTGAAGGCATTGTCCATTGTTTTCTAACTTGCAGCGTTTCTGTTGAGAAATCTGGCTTCATTCTTAAGTCAAATCATTTGATTATAATCAGTTTTCTTCCTTGAAAGTTTTTAACATCTTAAAGTAGGGATTCTGACATTTCACAATGATATGCATTGGATAGATCTCTTTGCATTCATTGTGCTAGACACTTGGTGGTCCCTTAAAATCAGGGAATGAGCCCTTTTGTTCTGGAAACAGTCTTCAATTACCTCTTTAATAACTTCTACTCTCCCTTTCTTTTATATTTCTCTTTCTAAAATTCTTACTAACCAAACTTCTTTTTTCCATTTTTCACCATTTTATTTTTCTTTTCTACTTTTTGGGAATTATTTCCTAAAAAGTATTTTATAAATCTATCTATTGACCTTATAATTTCTATTACCACATTTATAAAACCAGAATATTCTTTCATATCATCAAAAACTTTTATTTTCATACTTCCTATCCTTTGTGTGTACAATACATTTTCTTCATGTCAATCATAACTATATCACTTGTTATGTATTCTTCTTCCTCCATTGTCTCTCTTATGCGTGCTTTTTCCATTGGTTTGTTTTGGTCTTTGTCTTTCATGTTAGAGGCTTTCTAGAAATATTTACAGATCCTTAGCTGTCCATTTACATTTAGGAATGAGGTACTAAAGAGCTGAATGAAAGCCTTTCATGCATGAGTAGTGATTACCAGATCCATCCGGGACCCAGCCCTTTCTCTGGAGGATCCCTAGGTATCAGCATGCACAGCCTTTTCTCTTGCACTAGTCAGTGCCCCCAGAGACGAACCTTCCAACATCATGATAAGGTATATAAGCCTATCAATAATATTCTGGGAGCTAAGTGAGAATGGCGAACTGAAGTCTTACTCTTCAGAACACAACATTTATCTTAATTCCCCTCTTTTCGGTTGATGTCCCAAGTCCAGAGTGTCTGTTTCATCTCCAGGCTTCTAACAAAACCGGCAAGGGAAACTAGTGTCTGTGGGAAGGGGAAGATTTGGAACCCTTTTAACCAATTTTCCTGTTTTTAGTTTCATTAGCATTACCTCTAAATGCTGAGTCTTTCAGGAATTCTGCAACATGAACTGGCTTCCTTCTTGCTGGCTCTCCCTGCTGTAAGCACTCAGTTTTAGATTTCTATACTCTCCTAGTCAGAAATCACTGGGCCATCTGCTTTTCATCTCCTAAAATTTAGTTGATGTCTTTTGTTGGCTATTGTCTCCTTTCCATTCACTTCATTCTTAACAAATTCATTCCTGTTTATATTTCCCTCTCAGAATTTTATCAGTCTTTCAAGAGGAGTCAAAAAAACAGATGTCAGGTGATCTTAGCCTTTTCAAGTTTAATATCTTTTCCTGTGACCTATTGATAATATTTTCTGGTTTTAAAATATAAAAAGCAACCTACTAAAAAGAAGATATTTACAAATGATACATCTGGGGTTTAATATCCAAGGTATATTAAGAACTCATATAACTCAACACAAAAAGGACAAACATACAACCCAATTTAAAAATGGGCAGAGATGGGGTGGGGGTAATGGTGGGGGGAAAATGCAGACAGCTGTAACTGAACAACAATAAAATAGTTTAAAAAATAATTAAAAATAAATAAAATAAAATAAAATAAAAATGGGCAGAGGACCTGGAGAGACGTTTTTCCGAAGAAGACATACATATGGCCATTAGATATATGAAAAGGTGATCACCATCACAAACATTAAAAAATTCAAGTCAAAACCACAGTGAGATATGACCTCACATCTGTCAAGATGGCTATCATTGAAAAGCAACTAATTACAAGAGTTAATAAGGATGTGGAGAAAAGGGAACCTCAGTTCACTGTTGGTAAAAATGTAATTGGTGCAACTGCTATGGAAAATAGTATGCAGGTTCCTCGAAATTAAATTACCACATGACCCTGCAATTCCACTTATGGGTATGTATCCAGAAAAAATGAAAATACTAATTTGAACAAATATTGGTACCCCTATGTTCATTGCAGCATTATTTACAATAGCCATTATATGTAAGCAACCTAGGTATCTATCAATAAGTGGATTAAGAAGATACAGTGTGTATATACAATGACATATTACTCACCCATAAAAAAGAATGAATCTTGCTATTTGTAATATGATGGATTATGATTATGCCAAGTGAAATGAGTTAGACATAAAACAAATACCATATAATTTCACTTATATGTTGAATCTAAAAAGCAAAACAAAACAAAACAGAAACAGGCTCATAGACACAAAGACTAAATTTATGGTTGCCAGAAGAGATGGGGTGAGAGGATGGGTGAAAAAGGTGAAAAGATTAAGAAATACAAACTTCCAGTGATGGAATAAGTAAGTCACAAGGAAGTAAAATACAACATAGGAAATACATTAAATAATATTTTAATAAATTTGTATGATGACAGGTGAGTTGCTAGTCTTCATGAAGTGACCATTTTGTAAGGTATTTGTATGTCCAAGGAGGACATACAGAGGGCCCAGAGACATCTGGAAAGATGCTCAGCATCACTAGCCATCAGAGAGATGCAATTTAAAACCACAATGAGATACCACTTCGCAGCGGTCAGAAAGGCTATAATAAACAAGTCAATAAACAGTGCTGGCAAGGTTGTAAAGAAAAGGGAAACCTAGTGCACTGTTGGTGGGAATGCAGAGTGGTGCATCCACTGTAGAAAACAGTATGGAATTTCCTCAAAAAAACTAAAAATGGAACTTTCTTTTGACCTGGCAATTCCACTGCTGAGATTATACCTTAAGAATCCTTAAACACCAATTCAAAAGAACCTATGCACCCCAATGTTCATAACAGCACAATTTACAATAGCCAAGTGCTGGAAGCAACCTAAGTGCCCATCAGTAAATGGGTGGATCAAAAAACGATGCTACATTTACACAATGAAATACTACACAGCAGAGAGAAAGAAGGAGCTCCTACCCTTCGCAACAGCATGGATGGAACTGGAGAGCATTATGCTAAATGAAATAAGACAGGTGGTGAAGGACAAATACCATATGATCTCACCTATAAGTAGAACCTAATCAACAAAACAAACAAGTGAGCAAAATGGAACCAGAGACATGGGAATAAAGATAAAACTGACAGTAACCAGAGGGGATGGGTAATGGTCATCAAAGAACACGTATAAAGGGCCCATGGATAAAGCCAAAGAGGAGAAAGACAGGATGGGAGGTCGGGGTGGTTGGGGCCAGGGAAAGTGGTGGTGGGAAAGTGGAAACAACTACTTGAACAACAACTAAAAAATGCAAATGTGTGTGTGTGTGTGAAAGGTTACCAGGAAAATTTTTGATGGCGATTGTTTTAAATAAATGGAAATGAATTATTAGGGTATGTAGGAGCTTTTATTTTTCATCTTATATGTTTCTATAGTTTTTTAGTGCCATGAACTTACATTACTTTATCAATATAAATCTAAATAATTTATAAATAGTGCTATTAAAAATAAAAATGAATAGATGCTTATTGTAGAAAATCTGGAAAAAATAATAAAAAAGGATAAAGAAGAAATTAAAAGTTAAAGAGTAATACAACCACTTTTTCTTCCTGTGATTTTGATGTTATGTTACCAGGCTTTCTTCAAAACAGACATAAATTTATCAACCAATTATCCCTGCCTTCCAGCATCTTCAAAGTCTTCTTTACCAAATCCTTGATTTCTGTCCATAAAAATACTTATGCCTGTCCTAAGCTAAAGAAAAATTCCTCAAATATGCCATCTCTTTAAGACATCAAAAATCTCTCTAAGGAGTTCTACAAACCAACCATATTAAATCACTACCACCTCTCTTTATCAGCTTTTTCACTTGATTCCAGCCCGTGGCCTTACTGACACTGCCTTCTCCAAGGTCTCCAAATACATCCAAATAAGCAAATCAAATGAAATGGCCTTTCCACATTCCTTAGTCATCCGGCCCACTCTGGAATGTGACATTGTTGACCAGCTCCTGCCTTCTCCTCCACTCCTCCGCCATGGATATCCGTGGCAATGTATCAACTTACCCAGGCACTGCCTCTCTATTTACTTTTCCTCTCTTTACTGACGAAACAGCATTTCTCCCTCGCATCACTTAAATGTGGTTATGTCCCAAGGCTTGAATTTCCATTTTCAGCACTTTTTATTTTAATAATAATGAGAGATTGAGTCACAGCCACATTCCTTTTATTCAGCTCAAGAGAACAAATCACATATCCTAAAGAGATACAAACCAGAACAGACCTAGAGTGGACCTATCAGGAGATGTCTGAAGTTGGGGTGGGGTAGGACTGGGTCAGTGGAGACAGGAGGACAACCAGAAAGGAAGGAATTAAGAAAAGTACTCATTCCGTAGTATGCACAAGACACTATGCCAGGCCTTCTTGTATATATTACCCCACTTAGTTCTTAACACCATCTCATGAGTCAGGCACTCTGTTTATCTTTACAGGAGTTAGGCAGCACCACAAGACCACAGAGCTATGATCTGGGTGGCCTGATGAGGAAGGCAGTGTGGTGTAATGGGAAGAACAGAGGCTCTGGGGTCTCACGGCTTTAACTCCACCACTCACTGCTGAGTGGCTTTGGCTCAACCTCTAACACTCTGGTTTTCAGCTCTCTCATTTATAAAATGGGGATGAAATTAGTTGGTAACAAATGAAAGAATTGTAAATGAGGCATATAAAATACCGAGTACTTAGGTAGTGCTCATAAGTCATTGTGATTATTATTATGACTATTAAAAAAAAGGTTACCTTCATAACAAAGTAGAATGCTATGAAAGGAAAGAGAGTTTCAAGAAGAGAAACTAACATTTCTTCCAAGATGTAGACCCAAGTCCAGACTGAAGCCTGCTTGGGCTCTTGTGACTGCACAACCTTAAAAAAAAAACTCTGAGCAACCCTCTGTCTACAGGCAGAGGAGCATCCCTATGAGAGAGGCAAAGGAGCATGTCCCCTTGTGACTGAGCAAAAGTCAGTGAAATGACATGAGGCACAACCATCTTGGGAGCTGGGAAAATGCTCGACCCAGTAACTCATATTGCCTAGAGATTCTATGTCTTCAAATGATGACGCTCATATCAACATTGAATCCTATGAGAAGCTGTGGCTATCCTTTCTGAATAAGATGTTTTGACATTTTTTTTAAGAAGCAAAAAATTGTGTATATTTTTTAAAGAAACAGCATGAAAAGGCAGTGTTATAAGCCTCTGTGGATTTAGAATGATCAGACTATTAAAAAATACTGATTATTTGCCATATGTACTTTGTAACATGTGTTAACATTCCTTTTGCCATACAAATAAATAAAAATGTGAAAATCAGCATGATGAACCAAAAGTGAACAGACCAAAAGAAAAACACAAGCTGACCAGAAGAGCCGAGAGAAGCATTATTGTCCATGGAGGGATTTCAGACAGCAGCTGCAGACTGTTCCCAGATACTCTGATAATGGAGAACGTAATTAGTTTTCTTTGACAAAGAAAAATGGAGGAACTGATGGGGTCAAAACTCATAAATTAATTCAACTCAATAAGCGTGCTTGAATAAATCGTCTGCATTTGAAACTGCAGGTCACAAAAGACACACAAGACACCAACAAAGGGCAGGAAGAGCACCCAAGTATTTACTCATTCATTCATTCATCTATTAAATATTTATTACACACTGAGTATGTGTAAAAGACTTTACGCTAAACTTTGCGAATGAGGGTGAATAAGACAGTTTCTGTCTTCGAGAATCTCATGGTCTGTGGCCAGAGAGAGCAGCAAATCAACAAGCACAGGACAGTTACTGGTGTGTGGAGAGGATGCACGGATCACCACCAAGACGTGGTAGCTGAAGGGGTGGGCAGGGTGAGCGAGAACAGGTGACTGGAGATGGGAAAAGATTTTCTAAGGTCAACGTGTAAATTGAGAATTGAAGGACTAAGGGGATTCAGTCAGGCAGGCCGAAGGCTAGTAGTGGCATGAGAAAGGTAGAAAACTCCTGTCAGAGAAAACAGTGTGTACAGAGGCACAAAGTTTCCAAACACCACAGGCCCGGGCCGGTCCAGAACAATTTTTTTTAACAGTCTCTGGCAAAAAGAGGAAAACACCAGCCATGAGTGAGGCTTTCATATTTCATTTTAATGAGTGGCTTTTCTTATTTTTTACTGAGATCATGTCCTTTTTACATTTTGATGTTAACATGTAAAGTCTTCAATGAAATGGTTGTATTTTATCATTTCCTTACTTGCCAAAATACAATACCATTAACCGTGTTTGTTTACTAATTTATTTGGTAATTTCCTAACCCATTATATCCTAAATTTGGGAAACCCTGGGCACAATTAATAAAGCCACACGTACTTGCCATGGTTAAAAGGCAGAATATACCTGGCAAATAAGTATGCAATAGTTTACCAAGGAGATTACTAGCAAGTTTGATGTTGGGCCTCTTTCTCTAATGCTTGTGTGTAAAATGCTGGTGCTGACAACCACCCCCCTACCAGGTTTGTGGGTACTTAAACCAAAATCAGGATGAGTTGATGAAATACTCCATAAATCCAGTGTACATTCTAAAGGTAAAAGGTTAATATTAGTAAGATTCTCCCTTTCCTCTAAATAAATATATCAACTAATCAGCCTGTAAAATCTTGCCTCCTGCTTTTTTGCCCCGATCACTTTGGCCAGGATACTAAACCAACAAACCCTAGTGATGGACATGAAACAATGGAAATAGTAAGATACTTACTGATTTCTAATAGATAAATGCCATGTCACCACACAGACTCTGATTTTTATTTGTGACAAAGGACTACCTACTAATAATCTGTAATTTTTAAGAATTATTAAAATTTAGCATTCCAATACTAGAATTATCCCATTTCTAGAGCTTACCAAGGATTCTCATTCAACATTCTGCAAAGAAGCCTGGCTGCCGTGCAGCACTTGGCAGTGTAAACATGCTTCTTTGTTCCTGACACACACAGTTTGGAAATTCCCACAGCAAGAAAAGACATATTTCATCAGTGCATCATCAGTGTCGTGGGGAACTGGCTGTGATTTTTAACTGCTATGGCTCTTGTTTGTAAATACCATTGCTTTAGGCATTGCTGAATTAACCAAAAGGCAGACTATCTTTGAATTTGGTATGCCAACCAAGTAGGGTCATCACAGAATTAAGAAAAGAAGTAAATTTCTAATAATTTGATACTTGAATTCCTAAAAAGATTAGAAGTAGTCATTATGGGCAAATTCGAAAACTGTGCTAAACCTAGAATACCATGTTATATTTTTGGTTAATTTAGAAAAAAAAAAACCTTTAGCTTTTTGCCCATTATTGGGCTTATCCTTTGGTATGCACAGATGAATATTTACATCTATAAAAGACACATGGACAAAACCAAAGGGGGGTAAGATCAAGGGTGGGAAGTGGGGATGGCTGGGTTTGGGGGCAGGCATGGGGGGAAATGGAGACAACTGTGTATGAATAATGATAAAAAAAGAAACAAAAAATAATGACAAATACTACCTAAATAAATAAACAAATAAATAACTGTAAAAAAATTTTATGCTATAATTTTCAAACAACTTTAATTTGGTACATATCTGTATTAGTTATAGTTCAACTATGAATCATCCATAAATGTGGTGGTGTAGTAACTGCTCGTAGTTAGGGGGTTTTAGAAACAAGGTATTGTGAATTTGAGTTCTTCCCCTATTTCTTACTACATATAAGTGGGTATGTCTCATAAACTCTCTAAGCCTCATTTTCTCTAATGGAAAATAGAAATAAAACAGTATTTGCCCCAGAGGTTGGCAGAGGCCACGAAATCAGCTCATACATATAAGTCCCTTTGCATCAAACCTATCATGTTTCTCAACTAGCCATTATTATTATTAAATTCATTTTCAACATAAAGTAAAAACAGGTGAAACAGGAGGACAGGGAGCCATTACATTAAAGCCACCAAATAAACTCACTTGAGTTTTGTCAACAAAGAAAACAAAAAAAAATGCACAGAACAAATGTTGGAAGAGTTATTTCCACAGAGAAACCAACAGGGGTAGCAAATGAAACAATATCCAAGGGAGTAGAAAATGAGAAGCAAGAGGCTTCCAGCACGTGCCAAAGGGCTCGGGTAACCACTTGTCCTCAGATGTCACCTTATTCAGTGAACCTGGGGAACTAAGCCAGATTCCCCTGATGCTCAAGAGCAAAACAGAATCTTTGGAATGTACATTTAATTATACCAACATTGATGGATCTATGCATAAGCTCAATTTACAAATTTCATGGTAAGTACTTTAACTTTTCACACAGGTGCTTTTATATCTGGAATATGCTGGGAATGCCCATGGAGCCAAGGGCATGTGTGACCAGCAGGAAGCTGTCCCAGGCCATATGAGCTGAACAGTCAGTGGTCAAATACTTAGCACCAGCAGATATACTCTATTTATATCTTGGTATTTGCTCATAAACCAAATTTAGGCATTTTCACTTTTTTAATTTACTGATTTGAGAGAGAGAAAGAGAGAAATATCGATTTGTTGGTCCATTTATTTATGTACTCATTGGCTGATTCTTATATATTCCTGAATGATGAGTGAACCCACAACCTTAGCATATTGGGATGACCTAACCCACTAACCAACTAAGCTACCCTGCCAGAGCCAGAGATTTTCATTTTTTAAAATGTCTATTGAAAAAAAATATTTTGATCATATTTGCTCCTCCACGAGTGTCTGTGTTTGGGTCGCAAGGCCAGGGGCACACTTGGAATAAACACTTTGAGTTGGTTTATCTGAGGAGGCATACAAGAGGGGGGAAAGTATGTCAGGGAGCCCGCCTCTCCCATCTATCCAGACCCCCACAGGCTCAACCCCATCAGGTGCACGAGCATCTACTGCACAATGGGCAGAAAGCTTGACAAAATGCCTAATGTGGAACTCGTATAGCCTTCCCTCTTCTGTGCTCTCTAGTACTAACACTCATTGTAGATTGTTGGTCATAAAAGAGTTCAAGTACAGTTATTCCGTATTATCAAAAGGAAAGAAGGAAACAGCCAGTACCTCTCCGGACACAGGTTTTAACCTCCTTCTCTATTTATGACATCATGGTGATAGCTTGCACTTTCAATCACTGGACCATCTACTGGAGGACCACTTGAAGACAATTCAACACAGAAGTGATAAAAGAGCTATGGGAATGCGAGAAAATTCCCATCTAACTACTAGAAAAGAATTTTGATGAAATGATAACTGGCTCAGTTGGCAGAAGAAACCGCAATTCCAGCCCACATTCTATGACTCAGGATAAGAGTACGTAAGTAAATGTCGAATTCCCCTGTCAGTCCAGTGTTGAATAGTAACACTTGAGGTTCAAACCTTACTTATTGTGGATCTTCCTTCTCTGCCTTTAACTTTAATAAGTCATTATATTTGAAAAGCCGGATATATTTTTAAAAGATCATGGTAAAATAAGTAAATTATATAATCATGGGACATTAGAATAAAGTCAATGAATAAAAAGATGCACTGCAGGAGTTCAAGAGTAGAGAGAATAGAAGAGTTCTTTTGGTTTGTTTTGTTTCTAACATAGGAGGTAAGAAAAACAGGTGTACTAAAATTACTTTTCTGGGGCATAAAGATTTCTGTGAGCGGAAGAGGTTAACGTTGGCTTCTTTCTCCCTGATCCAGAGCAGTCTTTTCTTTTGTTGGCTTCTGAGGATGTGTGCAGTCTTCCACCAGGTACAGGAGATACCTCAGGACCATGACCAGGACTGAGATGGCTGGGATCACCCAGCTGGCCCACCTGCTGGAATTAGAGTCATGGCAGTAAAGAGATACCCAAAGGCTTGGTTATCTTTCATCTGTCATCTGGACAAAGCTCCCCAATGACATCTCTTTTGGCCAATTCTCTAGCATTTGTAGAGTGCTCAAAATCCTCCAAGTTTTCCGTAGCATCACCTCCAGCTTTCTCCCTTAAGACTTCTCCACCAGGATGTGCCTCCAAAAATCTGGTCAGATCATATACCTTGCAGTGCAGGTTCAGACAGGTGCTCTCGCTATGGCTGTGCTTCTGGATCTCCTCCCAGGTGTAGACCTTGATGGCCTTGTGGGACTACCTGGCCACTGTGGAATGTAGCAATCTCCAGGCCCTGCAGACACCAGCCGGGCCAGGCGGAGCACAGCAAGCATCTCCACAAAGCTGGGGTTGAGAATTCCCCACGTCTCAGCCCTACTAAATCATTTTGTAATCGAGAGGGTGTTCTGCTGAGTCTCTTTGATCTGTCCAGTCTACACCATTCCCATTATCTGTGCTCTAGATTGGATTCTTGGCACAACTGTCTTTTCATTCAGGTCCTTTCCTCTGCCAACCTGCTGCAACACCATTACCAAATCCGTGATCCTAATCATAGTTATCGAGTTACTTCCATACCCAGGAACCTACAGTGACTCTCAAACTCCTACTAAACTTCATCCTAACTGCCCAAGATTTTCTTTCACTTCTCACACTCACATGTTCTGTTCAAATCAACCATTCTGGAATAACTTGAAATCCAAAGCCATTTCTCATGCTCTTTCCCAGGTTCAGAATGTGCCAATTTAAAATCCACTCAAACTTTAGGAACAGTTCAGCACTCTTCTCTATTTCCAAGTACCATCACTTACTTGTGTGACCCGCTGGGCAAAACACAGGAGGTCAGAAACCATGCCTTACCCTTTCTTTGTATCCCCAAAGTCACATCATAGTAGAAGCTCAACAAAATTTGTTCAATAAAAGATGTGCTAAGCAGAGTTGTAAATTCTAGTCACGTGAAAGTAAGAAGTTTCTATTTTTGTCATTTTTCTTACTCCTTATCTATCCCCATCTAAATCACCTACGACAAACCTTCACTTTACCAAGAGCCTTGGTTTAGAGCAGTCATTCTTTCTCTGTATAAAGATTCATGCAGAGAAAATACACCAAAATTAACACACACTGATTTTTAAAACCTATCACTGTTGCCTCTCTACTGAACAGACCTTCTATTTTGCCTCTTGCTTTCCATTTCCCCACAAAAATCTAAACTATTTTCCTACACTCCCTCCTGTGCTCCTTCCTAAAATAATGACATTTCCAGAAACCAAATTCATTTGATTTAAGACTTTCACAGTGAGCTGTGTTTCCTGTCAAATAGGAGATCTTAGGGCAATGAAGGGTAAGGGAGAATATGCAGAAAAAGTCTTTGAAATAGTGAAGGAATTAAGGACTTGAAATAATCTGGAAGGGATGAAATTGATTCAGGCAAATAAACAAATCGAATCAGAATGCTCCCCAACAGCAACAACAAAAATCCCTTCACACAGAGTAATGCTATATGATGAATACACTGTCCTTAAGGTCAAAGGTTCACCATACCTGCTTCCAGTCACTATCACAGTACAGCTGGATGCCTATTATCTCAATTGTACATTTCCACCACAATGACTCAAACAGAATGCATTCTGGGATGAGGTTGGGTGACTACATTTAGAGAATCTGTAAACAATAAGCAGTGAGGAGGGACACTGATTGGAAGGGAGAAAGAGAGAGAAAGAAGGAGAGGGTAAGAGGAGGAGAGGTAGGGAGAGAGTGAGGGAGGGAGGGAAAAAGGGAAAGAAGATGAAGAGAGAGAGAGGTGGAGGAGGTTGAGGAGGAGAAAGGAGAGTGGGAAGAAGGAAAAAGGAAATTAAAAAAAAGAGAGAGAGGAAGGGAGGGAGAGACAGACTGACAGGGAAGAGGAGACATACTGGAAGCCAGCAAGCTTCCAAAAACTATTTTCAAGGCCAGAAGAGAGAGTGCTCAGAATGTGAGCCCTGAAGTTAGAAATTCCTGAATTTGCAACTTGGCTCTCATCACTCTCTATCGAAGCTCCACTTTCTTCTTATGTTAGTAACTTGGCCAAGGTCACTGAACTAGAAATTCATGAGGGGAAAGATTCAACTGAAGAGAGAGAGAGAAGGGGAGGAAAGAGAAAGAAATCCAGCATTGACAAATTGAAGAAACTCTAAAAGCATGCCCCTTAAAGAACACAAAATACTAGGGAAAATAAATCATTATTTATGATAAATATGCAGGAGAAAATTTGTAAAACCCAAGAGAATAAACTGAACAAACAAAAAAAACACTCTAAGAAACTTAAGTAAGGTAGATTGTTATAAATAAAAATTAATAACTTTCCTATATGTAAACAATAATCACAGAAATAATTATGAAAACAAGATGCTACTGGTATAAAAAGAAAAGAATCAAAAATATATAAAATATCTAGGAGTAATCTCAATAGGAAATGTGCAGAATCTCAGTGAAAAAAACTAAATACTGTTTAGTGAAGTAAAATAAGTATTGAATATATAAGGAAACATATCTTATTCTTGGTTAGAAGTTCTTAATTTTGTAATAATATATCAATTAATAAAAATATTAACAGGAATCATCTGAACTTGAAAAGCAACCTCAAATGTCCTATAAGAAAAATATACAAGGACTGCAAAGAAACTCTGACAAAGGAACAGTGAATGGCCTTACAAGATACTAAAATTTACTATAAAACTACAGTATTTGAGATGGTATGGCTGTAGAATAGAATTAATAATACAAAGAAAAGTGGGACCTCCAAAATAGACCCACACATAGGATTATATAGCACGGATAAACTTGGTATTTCAAATCAGTGGGGGAAGATAAGTTTTGATTTTGGTTTTCGAAGAATGATGCTAGAACAAAGAGGGAAAATATGTACTCTCTACCAAATTATACTAAAATAAATCACAGATAGATCTAAAATTTAAATGCCAAAATTAAAGCATAAAAATATCAGATGAAAATATCTTGGGCTATAGGAATTATGACACAAAGGTTCAAAGCCATTAAAGAAAAAACTGATAAAGTTGACTGACTGATTATTTTTAAAGTCTTTACAGAAAAAATAATTAAATGTGTACATAAACAAAGCAAAGACACATTGGGAAAAGCACTTGCCACAGATACGACAAAAACCCACATTTCCTAACAACATAGGACACTTTGGGCATCAAAAAGAAGGAAGTAGGCAAAGACATGGAAGTGTCCTTCCTAGGAAAGGAAATCCTCAGGAATAAAGAAGTGAAATAAAGCTCAATCTCGCTAACTGTTAAAATTATCATTTTCCCCCATCTGCTAGAAAAACATTTTAAAGTTAACCACATTCCGCACTGGAAGAGCCAAGAGGCTCTTGGTCACAGTGAAGATGACTTCAGTTGGAAGATGATCTGTAGATATCAATCTGCAGTGAAATGTGTTGCTGCAAGACCCTGAAATTTTCTCTTAAGGAAGCTATCCTGTGGAGATAATTGCAGAAAAAGAAAAACATATTTCCAGAATGTTTGTTAAGCCATTTTTGGTTTAAAAGGAAAGAAAAGAAAAATACCATGTTCAACCCTAACACAGAATTTAGTATTCTCTCCATTTTTGGGGGAGACTGTATTGCTTTGTGCTACACATACTAAAATGAGGTAGCTGCTGATAGATATATTGTGGGTGGAAAAAGGAGCATATAAGAATGTTGGGTTTTTTAAGATTTTATTTATTTATTTTTAGAGAGAGAGAAGAGAGGGAGAAAGAGAGGGAGAGAAACATCAATGTGTGGTTGCCTCACACACCGCCTGCGGGGGACCTGGCCCATAACCCAGGCATGTGCCCTGACTAGGAATTGAACCAGCGACCCTTTGGTTCAGAGGCCAGTGCTCAATCCACTGAGCCACACCAGCTAGGGCAGGTTGTTGTTTTAAAAAATGTTTAATATAATTTGATTATTACTTAATAAATGTGTTAATTGTTTGTTACTATAGAACCCATTACTCCAAAAGTCAGCAGCATCAAACATCGAAGACTTATTTTCTTATATACTTTCTGAGGGTCTGGAGAATCTTAGCTGGGCAATTCTGGCTTAGGGTCTCAGGAAGTTGCAGACAAGCGTCAGGTGGGGCTACAGTCACCTCCAGCTGGAGGACCCACATCCCAGTTCACCTACATGGATGTCCACAGTCTCAGTTCCTCATTGACTATTGGCCAGACACCTCAGTTCCATTAATGGCCTAAAGGTCCTCAACATGGCAGCTGGCTTCACTCAGAGCAAGTGATCCAATAGAGAGAGAAAGTATCCCGAACACAAGCCATAGTCTTCGTAACCTCATCTCAGAAGGGATATACCATCACTTCTGCAGCACTCTGCCCTAGTCTAGAAGTGAGGCACTACACCCTGCTGACACAAACAGGGAGGGAGTGACACGTGGACACAGGAGATGGGGGTCACTGGGAGCCGTCTTGGAGGCTATCACCATATATACTCGTAATATGTATATGGAGTCTACCTAGTTGTTCCTATAGATGTAGATATAAAAACTCACATACAGCAGGAGGATTGTACATCCGGTTTGCTTGAAATAGTCCTAGTTTATGCCTGTTGTCCTGGAGTAATGTATGTATTTTACATCAAGTATCCCAGTTTGGATAATAAATTATACTCTGAATAGGAAAATGTCTGAAAGGATACACATCAAAACATTAACATTGTTTACCTCTAAGAAATAAGACTGAGAGGACTTTTATGTTTGCTTAATACACACTTGCATGAAGTCTTAACATTTACAATAAAAATGCATTATCTTAATAATTGAAAAAAGCCAAAAATTATGCATTAGATGTCTAGATTATTTTTCAGAATAATACAAATTATCACGTGGATTCCATTTCAGAGGCAGTGACTGACCCCAAAAGAAAAGTGTCTAGGAATTTCAGCACTGGAGAAAAGAGAATTATAAATGGGAATTAAGCAAGTGAACTGTAACAGCTAGGTGGGAGAGCCAAAATAAAAAATAAAAGAAAAAAAAAACTAAAACTGGGATGAATCAGAGTCTTTACTGCAGAGAGAGAACAGAAAAAAAAATCTTCCCCACGACTTGAGTTCATGGCTTTATCTACAGGATCCTTGAAAAGTAGGTGGTAACAGCCTTGGGTATTAACAGCAGTAAAATACAGCATGATAATTCATCTTTACAGACTGAAATCTTACCATTTGAAATTATTTCCTTTGTGTTAAGACACTGCAGTAGCCTGAAGCCCTGAACGTCAACATTGGTCGCAATGCGAAGGAGCAGCCCGGCATTGTGAGGAGCCTACAGCCCTAGATCCCATGAACCTTGGAGTCAGAGAGACACTTTACTAACTGCATCACCCTGAGCAAGGTCCTTTATGCTCTTTTTGCTTCAGTTTTTCTATCAATAAAATAAAACTATCTTAGTCTTTCAACAAATGGTGTGGGAACACTGGATATCCACACACACAGAAACAAAATATATCTAGACACAAGCGTCACCCCCTTCACACAAATCGACTCAAATGGATCCCAGACTTAAGTGCAAAATGCAAAACTATGAAACTCCTAGAAGATAACATGAGAAATCCTAGATGACTTTAAGTGTGACTTTTTAGATACAACATCAAAGGAACAATCCATGCAAGAAATAATTGATCAGCTGGACTCCATTAACATGAAAGACTCTGCTCTGGGAAAAACACTATCAAGAGAATGAGAAGACAAGCCACAGACTACATAAAGTTTGCAAAGACACAGCTGACAAAGGACTGTTCTCCCAAATATGTAAAGAACTCTTAAAATTTAATAAGAAAGCAAACAACCCAATTTAAACATGCACAAAACCTGAACTCATAGTTGGAGACAGTCTCCTTGTGGTTGTCAGAGGTGGGGAGGAAGAGGAGAAATGTGGGTGAAGGTGGAAAAAAATTACTAACATCTAGTATTGAAATAAATAAGTCCTAGGGATATAACATACAGCATGATGCCTACAGTTACACTTATTTACTGTACTGTATGATTAGATAAGCTGCTAACAGATCTCAAAAGTTCTTAGCACAAGAAAGAAAACTTTGTAACTATGTGGTGATGGAGATTAGTTAATTACACTTAATGTGATGATCATTTTGCAGTATATACAAACATCGAATTGTTATGAACACCTGAAACTGATATAGTGTTATATGTCCACTATACCTCAATTTTTAAAAATGAGCCAAAGACCTTATAGACACCTCACCAGATGGCACATAAGCATATGGAAAATGTTCCATATCATCTATCATCAGGGAAATACAAATTAAAATGACAACAAGATACCACTACACATCTACAGAATGGCCAAAATCCAGAACACTGACAACATCAAATGCTGGCAAAGATGTGGAGCTATAGAAACTCTCGTTCACTGCTGGTGGGAATGCAAAATGGTATAGCCACTTTGGAAGACAGTGTGTGTGGTGGTTCTTACAATATTAAATGTACTCTTACCATACAATTCAGCAATCATACTCATTAGTATTTACCCAAAGGAGTTGAACACAAGTCCACACAAATGTTTACAACAGATTTATTCATAATTGCCAAAACTTGGAAGCAACCAAGATGTCCTTCAGGAGGTGAATAGATAAACTGTGATACATTCACACAAGAAAAGATTACTCAGTGCTAAAAGGAAAGGAGTTATCAAGCCATGAAAAAACATAAGGGACATTAAATGCATATTACTGAGTGAAAGAAGCCAATCTGTAAATGCTACATACTGTATGATTCCAACTAAACAACATTTTGGAAAAGACAAAACTATGAAGACAGTAAAAAGATCAGGGGTTGCTAGGGTTGCAGGGAGAAGGAAGGGATGAATAGGCAGAGTACAGAGGATTTTTAGGGCAATAAAAATACTCTGTATACAATAATGGATTCATGTCATGATACATTTGTTCAAACCCATAGGATGCACAACACCAAGAGTGGCCGTAATGTAAACTATGGACTTTCAGTATTTACAATGTGTCAGTGTAGGTTCATCAGTTGTAACAAATGTACTGCTCTGCTAGAGAAGGTTGATAACAGGGTAGCTATGCATGTGTAGGGGCAGAGAGTATTAGGAAATCTCTGTAGCTTTCTCTCAATTTTGCTGTGGATCTAAAAACTGGTCTATAAAAATAAAGTCTTGGGAAAAAAAGAACAACCCTGCCCTTGGGAACTTTTAAGAAGGAAGGGAAATATGAGCCTGGAAATGAAGGTGGCATTTGGAAGCTGAGGGCAGCCTTCAGCTGGAGTCCAGCACAGAAACGGCCACCTCTTTCACACAACCACAAGGAAGTAAATTCTGCCAACAGCCCCTACAGGGAGGGAATGGATCCTCCTCCAGAGCCTCCCAAAAAGGAATGCAGCCTGCTGACACTCTGAGGTTAACCCACTGAGACCCATGCTAGACTTCTACCATGCAGAATCTTAATAAATGTGTGTTGTTTAGGGGTAGAGAGAAGAGAGAGGACTGCTATGATGATGTGAATATACACAAATTATTTAAAAGAAGGTCTGACACATAGTAGGCATCATTAAATGCTAGCTCTCACCATCACCTACAATCTAAATGGCCTCAGGCAAATAATTATAGCCCGTTTCTTTGTAAAATAAGGACAATAATATCTCGCTCATAGAGTACTTGTGAATGTTAAATGATAACACTGTGTAAAGTGCTAAAGCAGTGCCTGGCATATGGAAGACACAAACTAAATAACAACTATGCTACTAAAATTATCATCATTATTGTCCGAAAAGTGGAGCTGGTTTTAAACTCTAGGACTGAATTGATATAATAAGCATGAAAGCATCTAGCATGGTGCTTAGACATAAGTGGTGCCCAATAAATGCTAATTAAATATGAACTTCATTTTCCATATTGCAGCTCTATTTTAAAAGCCCAAAGAGAATGCTCTGAACTGCTGATAAGTTATAAATCCTGAAATCTGATACACAAGAAGCAATCATCTGGTTTCTTTACAGGTTCTTTCGCTTTGTAACAGGATGTTCAGGGGGATTTTATGCTCGAATGATGGTTTAAGTCCGTGGCTCGAAACACAGATGCTAGGCACCTCACCTTCTGAGTTGAGAGAGCCCCTGGATAATTGGCCAGCCTTCCAGCAGGGCTTGGTGGGGGTGGGGTCTGATTAACAATCCAGTCCCACCACCACGACCAGCCCCCAACTCTGGTCAACAAAAAGGAAAAATTGGGAGAAAGAGGAACCTCTTGAGAAGTGAGGATTCTTTCCTTCTCTGAAAAGAGGGTACCCCAAAAATCAGGATGGGGGGTACCTGGCCAGCACCTGTTGGTTTGCTTCCAAGCTTCCTGAGCAGGAAAAACAAGAAAGAATTTGCAGTAAAAGAGTGACTCTAAATGGCTAGATGACAGTTGGAGACATTCACACTAAACCCTCAAAATGGGGGGAGGGGCTTGGATGCCTTTTTCTTGTAAGAAACCTTGATTGCTCAAGATGACAATGAACTGACCCACTTGAGCATTTTTGCTATTGCTGGTTCCTAAAGGGATCCTTTAAGAAACAGTGCACAGTGACTGTTTTGAAAGGGTCCCAAACATGCCCAGGTGATAAGTATTACAAAATGTGAGTGTTTTGTCATCTCTCTTGGAATTATGGTCACAGACAAAACAAAGACCAATGGGTACCACGTACCCCATCTTTTAAGCTCAGGAAGTTGCCAGAAGTCAGAGCCTACCACCTCTCTATGGCCTTTCTAATCAGTAGGAGGCCGAAAACCAGCCCCGCCACCATACAAGTGATTCATACTGGGGAAGGTTGGGCAGGCACGAGTAGCCTTGGGAGTGCCATGTTTGTGGGTGAGGCTATTGCCTGTTCACCCCCACGGAGACTGGAGACAAGTGCTTTCCTTTCCTGCCAACAAGGGGGCAAGAGGGGGTGGGGGAAGTTCAAAACCCATCACTTGTAAGGACTGAGAGGGTCTACAATAAGGAGAAATGGGCATTTTGTTCTTGGATCATTAGCTGCACTGGCCCTGTGCTACTTAGAAAGGAGAACAGAAACGGAAAGAGACAGTGAGGTAGAGAATAGTGGGAGGTGAGAAGCCCTGTGGTGCGGCAAGGATGGTGTGTTTACTAGTACTCCACCTTACAAGGCTGCCAGGCTAAGGAACCTGGACAATTCGCTCTTACAGGACAGGAAGAGCCTGTCACAGTGCACCTGAGTAGCTGCGATCACCAAGACAAAGGACTGGGAATATTCACGTACTCTCTGCCCAAAGGGGAAGCAGTATCTCCTCAAGGGGAGGAATGGGGCTCTGCATCCGAGAAGTCTCCTTCACACTTCCACTCAGAGCTGCTGGAGGTTCAGATGGCACTGAAGCTTTAAAATCAAGAAAACTGAGCTAAATACCAGAATGAATACGACTGCCCCAATAATCAAGGTGGATGCCAATTGACAACATCTGCCAACTTGACCAGAGATCCATTAGAGTCAGCAAACTGGAGGTGCGGTGGGAGGGGAGAGAGACTTGACAGGGCATAGTTGGAGCGGTTACTAGGGAAGACACATTACTGTGTTTTCACCCCAATCCACAGAGCTCGAGTCCTGTTTCCTGCCCGCCCCCACTTCCTGGTGAGCTCCTGCCCCTTCTCTTCACTGTGTCATGGCAGGCGAGCTGGTTGAGTAGAGGTCTGTTGCTTAACAAAGTCAGCAATCCCCATCCAAGCAGGCCTATCTTTGGTCTCTTTTATTCTACTGGTAATTGAGCTTTGCTTTTCCCCCATGGACTCATGTAACTTTTAACAGTGTTTTAAAGGGCTTTTGCTCTCCAACAGTTCACGCGTTGCATAGGTTAAACAGAGTCAAAAGATATTACACCACTGAACTGCACAAAGGCCTCTGGCCTCACAGGCACAATGTGGGCCAAACTCTTAAAGGATCAGAGGTACTTTGCGACTCCCTGGACTGTACCAAATGCACACGTACAAGCTAAATCCTGAAAGTGAAGTTAAACTTTGGCCTGTTTTTCCTGCATAAAAAAGGAGTTGAGAGACTTTGTGGAGACTCTAACTGCTCCTATAAATAATGTGTGCTGTGTGCATATATTTTCTGTGAGGGATGGCCATGTCCTCCTCGCTAACCGCAGCTAGCAACAGTGTCTGGCACAGAGGCACTGAACAGATGTTGGTTAAACAAAGGAATGAATGCAGGAATGAACTGATAGTGAGTATGTATAGTATGGAGTCTTACCATTAGGCAATAAATGAAACTATCCCTGAAAGCTGTCTACAGGCCTTTCAGACATTATAGTGGTTTTATTCATATAACGAATACTTATTAGACACTTAGTGAGACTGTGATGAGGGACCTAAACCAGATGCAGGGAGGAGAAGGACACAGGGTAGAGATGACAGGTCAATGTCAGCACAATGGCCCATACTCCACCTCCCCAAACCAACTCCCCAAAATACCATCATGGGATTTTTGTGCCTTTTTACCTCACCCTCACCCTCCACCCAGGTGGGTATGATCTGCTCCAGACTCAAGCCTAAGACTTTTAACTACAGTAAAGAGGAAAATAACACTTAAAATAACAAAGTCAGAAAATACAATTGTCTTCTATAAGACAGTTTTCTTTTTCTCTTTGAAATCTCTACCTTATGGTGAAGCAAAAGTTCATTTTTCTTTTTTTTAAATTGCAGTTTTATTTAGCTACTGAAGTTCTAGAAAAATGATGCAAGTGGTCCTATAAAGATATTACTTTTTAAATGTAGATTAAACACAGTGCTCATGGAGAGGATAACCATGACAGATGAAGGCACGTGTTCAGGTACACTAAGTAAATTCCCAAAGCTAAGTCTCCACAGTGCTCAATGAGGGGACATGGTCACTGTACATATCCAGTTGTATGGGATTCTTGCTTAGTTGCTTTGGCCTCTTGAAAATTCCCTAAAGCAGGAGGAGGGTGGATTGTCTCTGGGAGCAGGGATTGAATGGAGCAGGGGAGAGCACGAAGGGGGACAACTGTAACTGAACAACAATAAACACAATTCCCTAAGGGGAGTTTCATCATTTGATGTTAACAATCACTGTGTATCTGCTATGCACACAATAGTCACTATTCACAATGAAATGGAGCCCTTAGCCAAAGTCCAGGATTTGTAGGAACTATAAAAGAAGCCAGTGTTAAGAAGTGATGGGGAAAAAAAAACTATCAAGAAGCTACTTTAGAAACTTATACTAAGAAAACAACCATATATATATATACACAAAGATGTTCATCACATGGTTATTTATAAAGGCAAGAAACTGCAACAACATGAATACCCAGTAACAGTGGATTACTTAACTAAGTTATTAACTATCCTAACAAAAGAAAGTCTTGCAGCCATTAAAAAGGGATAATGTAGATCTACATACATTGTTACTGGAAAAATATTCACAACATACTGTTGAATTCATTATATTTTTGTTTTATACACTACACACAGAAGCACAGATTAGTCTGGAAGAATATAGACCAATATATTAGCAATGTTTGTCTCTAGGTGATTAAACGTCAGTCCTTTTTACAAATGAAAATAGTATTGTTCTTGTTATTTAAATGCCAACTTTGAGAAAGTAGAGTTCTTTAAAGCAGCCTTTTTATTTCCCATGTTTAGTATTTATTAAATATATATGGAGAAATTTTTTAAAATCTAAATGCAATTTTCAATATCCTTTTAAAAGATCTTTGTTGAAGAAAGTTATTTGTTCCAACATTGTAACATTTTTAACTCACTGTAAATATTATTTTCCAAAATGAAAACCATAAAGCTATTTTATCATAAACTTGAAAGCTAAAATTACTTAACTATATGAGAAAATGCTGAAGATATAGCACTGAATGAATAAAAAGGGATAGAAAACTAAATATACAAAATATACACAATTTAGTAATACACACACATGCCAGTAAATCTGCACAAAAGAAAGTGTTTGCAGTAAATGCTTCTGATGGCTGAAACTATGAGTGTTTTTTTCTCCTTTCTACTACATTTACAATTTTTCTAGAGTAAGTATCTATTACTTCCAAAATCAGACAAATAATAAACAGTATAAATTGTTTCAATAAGCATACGGGACACAAAATCTTGTGTATATTTGTTGCATCAATAACTGGAGCAGGCACTTTGTTTTTTGCTTTGTATTGTTTTGTTTTTTTGAAGTGCTTTCTCATTATACTCATTTGGAAATCTCTGGTAGTGGAATCTGTTACTTAAGCCCTGAATAATGAAGAATGCATAACTCTGAATTCATTTCAGCTTCTTCCTGGCACCTAATTAAAGGAGTGACACAGCTCTTACGGCCTTGGCTACTTTCCTCTCACACAATGCTACAGCTCCCAGACAGTCTAACAGAAAAGGGGAAAAATCAATAGCTTCGAAAGTCAGCATAATTATCCGAAACAAACTACAAACCTTGGAATGCTACATTACTCAATTCCTTCCTGACTTAATTAATGACACCAGACCAGACTATAAATTTTATCCAACGGGAACCATGTCCTACTCTCATCACTCTGTCCCAACACCTAACTGGCACATGACAGGCATAGTAAATGTGGGCAAATGAATGACTAAATGGGTGATTTATGCTGGGCTCTGCCATCTTCCTTCAAATACTGCTGGCCGTTTTATAACATCCTTGGTGCTAACACTGTGGAAGCCGACGGCGTGCCATGAGGTCACATTTCACTGTTATATATTCTATTACTGATGCAAGTAATAGGCAAGGGGTAGGTCCCAGGAAGCAGCTCTGCTCATCATTATGGCTTCATAATTAGCGATTATTCAGCACCTCATCCTCTCAAGGTAAGTAAGTAATGCCACTCACAGCTAAGGCTTAGGAAGGCCAAATAAATTTTTCAAGTTAAAAAAAGTTAATAAATGAAAGAACCAGGATCAAAACCTGATTCTCTGAGGTCAGAAGGTCCAGACCCTTTTTACATGGGAACCAGAGTCCTGTCATCTCACCAGTCAGGTGCAGATGGCTGTAGATTCTAGACTAATAGTCTCCCTTAATTCTCGTCATAACCCCATGAAGTGAGTTAGAATATTATACTGTTTTTCAGGTGACAAAATGAAATAGAGATGTTAAGCAGCTTGCCCGAGGCCGCAGAGCTCCCAACAGAGACAACATGGAATGAAGAACTACAAAATATTATTAATCGATGTTTATCAACTCCATCATAAGAGACTGCATTAATGATATTCAGTCAGCATCGCTTCCAAGATGACTCACAACTCTGTCAGAAGAAAAGCTGGCCACACTCCACACTAACATATATAATCATTCAATTGATGCAACTAGCTTCCTAAATCCTCCCCTCCAAAATGAAGAGTAATGGGGCTCCCAAAGCTGCAAACCACCACTCTCATTTGCAAGGCAAAGAACAAAGGTACAAATGTATTTAAATATGTTAAAGTTACAATCAAATCAACAAACACAAAATGTGTTTCATCCCCCTAGCCTTTTCCCTGGACAAATATACCTACGTGACAAACCTCAAACACGACTCAGACTTAGGCTTCTCGGACTCCAAGAAGTTTGGTACTGGACCTGGCAACACAGGGAGAGGATCCCCCAAAGTGTACCCGTGACCCCCTCGATCCCACATCCAAGTTCCTTCCACAGCCTCCTTCTCCCACAAAGAGCTGTTCCTTGGCCATTGCTTGAGCCTAGGAGTGCACACAGTGGAGGGACAAGCCACCCTCAGGCCAGGGGATGGGGGAAACGCCCCATGTAGGCAGACAGGCTGTGAAAGTGGTCTCAGGTCATTTGGGCAGGGAATCCCGAGGTCTACAAAGGTGCCACTGCTGCTCTGCCTTCTGAAAGAAGGGGTGAAACCACAGGAAGAGCAGCACGTGGGCTCCTCTGGCCAGGGCCTAAGGTGGCCACGGATGAGAAGCCAATCCAGCTCTCACACAAGCTTTCAACAGAGACAGCTGCTTCTAGAAAATCCCTCAAAATGCATCCCCTCTCCCTACCCTTCCCTAACCAAGACCTGGGCATCTATCAGAGTACAATTCATTCACTCCTCTTCCAGGTGTCAAAGCATTTACAGTTTATACTTTCCAAATTTGTCTCTCAATGACCTGCTATTTTCTGGGTTTTAAAATCCCATCAATTGGGTTGGTTTTGTTTCTCTAAAGCAGTCGTTCTCAGCCAGGCCCAGTTTTTTGTCCCCCTGCCAAGAGACATTTTGATAAGTCTGAAGATATATGTGTTTGTTTCCATTAGTGGACAGAGGCCATGGGTGTTGCTGAACATTCTACAACGCACAGAACCTTTACAATGAAGAATTATCCAGCCCGAAATGTGAGTAGTGCTGAGACTTAGTAGTGCTGAGACTGGGAAACACCGCTCTAAAGAGAGAACTCTTAGAACAGAGAGGATGCCATTGACAACTTTGATTCCCACACGGCCAAGTGGGGGTGCTAGACGTCAGTAAGTGTTTGTTGACTGACTGACTGACTGGCTATCTGGTCACACTCCTTCGTAAAACATTTGTTCATGCAGTAATTTGACAAAAATGAGGTGAGCCAGGAACCATGCTCAGCTCTGGGAATGCAAATATGAATGAATCAGCAGAAAAGGCAGACAAAACGGTACTTCTAACACAGCATGAAAAATGCACCTGTCACTAGCAGATATTAGATATTTATATATTTTTCTGTTCATTACGCCTCCCCTCATTAGCCAATAAACTTCAAGAAAGTAAGAATTCTGTTAAGTTCACTATTATAGTTCTAGTGTCTTCTACAGTAATGGTGGTAGACACATAGTAGTAGATATTTTGACTAAATGATAGAAATGCAGTAATCTGTACAAAGTATTAAAAACTAAGAAGCCGGGAGAAGCTACTAACACAGCATGAGAAGGAAGGAAGGAGTAAGGGACGCTGCCTTGAGCAAAGCTAATGTAAATTAAGCTCTAATTATATGCCAGAAACAGTTCTAAGCATTTTCAACACAGTATGTATTCTAATGCTCACAACAATCCCGCAAGAAGCTCACAGACACAAGAAGTCAAGGAAACGGACAATGACAGCTGACTTGGTGGAAAACACAGCGCATGGTGGAATCGGGATTTGAGCACATCGCAGTTTGCTCTTAACCACTACACTGCATGGCCAAAAAAATGAGTAAGAATTGGCAAGGTGAAGAGCAGCAGATGTAGCCTTGAAGGAAAACATCCCAGGGAGAGAGAATGACCCAAGAAAAACCAAGGCCGCCTGCCTTATTTCAGGAACTATAACCCTTACCCAAATTACCACAGCCTAAAGAGGAAAACTGATGAAAGATGATGCTGGAGAAGTAATCATGGCCACATCATAAGAGATAACATACAGCAATGTTTCATTTATCCAAGATTACCAGGGAAGGAGCATAAGGCTTTGAATCTAATCTGGGTTAGAAAGCCAACCGTACCATTTTGCTAAAGGATCTCATTGAGCTTCCCTTGCCTTATCTGTAAAATAAAGAACATACAAATATCTACTTTATTAAGTAGCTGTGGGCAAAAAGATAACAAATATAAGAACTAAGAACCAGGCCTGGTACATTTTGTGTCCCGTAAATATTAATGATTTATTTTTGTTACTGTGGTTGTTGTTCATTAAGTTTTTTTCACATTTGTAAATCTGCAACATAATTGAAGCTTATTTTCTCAATCACTACCACTTAGTAAACCATCGTTTTCCTCAGTGAATTCCACAAGTCCCCCAACTTGGCTCACAGAAAACTTACATCCCAGATATGTAGATTGCTGCACCTATGTCTCATTCCCTCCGCCTCCAGTGCCCTCTGCAGCCACCAGGGCTACTGTGGAAATCCCTGAAGCTTCTGGTATGCTTCTAGATTCAAAAATAGGGACAGAAAAAAAAGCTGTATAAAGCTAGAACTGCTAAGAGTAGTGTTTCATTCAGAGTCTGGGAAAGGAAGAGGAACAGGGCTGCTCAGAGTAATAGCCACCACCCACTCCATTTTACTGGGTGCCAGTACTTTGGCGTGTTACCCAGTCCCCAAATCCACAAATAACAGTGATGTGTCATCTCTGCTGAGAGCTGGCACACAGCCAGTGTCCTTGGATATTTGATGTTTGTTCATTTCACTCTTTTTTTTAAGTGTAGTAATGTATTTAAAGGGTTACTATAGTGCCTGGTATAAAGTAAGGGATTGGTAATTTTTTTGCTGCTGTTTTTATACCTTTTTTTATTAAATTCACTGGGGTGACATTGGTTAATAAAATTATATAGGTTTCAAGTACACAATTCTATAATACATCATCTGTATATCGCACTGTGTGTTTACCACCCAAATTCGAACCTTTTCCCATCACCATATATTTTACCCCATTTACCTGAAGACACATCTTAAGCTCATTCACAGATTGTTACCTGGGATTTCCGGCCAAGACAGAGGCATAGGTAGACACATCATGCCTCCTCACACAACCAAAAGAAGGAAAACAACAAACTTATCAACAAAAAATAATGAGAACTATTAGAAAATGGAACTGTATTGAAGTCTGACAACCAAGGAGTTAAAGAAGCAACATTCATCCAGATGGGTAGGAGGGGTGGAGATGGGCAGCTGGGGTGGAGAGAACGTGCCTCAAGTCCACGTGGCTAGTGGAGCAGGCAGTCCCACATTCACATGCGGATAAACCAGGAGGAACAACTGGGGAGTGGGACGGACTGCTCAACAAACGGCCCCAGCACGGGCAAATAAAGCCTCAAAACTCTGATTGAAAACACCGGTGGGGATTGAGGTGGCAGCAAGAGAAACTCCCAGCCTCATAGAAGCATTCCTTGGAGAGACCCACAGGGTTCTAGAATGTACATAAGCCCACCCACAGGGGAATCAGCACCAGAAGGGCCCACTTTGATTGTGGAAAGCGGAGGAAGTGACTGAAATCCAGGAAAGATCGAAGCAAGCGCCACTGCTCCCTCTCGAACCCCTCCCCCACATACAGCGTCACAACCCTGCAACGTGGGTTGCCCTGCCCAGGTGAACAGCCAAGGCTCTGCCCCTCAACAGGTGTGTCAAGACAAAAAAAAAATGGCCCAAACAAAAGAATACATCAAAGCTCCAGAAAAAATACAAGTAAGCAACGAAGAGGTAGCCAACCTATCAGATGCACAGTTCAAAACACTGATAATCAGGATGCTCACAGAATTGTTGCGAATGGATGCAAAATAGAGGAAAAAGTGAAGGCTATGCTAAGTGAAATAAAGGAAAGTATACAGGGAACTAACAGTGAGGGAAGGAAACCAGGACTCAAATCAACAGTTCGGAACAGAAGGAAGAAAGAAACATTCAACCAGAAAAGAGTGAAGAAATAAGAATTCAAACAAACGAGGAGAGGCTCAGGAACCTCCTGGGACAACTTGAAACATTCCAACATCTGAAACACAGAGGTGCCAGAAGGAGAAGAGGAAGACAAAGAAATTGAAAACTTATTTGAAAAAATAATGAAAGAAAACTTCCCCAATCTGGTGAAGGAAATAGACTTCCAGGAAGTCCAGGAAGCTGAGAGTCCCAAAGAAGTTGGACCCAAGGAAGCACACACAAAAGTACATCATAATTACATTACCCAAGAGTAAAGATAAGGGGATAATCTTAAAAGCAGCAAGAGAAAAGGAGACAGTTACCTACAAAGGAGTTCCCATAAGACTATCAGCTGATTTCTCAAAAGAAACCTTGCAGGCAAGAAGGGGCTGGAAAGAAGACCAAAATATGAAGAGTAAATGACAACAAACTCACAACTACCAACAACTGAACCTAAAAAACAAAAACAAACTAGGGGCTGAAAGGGGCTGAAAAGAAAACCAAAATATGAACAGTTAAATGACAAGAAACTCACAACTATCAACAACTGAACCTAAAAAAACAAACACAAACTAAACAAACAACAAGAACAGGAACAGGATCACAGAAATAAAGATCACATGGAGGGTTATCTGCAGGGAGGTGGAGCGGGGACAACAGGGGAAAAGGTACAGGGAATAAGAAGCATAAATGGTAGAGGTTAAGAATAGTATAGGAAAGGGAGAAGCCAAAGACCTTATATGTATGACCCATGGGCATGAACTATGGTAGGGGAATGATGGTGGGAAAGGGTGTACAGGGCAGAGGGGAATAAAGGGGAGAAAAAAAATGGGACAACTGTAATAGCACAATCAATAAAATATATTTAAAAAAACAATTCTAAAAAAAAAAAGCAAAAGAAATTGTTACCTGGCTTCCACCTACCTTCCAATCTACCTTTCTACTATGTTTTTTCCCATGTACTACTTACTAACCCTGCATACAAGAAGCACACCAGGCACTTTCAAACTTCCCTGCTTTGGTCTTTGCTATTGTCTCTGCCTGGAGCATCCTTCTGCCCTCACCTCCTACTATTACCCCATCTTACCATCCTTCAAGGCTTAGTACAAGCACCACCTCCTCTCTGATTTCCCTCCTTTCGACAGAATTAAATGCCACGTTCCACAAACTTCCCCAACACTGTACTTGTGTTTCTATTGTTGTGACTAACATATAGTATCCAGAGGTATGTGGTGAGCATCATTCTAGGTGCTTTCTGTATGCTCCCACGTAATTTGCACTACAAACTTGTATAACATGATTACAAACCCCCTTTTACCCATGGGGAAACTGAAGCTCTGCGATGAACTTACCAATGATCACGCGATGAGAAAGGGATACATCCAGAATTCCAACCCTGTTCTGACAGCTCCTGAATCCCTAAGCCTTTCACTCAGCCCTGCTGCCTCTCTTTGATGGCCCTTTTTCCAGATGGTTAGTTAACTGTACACATGCATGCCTGTCCCATGGGTTTACAGCAAATTCCTTGATGGCAGGGACCAGGGCGTGTTCATCTTTATAAATACATAATGTATTCACTTACACAAGGTTCTAAGGAGAATAAAACGAGACAATACATTGAAAGTACTTAGTATAGTGCAATACAAATATTAAGTACCACATTATTTGTTGGTTTTGTTGTTGTTGTCATTGTTACCAGGTCAGGTGACAAGAATAAAGCCTTGCACATAAATTCTGAAATAAGTTAACTTCTGAGAAGCAAATAAAACGGATAAGGACAGGGAGAGCCAAAAGCCACTTCGGCTTGGCATTTCCCCACACTACTTGACTGCTCTGTCCGAAGCAACAAAGAGCTGCATAGAAACTTCCTTAAGTTTCTGTGATAGGGTCAAATGATTTCTCCACCTTTCTATTGCCACGTGGGTGTTAGGAAAACTTCCTATTCAGTTCAACTCTTTCAGCCTTGTTACTTTCTGGTTGCCCTTTCCTATGGGTTTTGTCAAGGTTCCCCTCTGAGAAGTGAGGACTTAAGTTGTGGTCTGGGAGAAAATCAGAAAAATAAGTGGAAGCACAGGGGGCCAATGCAATGTGAAATTCTCATAAACAGTGAAATACTTTCTTTTGTCCTCAGAGCATTTCACAGCACTTCCAGCCATCATATTTCCTTACTCATTTGTTTTCATCAGCCGCCCCCTAGCACAGGTAAGCTTTCTCAGAGGAAGCAATCTGTCCACCCTACTCACTCCTATCCCCTAGGGCCTAACTCATATCTGCTCCATAGCAGTCACTCATTAAATGGTGGTCAATCGATCACATTTTTATATATGTATATATGAATATGTACATATACATGATATCATTCCATGGTTTATGAATAAAAATGTGCATATATCCCCATACATAAGTACATATTGCACATTTGTGTATATATTTATATTTACAGTCTGCACAAATATGTACATGTATATATGTATATATGTATATGTATATATGTATACACAGGTATATGTATATATTTGTGCAGAAGATATTTCAAACTGGAAAATGCAGGTACCTGTTTGCCAAAGTAGGGTTTCCTACACATAATACAGTCTTCTGTCTAACCTAATATTTAGCAAACAAACACTACTACTCCCACACTAACAATCCAGATGGTTAAAAGAAAACAGTGGATTTTTTAAAAGATTTTATTTATTTTTTTTAGTGATTTTATTTGAGAGGGGTAGGGAGGGAGAAAGAGAGAGGGAGAGAAACATCAATGTGTGGTTGCCTCTTGAGCACCCCCTACTGGGGACTTGACCTGCAACCTAGGCATGTGCCCTGACTGGGAATCGAACTGGTGACCCTTTGATTCTCAGGCCAACATTCAATCCACTGAGCCACACCAGCCAGGGCAGAAAACAGTGGACTTTAACATGAGAATAAAATAATTTTTGACTTAATAAGTCATGATACTTTTATGATCATTTTATACTCCTCATCCCTGTTTATTAGTTTAAGTGTGAGGGGTGTAATGTGGGTAGATATGGCCCAATCAAGTTTCTTTTCAAATTTGGCAGGTGATACATTCCAAATTCATATGCACTGGCAAGCTGTCCTTATTTAAGTTGTAATTTATACAGAAAATTGTAATTTTAACAATTATAATAACAACATTGACTGGGTAAGTGTGCCAGACACTTAGCATTAGTTTTTTCTTTTATTTAACCCTTATACTAACCCTGCAAGGTAGATGTTATTATCCCATTTATAAAAAAGGAAACTAAGACTCAAAGAGATCGAATAACTTGCCAAAGATGCTCTGCTGTTTACCTAGTCATGACATAGTCTAAAAATTCAGGTTTCTACTCTGAAACAAACTCTTTTCAGTAAACAACCGTCTCTCACACCATTTTACAGACACTACGTTTGAGGGGTAAGTGTTTAGGCAGTTTTTATAGTGTGCATTCCATAAGTAATTCTCTGTACAGAGAGACAGACCAAATGACAGTCAAACACTCGGAAGATTACTCCAGGCTACAGACAGCAAGGGGCAAATGTGTTTCCGAAACTACCAGCCTGTGTTTCTCAGAATATGAACCATTTTCCACTTGATTATGTCCTACAAAAGAAATCTACTCTCTAACAGAGCTTCATTATTCCTCCTCCTATACAAAAAAAAAAAAAGGACTCTTTCATTGCAAACCAATGGGAAGTTCTTAACTCATTTCCTTATACTACTTGAAATGAAAGTACTTTCTGTCTTTAGAGAAAAGAATTGCTGGATGCTATGCCTTTTGGGTGCTTTTGAGTCCAACATCAATACTGTGGAGGTGAAAGAAGATTAACCCTTATATCCTTTTAAGGGGAGTGGGGTGATTTTAAACTTAATGAAAGAAGAAATCTATAAAAAGTGAGAAAAGAAGAAAAGTCTTCCCTTTCAGTTTAAAGGAGAATTCAGCAACCTACGCTAAAAGAATTGGCTATTAGCTCTTTGACCTTCTTTCCAGGAGCAGGCCTGAAATGAGAAGGGAAACCATACGTTTTTTAAGTTGTTTTTTAAATTCATAGATTCTGAACATTTGTAACAGTAATGAAAAATGTTTACAATGGGTTCTCACCTGCCCATATACTGCTTGAAAGAGCCTCTGCAGAGCTAAGAAAATACTTCCCATTCAGACCACTAAAATCACAAAAGAGCCAACTGCAGCATCCTCAGCCCCAGGGACTGATGGAGAAAGGATGCCTGGCAGTGGTGGGAGCACTGGTGGGGGACACCAACAGCCCAGGGAAGTGGACAGGAAGGGAAGCAGCTCTGCCTTCCTTCCAATCCACATAAAACCCCTCCTGCCAAGAACTTATTTTTAGATGCTTCAACTGAAATTCCCAGAAAGAAAAGGAAACTACAGCCTCTGAGTGATCCTCGGAATTCCGGTATCCAAACTGGTTATAGTTTTGTGTTTGTTTTCTGATTTAAAGTCCTTTCTTAAAGCAGTCTCCCAGGTTTCAAAAGGCTGCCCCAGGCTAAGCCAAGGGAAAGACCTGGGAGGGTTTGAGGTTTTGTGATGAAAATCCCAGCAGGGAGGCTTCAAAGGTACGTGACCTTGGGGAAATAGCTCACCCTTCTACAGACCCAGTTCGTGGTTGGTAAGATGGGGTTAACATCTGTTATGAGAAAGTTGTTGAGACCTCAACATAAATATCACATACCACCTGGCTCTTAGTGGGGCATCCGTGAGTGCCCTGTGTTTGTTATGGGCACACTGCACAAAGCCACTGGAGCCTGGCTGAGTGTGCATGTTTTCACTGCCCAAGACTTGGCCATTACTCCCTCATTAGTGATTTATGTTGCCAACCATTTACCTAACCTCATTAAGGCATCCCCTACCTGCTTCTAGCTTTCTATAGCTTCAAACGTCCGCAGAGACCGAGAAATAAATTCTCATTAAGGGCTAGGCATAAAGTTCGCCAGAGTTTCCCTTCCCACCAGTTATTTCCTAATGGCTGAATACAACTCAGGCTTGGCCAGAAATGCGCACAAAGCAGGTGTTTGCACACCTCTTGGAGTAAGGCGTGGGAAGGGCTTCTGACTGAAGTCTCCAGGTTGGGAATGGAACGGAAAGGGAGTAGGACAAGAAAGCCTGGATGAGAAGGGTTGCCTCTGCGAGGCGGGCGTCGCTGGTGACCCTGTTCTTGGCTCACTGGGAGGAAAGGACGCGAGCGGGGAGGAGCCGGGAGGGCAGGAGTACCTGAAAAGTCTGGCCGCTGTCTGGTTCTTCCTCCACGCCGTGCCCTGTTGCAGCACCGCCTGCACGATCTCCTTCTCGTTGGGCAGCCGGTAGACGGGGAAGATGTAGAGCCAACAGAGGACCACGACGCAGAGGGCACTGGCTCCCACTGGCAGCCGGGTCCGCGGGAACTTGCACGCCAGTATAGCCATGGCCCCTCTGGACGTGTGTCGCCGGGCCCGGCCGCAGGGGCTCATCGCAGCCCCAGGGTCCCGGGGTGAGGGGCGGGGGGCGAAGACCACAGCCTCAGCACCACGATAGGCGAAGTGGCAGCGGAGGGCGCCCCCACCGCCGGCCCCCCATGCACACACACCTTTCACTTTCTTGCTTGCACTTGCACAAACGCTTCTTCAGCCCTCACGGCCCCAAAGGTCGGAGCAAGGATTTTTTAAATGCAACTTTTTCAAGGATTTTTTCTAAGGGAAGTGGCTAGGGGCAAAGTCACAAGCTGTGGCCATGGTCGCTTCCCCTAAAGAAGGCGGGCATTGGGGGTCTCTGCAAGCGCGGAGAGCGACGGCGGCGAATCGCTCCCCCTGGTTCTGCAGCATCACTGTCGTTCTCCTCTTGTGTCCGGGGAGTCGCTGGGCTTCCTCCCAGACACGGTCCGCGCCGTCCCCTTATGAAAGATGCTCCTGCGCCCTTCGCAGTCTCTCTCCGCCTCCCGCGCTGCCAGGCACCCCCCCGCCCTCCAGACGCGCTCTCCGCGCCGCGCCAAGTCCTTGGAAATTTCCACAGCGGCCCGGGACCGCTACCCTGCCTCGGGCTTCTCCGCCTCGTCAGCCAGGACCCTCGCTCCCCACCTCTCCCGGAGAAGAAAAGAATTCGCTCTCATCAGTTAATTCAGCAGCGCGCCGCAGCCTTCCGCTGCGCCCCGGACTTCGCAGACAAACGCCCGGGGATTGGTGGAAATCAAGGTCCCCCTCCCTCCCCCACTCGCAAAATTGCCTCCTTCGACCCGTTCAGATCCGCGACGCTCGGCTGGAGCGTGCGGCCCTCTATTCCGCCCTTGCTCTTTGGAGATAGATGCAAACAATAAAAAATTATATATATACATACGCATATACATATATGTGTATATATATATATCCTTCAGTGTGGCACAGACTGGCTAGTAACCTGACCATTACACATGCAGCTGGCGTGCAGGAACTGTCACCTTGCCGGGTCACTCTGGTCTCTCTGTACCTGGTTGGTTTTTAACCTGCAGTGAGACGCGAGGTGGCCGGGGGAGATTTATCTCTTCCTGGGCTCCCACCCTCATCACCGGGTCCCAGAGCCGCAGCTCCAACACCCGCGCGCGCGCGGGCGCGCGCGTGCACACAGACACACCGACGCTCACGGGCCCGCGCGCGCGCGACAGAGACAGATGGTGCGTGCACGTCGGAGTCCTCCGCCTGCCCTCCGCCCTGCAGGGAAAGGCGTTGCTGCATCCAGATGTGTAGGTAGCTGGTTCCCAAGCACTCACACCTCACGACGAGACAGTGACTTGGAGGCCCGTTCGCCAACTCTACCTTTTAAGTTAAAGGGCCCTTGTTCTCAGTGGTCTTTCTCGCTCCACGGACTAGTTCTTCGAAACCTCGACCTTGGAAAAGTGCCACCCGTCTGGACCCGCGGAGCGGATGAACCCACTGTTAACCGTTTATGCTTGCCTTGGCGTCCTACACATAGCTCGAGTACCTCCTAGCGGTTGCTTGTTCCGTTTGCTTAAGCATTGTGAAGCATAAAGTGTGCAAGGACAAAGAAAGGCAGCTGACTACTAACCAGGTTGGCTTAGCAATCAGAAAAGCAGAATCTACGGCCTTAGCTCCATGTGCTCAGTCGACCAGAATGCAGCGCCTAGTGCAGCCAACACTGACTTCTATGTGGCCTGATATCTTTCTCCACAAAGAAGTGGGACTTGAGAAGTTGATAGAAAGTTATTTACCAAAAACAACCAAGTGCCGTTGTAGCCTCATTCTTCCAATACTGCCATATTCTCTTAAGAGCATGAACCTGAAGGGCAGAAAAGTTTGCAACCACAAAATATGCCTCTTTGGGTTATTGATTATTTTAAACTGGTTATTTTTAAGGCCCAGCAGGCTCAAGAAGAACTTTCGACCTTCCTTCTAAGTGCTAAAGGAATTTAAGATGAAAGGCTTATACCAGGCTTTAGGAAAGAGCTCTCACCATTGATAGTGGTAGTTTAATCTGAGCTAGGTGTGGCAGACAGGGAGGAACCTTTGTGTCCTGTGGTCTCTGCACCTCCGCATTAACACTTTTCACCTCCCTGTGACTCCTACCTTCTTCCCCAGATTGGCGTGCATACCTCCTTTTGTCTTACTGTTTTGAGGTATACCTTCTTTCTTCCATGGAATGTTTTTTCTTCTGCCTCACAAATCCAATGCACCATTCATGGCCAACCCAACTAACTGGCTAGGCATTTCTCTCTGGGTCTGTTCCTCCACCAACTAAAACACAAGCTTTATGGGGAAGGACCTCAATCAGTGTTTGTGGTTTCTGTTCTGTCCTTTGACCTTCTGTTCTGAATGTCTATAGTATTTGCTGGCTCTAACAGATGATAAAACATTTAGGTGTGTTGTGTTACTAGCATTTTTCATATGTAACTTTGTCTCAGCAACTGGGCAGTAAGAAGAGTATTTGGTCTCTCATATCAAATGACAAGCCTGTACATTTGATCCAAATGAGGATTTCACATGACATGCTTACATGTCTGAGGGAAGAGCAGGAACAATATTTTACATTTTATTCATATTCCTCCTGGTACCAATTCGGGTTTGAATACATATATACTCAACAAATAATTATTGCTTGATTGTTCGCTTGATAAATTTGAGGGCCTCAAATTCATTCAGCCTGTTTGCTAAGGCAGCACTCTTTAAGAAAAAGTATAAACTCCCACAGGTTAATGTTTTAAATGAAATATTTTACTGATACTTAGCTATCTGGTTTATATGCCTGATAGTAGATAGTTTAAGCATCGTTTTATACTTCTGCATCCGAGTATACGTACAGGATTTGCTCAAGAAACAACTTTTAAAACCATGAATGTTCACTTACTGAACTAGTAAACACTCCGTGCAAAGCTACTTTATGCCATAAGTAAACTTGCTGGGTGGTGCATCTGTGACAACAGAGATGTAATGAAAGCCTGTGTAAGAGACAGAAGCACTGCAGGATTGCAGCCATGGAGAAGAGAGGGAAAGAGGCACCCCTCATTGGAAGGTTGAGAGAAAACAAGATGCGGAAAGATGACCAGAGGGAATGGGACACACACAATTTATCGTCTAGCTTGAATGTTAATGGGTGTGAAGACAAACATTAATAGTCACATAGAAATGTCTTATTAAAAGATTAAATAAAATTTTCGATGATTTGAGACAAAAACATTTTAAATATCACCCTTTCTTCAGTCTCCTCTCAAATTCTTGTCAGAATGCCTTGGAATGGAAAGAAAAAAAAAACACAAAAATATGTCTTTTTCACAACCAGTTACAACACCAAAGCAAACAGCATTGTAGAATAAATATAGTTTCTCTGAATAAGTGCATTTGCTTATCTTCATTTCCTCTCGTGACCCCACTGAAAGGACAGTAAAGGAATAAAAGAGACATAAGCTCAAAATAACAAGAGAAAAAAATGGAATACAAAAATGGACAAACATGTCAAAATGTTCATAGGCAGATAAGCAATCGAACAATGGTAACTAATTTATCAACCTGGAGAAAGCTCTGGGCCTTCAAGTGATAGTGTGTGTGTGTTGCGGGGGAGGGTCAAGTAGACTAGACAGAAGCCAATCACAAGAGAAGAATTCTGAGATGTTCTAAATTAAATTACAGCTGCTGGAGAGTGAGAGAAAGTGATGGGAATAATTAACCAGTTAATGTCTCTGGACCAGTTAACAAAAGACTGCTCACATTTCTCAGTGTATGTGGGAGCTTTCAGTCAACCACCAGGAGTCTATTAGCTGACCGCTGCATCCTGACTATGCATGAACTCTCAGGACTGTTACCCGTAACCAGTCAAAAGTGGTAAATATTTCTTCTTTACAGACTGTGCTTCTATCACAGAACTGCCCCTACTTCACTTTCTCCCCCTCCCTTATCTACAGCCAATATAAATTCTTTCAAAAACAATTTACATCTTTCTTCCCCAAAACATGATGTATTAACTCCAGGACGGTGGACATGTTTCCTTCTCCACCTAATGCTGCTGCTGGTGGTTTAAACTTCATGCTCCAGGACCAGGTCTTTTTCTGGTAAGCATATGGCTCAATAAACCTTTTCTTTTAAAAAGGTTTTCGGCTGTGGAAGTTAAGTGTTTTTATGTTTAACACCAAAAAGAATAAGGCTAATTTGCACAACAGAGTTCTCAAAAGGCTCAGAACTTAGTGGCACCTGGTACTTCTGGAGGTAGAGTGATGGATAAAACAAAATAAGAGTTTGTTTGAAAGTCTCTAAAAAGGACAATGAAGCCTTTAGATCTCATCCTCCAGCCTCGCTTAAAACAGGAAATTACTTCTCTAGAAACTGACCAGCACAAAGGAGAAGACCTATAGGTTCTGATATGTTCAGGAGCCCTCCAATCGAACACTCACATCCCTGCCTAGTGCTGTATAGTAAAGCCCACCAGTCAGTACTCTCTATTAACACAGACCCACCAGCCTCTTTGTTAGGCTTCATTCTTAAATAAGAGTAGAGAGTCGAGGACCACAGGTATTTGAAGAGTGTCCAACATAAGCCATCAAAATTCCTAGAGAAATATTTTTTCCAGTTTGGAATTCTTTGCCCAACCAAAATATGATTCAAACATGAAGGAGAATAGACACTATCAAATGCAAAATCTTAAAAACTTTATACTCATGCATTTTTTTCCTGAGAAGATATTGGTGGTCCTCCACTAAAATAAGAGGTTTACCAAGAAAGAAGGAGCGAAGGATCCAAAAATCCAGGGCTTTTATTCAGGAAAAAGAGACAAAGGAAATTGCTAGGGAAACAGGTGTGTCTCAGATCAAAAGAATAATCAATAACTTCTGGCTTCAGCTCAGAAATAGCTTGGAAGTGGTAACTCCCAATGTTATAAGAGAGCTGAACAAGCCGAAAGTCAGCAACTGAGGTTACAAGGCAAATAACCACCCCCAATCTGCAGAAATAGGCATGTCCAGAGCCAGAGTTGATATGTGTCTCTGGAGCAGACAATTTGGAATGGATAAAAATGGAATTGGCAGAATCTGAGAGTGGACTAAGGAGAAACTTCTGGAAATCACATTCAGGTGGGCCACCAATTTTTGTGAGTTTTACCTCCAGGAATCTCACCAGCTCAACAGGGTGAAAAACTGAGCAATGTCCTCTCAAGGCCCTGGAAGGTGTAGAGAAAGAGTAACCGTTGTGAAATATGACCAGAGCAGTCTCCACAACAAAGTGTTACTATCTACAGAAAAATACCATATAATAGCCTTGTCCCTCCTGGAAGAAGGGCATTTATCCCACTTCAATCCCCAGTGGCTTCCTGTCTCATCTAATCTGGGGAAATAAAAGTATGAAGCACTTCTGAAGTTTACAGCCCAGGGACTAAGGCCCACTAAAGACTAAAATTTAATCATAAGATCACGGAACACTTCCCTCTCCCACAACTTACCACCACACTAATAGGGATCCAATATTAATTATATCGGTGCATTACAGCTAAAAAAAAAACCAAGATGCAAATTCCCTGAAGAAAAATACTTAGGAAAGCCTGAAGTCAATAGGTGAGTCAAAACCAGTGACACTAGAGGAATTTGGAGCCTCTGGCACTTTAACTAGGGCCAACATTAAACACAGCCAAACTCCCAACCAAATTAACATAAAACTTCACACTAAAGGCATATTTACCTCTGTTCCTATTACCTGGTACATCATGTCTGGCTTTCAACAAAAAGTTATAAGGCATATTATAAAAAAAGAAAAAAACAGCCTGAAGAGACAAAGAAAACATCAGCACCAGACACAGCATAAAACATATGACCCAGGTGTTGGAATTATCCAACAGAGAATTTAAAGTCACTATGATTAAGATGCTAAAGGCTCTAGTGAAAAAACTAGTCAACATGCAAGAACAGATGGCCACTGTAAGCAGAGAGATAGAAACTCTAAGAAAGAATAAAATGGAAATGCTAGACAACAAACACCCAAAAACGTAAATGAAGAGTGCTTTTGATGAGCTCATCAGATGGCTGAGAAGAGAATTAGCAAGCTAGAAGGCAGGAACTACCCAAACTAAAATATGGGTGAATTAACCATTCATTTCAAATGAATTAAATATATAATCAAAATATCAGGAAGAAAAATGGGAAAGAAATAGAGGAAATATTAGAAGTAATTAATCATAGTTGAGAAATTTCCAGAAGTAATGATGGATGTCAAATTATAGATGCAGGGATCTCAGAAAATATCTAGTAAGACAAATACCAAAAAAAAAAAAAAAAAAAAGCCTTACACGTGGTCTTCTATTCAAACTACAGAAACCAAAGAGAAAGAGAAAACGTTAAAATAAGCCAGTAGGGGTGAGAGAAATCGCCTTATTTATAAAGAAAAATAAATTACAAACAACTTCTCATCATGAACCATACATGCAAGAAGCCAATAAAGTGAAATATTTAAAGTATTAAAAGAAAAAATATCACCAACCTAGGATTGTATAGCCAGTGAAAGTGTCCTCCAAAGTGAAAGATAAATAAAAAGACTTGCCCAAACAAAAACAAAAACAAAAACAAAAAAAGGAGGAATTCATCAGTAGCACATCTCCCCTGCAAAAAATGTTTTAAAAAGTTCTTCAAGAGAAGGAAATAGTATAGGTCAGAAACTCAGAGCTACGTAAAGAAAGGAAGAACATCAGAGAATGAATAAATAAAGGTACAATAAAGTTTTTTTTCTTATTTTTAACTTACATAAAAGATTATTGCTTAGAGTATTAGTAGTAATAATATATAGAGTGATTATACCTTAAGGACAAGTGGAATAAAGGACAGCAATGTCAGAAATACAGGGCAGGAGGGAGGAACTGGAAGTACTCTGCTACAAAGTACTAGCACTACACAGAAAGCAATAGGGCATTATTTGAAGGTGGACTTAGACCTACTGAAAATGTGTATTGCCCCCTATTTTCTATCTTGATGGCAAGCCTCCAAAAGAGCCATCTCCACCTGTCTTCAGATATCAAGTCAACTCCCAAGACCCATGAGTTGCTCTTAGTATATTGCAGCCAATATTGGCTAAGGTACAAGGGTTGACACTGTGTATTTGTGGTTTGAAGGAAATGCAAGGTATGTAAGAGTTGAACCTATGAAACTCCTAGGCTCAGTTCATTTTGCGCAAGCCTTAAAACTTCCAATAAGTGTTCTTTTCTGAAGTTCCAGGGATGATTATCAGTAATATACAATAATCATATCAAGCAAGTATTCACCCTCTGAGGCACCATCCTGATTCCATGAAGATGAGCTGTATAGCACTCTATCCACATTCACATCTGGTAGTGTCAAAAGCATAAAGGAGACACACATACAAGGCAAGCAGCAATGGAGCAAATCATCTCCCATCATACACAGTTGCTTCACCAGGCTATCATCTTGATTGACAGCAGGGCACAATATCAGCTACAAATGCCAAACCTGCAATCCGTCCTCTAATTCAAAGACACGTTTCCTCTTGACACTGCAAAATAATGGATAGGATAAACAACCAACATTACCAATTACTCAAATGGCAATTTCAACCTGCTTTTATCATGGAATGTTAAATGAGTCATCATGGAATACTGATTAATATCCTTTCTCTATGTTCCCAAGTACAGTCTTCAGATGAATCTGGTAAGTATGACAGCAATCCGGTTCTCTTCAGGGGAAAACAAACCTGGGGCTTTGCCTAGCATTGACCGTGACTCAACACCCCATCTAAACAGCTGAAAGTAGATTTCCCTTGCTCTGAGATGTTATCTCAAGAAAAAAGTGACGCTAGCATCATCACCCAGTTACACACTACCCTTTGAATCTCCCACGGTTTCCACTTCTCTCCATTTATTACTTTGTTTCAGCCTTCCTGGGTGGGAATCTCTGCCCGACCACATGACAAGCAGCAGCCAGAGCTTTGCCAGAGTTTCCTCTTCGGTCCCTTCCCAGGAAAAGGACTCGAGTTAGAAGGGTTATGGATGATGAAACTATCTGCCTCTGGGCAATGAAATAGCACTCCCACTCAGGCTTGGTTTACCCACGTGGCATGCTCTCCAGTTTACTGTTCCCTGAAGAATACACTGGGTCAAATTCAGAGGAATTAAAAGAGTGTCCTGTTCAATCATTTGTAGAATACAAAACAAAAATAACAAGTAAATTAATGAAACAGACAAAAACAAACTCACAGACACAGACAGAATGGTGATTACCAGAGGGAAAGGAATGTGGGGAGGGTGAGGTGCGTCAAGTGAGTCAAGTATACAGTGATGGCAGGAAACTAGGCTTTGGGTGGTGAGCACGCAATAGAGTACACAGATGTCAAATATAATCTTGTATATCTGGAAATGATATAGTGTTATTAACAAATGTTACCCTGGTACATTTAATTTAAATAATAATAAAATACAAATGTCCTAAATCTTATCTCCCTCTTCCAGACACAAAAGGGTAGTCCCAGACCCAGAACATCTGGATACAGAAAAACAAGGAAAAATTGTGTAAGGTAGAAAGAATGCAGGATTGCTATAAAACCCTACTCCTTTCTTCTCAACTCCACATTCCAGAGACCTGTCCAAAAGTGTCTTCCTTTTACTACCCACACAGTCAGATGAAACAAACAGTAACTCAGCTGAGTCAGCCGCCTTTTCCTGCACTTTCTCCCAGGTTAACAGATATTTTAGTTTCTCATTCCAGTGCCCAACCAAACTTTATTCTGAGTGTGGTGAAGGATATCTGCCTATGCATTACTACTCTTTTCAAACCACTTTTGTACATTGCCAACAGTTGAGTGTATATACATTGGTCCGATGAAATCTAGTCTGAGGGCCAATTAATGTACCACCTGATGCTCGATACCTTAAATGGTATTCTCAGCCATTGCCTCGATCATGGGAGAACACAGACCCAACACAGACACAAATTAAATTACATGTCCACGCCAGGCAGGACCCATGTGAAAGCCAGCTGGGGCCACCAGTGAGAGCTCTGTCAACTCAATGCTATCTCACTCAGAAACTATTATCCAAAACCATCTTCAGGAGACTTTTTTCTTTTTGGTATTTTGTATATCTCTTACCTCATCAGCAACTTTAGAAGGAGGCAAAAGAATCTGTCATTTTCTCACTCAACATCTTAAAACATGAGCATTTCATGCTACTCAGTTTATGTACCGAAGTAGCTGTTTCCAGGGGCTAGACTAAGACAGCCTCTACGTTCCAGTTCCTTTCTGAGCCAACCAACTGGGCTTTTCTGCTTGGCATCTACATAATCCACTTCAATTTATCCTTGGAATACCTCCAGGGATTTCCATTATTGGATTCACTACAAAGCATTGTCTGACTATACATCAAAATCTTGGCAAGGTAATGTTCTTGCTGTACTATGATACACTGCCCTCAATTTCTACTGTTGTTCAGACCTTCTGAAGGAACAGAACAAAACCTTGCTTCTTCAGCCAAGGTTTTACAAACAAACCACTGATCAAATGGAGCAAACTTCTAGACTGCATAGCACAAACTTCTAGACTGCTCCAGTTGGAAACTTCTATCAGGAAACCAGGAAATTCACTTTGCTTTAACTAGGAGAGAAGCCTATGATTCAAGCGATTCATCTCTAAGTGCTGTCAGTTTGCAGGGCAGCTCTTGTTGGTCCTAATGGCAGGTTGGCAGTAGAGTTATGGACACTATATACGTCCCCAGAGCCACAGCAGTAGGGTGCACCTACATGTACCATTTCAATTTTAACACAACTCTTCAGAGCTACTCCTACTTATGGAATGAATCTAATACTACCCAACACATAAAGGTATTCTGGATATCAGAATTGTTTTGGAAAGCTTTCATTGTGGTTTCTTTAGATATTTTGCCTTACTAATGGTATCTCCTCTTCCTTTATGATGTCAATGATATGACTATTAGACCATTTAATATTGTCTCACACTCCCAGTCAAGATGAAGGTGTAGGTAGGCACACTTTGCCTTCTTGTGCAACCATAAGAAGGAACACAACTAACCTCAAAACAAAAATCACCCAGAGCTGCCAGAATATCGAATTCTGTGGAAGTCTGGCAACCAAGGATTTAAGAACCCGTGTTCATCCAGACAGGTAGGAGGGGAAGAACTGGGGAGCCAGGGCAGAAGGGACTTGGTGTGGCAGTGGCAAGGAGGCAGGGGTGAGGTGGCCAACAGAGCAGGTGGTCCCACATTCATGTGTAGTAGATAAAATCAGAAGGGACACTTTCCAATTGGGGAGGGAGAGAATGGGAGAAAAGGTACAGCGATTAAGAAGCATAATTGGTAGGTACAAAATAGACACAAAGATGTTAAGAAAAATATAGGAGGTGGAGAAGCCAAAGAACTTATATGCACGACCCATGGACATGAGCTAAGGTGGGGAATTGCTGGAGGGAAGGTGGGTACCAGGTGGAAGAGGGCAAAGGGGGAATAACTGAAACAACTGTAATAGCACAATCAATAAAATAACCTTAAAAAATAAAAAATTATAGCAAAATTAAAAACAATATTATTGTATCACAAGTCCCTATGTCTCTGTTAATTTAAATTCTATTTTTTCCTCTGTTTTTCAGATTGGATAATTTCACTTAATCTGTCTTCTAATTCATTCTTCTCACTTTCTTCCATTGTGCTATTGAGCCCATTCACTGCTATTTTTTATTTTGAATATTTTATATTTTGGTTCTAAAATTTTGATTTAGTTTATTATTATGTTTCTATTTCTCTGCTAAAACAGAGTGAATTTTGCAAGACCATTTATGCAGGTTGGTCACCTATACTGAACTAATTTTTCTTCCTCGCAGCCAGCAATGATATGCAAACTGGCAACATGCAAAGCTGACAGATTCCAAAATTTAAAGAAAGACTTAAGTCTCTATACTTAATTAAACAAACAACATCTAGGTAAACTCAAGGAAAACTAAGTCCAAATACATCATAGGAAAATTTCTGAAAACCAAAAATTAAGAAAAGCTTTGAAAAGAACTATTTTTAAAAAATGACACATTACATATAGAGAACAACAATTTGAATGGCTGGATTTCTCAAAAAACTAGGAAGGCCAGAAGACAATGAATCAACATCTTTAAAATACTGAAAGTAACGAACTGTCAACCCACAATTCTATGTCCAGTAAAAATACCTTTAGGAATGATGGCAAAATAAATATATTCTCAAATGAAGGAAAACTAAAAGAACTATTGCCAGCAGATATGTTCTAAAATAAATGGTAGAAGATGATATTCTGGTGAAGGAAAATGTTACCCGAGAAATTCCTGAAATTTCAGGAATAAAGAAAAGCAACACAAACGGGGATATAGCTAGATAAATATTTTTAAGAATTATTTTCTCCTCCTAAGTTCTTTAGGTATATATAGCCATTCAACTAAAAAATTATAACATTTATCTGATGTGGGTTTTCAAGTTTTTATATTACAACAAGTGACAACTATAACAAAAGGAAGAGGATAAAGAGAAGATTTCTACACTTTGAAGCGGCAAAATATTAACTCTGAGTAGACTGTGAAAGGTTGGGTAGGTATATTGTAATCCTTAGAGTATACACACACACAAAATACACGATATATATCCAATAGTAATATAAAATGAATGAAGTGTTAAAAAATCAAACAATCCAAATGAGTGCAGAAAATGAAAAACAGGAAAAAATAATAAAATGATAGGTTGAACCCCAAGCATGTTAATATTTATATCAAATGTAAATAATCAAAGCTGTCAATTAAAAGCAAAGAATTCAGATTGATAAAAGAATGAAACTTAACTATATGCTATCTACAAGAAATGCACTTCAACTATAATGATATAGATATGTTCAAAGTAAAGGATAGAAAAGGATATATATATCACGCAATTATTTTTTATCCTCACCTGAAGACATTTCAGGGGAAGAGAGGATGAGAGACAGAGAAAGAAAGAGAGAAACATTGATGTGAGAGAAAAACATCAATTGGTTGTCTCCTGTACGCTCCGTTATGTGGAATTGAACCCACGACCTAGGTAAGTGCCTTGACCTGGAATCGAACAACAACTTTTCGGTGTACAGAATGACACTCCAACCAGCTGAGCCACACTGGCCAGTGCTATCATACAATTATTAATCAGCAGAAAACTTGAGTTACATTAATATGGGACAGAGTATACACTATGATAAAGAAGATAAAGAGGATCCTTACATAGTGATGAAAACTTACTTTTCCAAAAGTATATAGCAATCCTAAATTTGCACCTAACAAAAGAGCTTCAGAATATATTGGTCAAACATATAGACTAAAAAAAGAAATAAACATATTCACAATTATACTTGGAGATTTCAGAAGTCCTCTTTTAGTAATTCCTAGAACAAAAAGAAAGTCAAACTGCAAGGATGTGTAAGACTTGAACATGACTATAGACACTTATAGAATATAGAATAATCTACCTAATAAAAGTAGAGTATACTGTTGTTTTAACTTAACATGAGCATTCACCAAGACAAACCATATATTTGGCTGTAAGACAAACCTTAACATACTTGGAAGAAGTTATATTATACTTGGAAGAAGTTATGTATATTATAACATACAAAGTATGTTCTCTGACTAAAATAGAATTAAATTATAAGTCAATAATACAAAAATAAATAAAAAATCTCCAAATAATGGAAATTAAACAACTAGCTTCTAAATGCCACATGGACTTAACAGGAAGTTTTGGGAAAACTATAAAGTCATTTAAACTGAGTAAAAATGAAAATATGTCAAAATTTGTCTTAGCTAAATTAGTGATTGTAAAGAATATATATACTGACATATGATATATATATAATTAACATTGCATTAGGAAAGAAGAAAAGTGTCAAGTCAATTATTTAACATCTCATCTTAAGAAATGAGAAAAAGGAGAGTGAATTGAAACCAAAGCAAGTGGAAGGTCAGGTAATAACAAAAATAACAGAAGAAATCAATCACATCGAAATTTTTTAAAATAGATAAAATAAATAAAACCAAAAGGCAATTATTTGAATAGATTAATTTACCTCTCACTAGTTTAATCAGGGGAAGAAGGAGGGAAGAGAAATTACTAATATCGGGAAGGAAGAAGATACAGCACTATGGGCCATATAGACATCGAAAAGGCAAGACAATACCACCATAAAATTTTTCAACAAAATATTAGCAAATAGAACCCTGTAGTATGTTAAAAGAATAATATTGTTGTAGGAATTCAAGGCTGTTTTAATATTAGAATGTCAACATCACCTGGAAACTGGTGAGGAATGCAAACTGGGGAGAGGGTCCAGCCATTTGTGTCTTACTAACCCTTCCAGGGGACTCTAAGGCACAGTAATGTTTGAGGACCACTACCCTAACTCATCTCAAGCACATAAAATCAGAAATTGGAGGAGCAACCTGAACATCAGATTAAGAATTACTGTATTAAGGAAACCCTAAATCTACACTGAAGTGAGATTCATCTGGCTGAGATTGAGCAGAAAAGGATTGAGAAATTAGAATGGGAGTAGGGGGGTTAATTTAAGTAATTTGGATTATAATTTCTTTGGACTTTCAAAAGATCAAGAAAATTTAATTACTGGTAGGACTTAAATTTTTTGTGGAATTTTAACTCACAAAAGCAAAATAATTTGGTTTCAGATTTTAAATCCTTTGGGATTTTAGCTAATTTTCAATAAATATTTTAAAAATTTGTTAAAATAAAAGTTGTCAAGCATTCTCAAAAGGACAGAAAATAGTATAACTAACCTGCATATTTCTCAGACTCAACGATCATCAATAGTTTTCCATTTCTGTTTCAATTACTTTCTTCTTCTTTTTTTTTAATTGTTGTTCAAGTACAGTTTTCTGTCTTTTACTCCCATCCCAACCCATGCCCCCGGTGCTCCCCACCTCCGTCCTATTTCCACTCACCCTAGTTTTTGTCCATGTGTCCTTTACACTTGTTCCTGTAAACCCTTCCCTTTTCCCCTGAAATTCCTTCCCCTCTCTGCTCTGGTCATTGTCTGCCTGTTCTCTATTTCAGTGTCTTTGGTTATATTTTGCTTGTTTGTTTGTTTTGTTGTTTAGATTCCTGTTAAAGCTGAGATGATATGGTATTTGTCTTTCACCGCCTGGCTTATTTCACTCAGCATAATGCTTTCCAGTTCCATCCATGCTGTTGCAAAGGACAGGAACTCCTTCTTTCTTTCTGCTGAATAGAATTCCATTGTGTAAATATACCATAGTTTTTTTATCTTCTTTGTTTTGTTTTGTTGAGGGGAGGGGCTATACTATTTTTGAGAAAATCCCTGGTACTATTTAAAATCATAAGTCTTCCATAAGTTTCACTGAAAAATAGGGGAATTTTCACACATAGCCACAATCTTATTTTCTTTTTTAACAAAATCATAAATAATTATTTACTATCATCTACCACTTTGTAATATTTCCTGAATGGTCTTAAAAAATCTATTGCAGACTCCTTTGAAATGGGAAACAAACAAGGTCACACGTGGCATTTGATTGTCATGTTACCTTTCTTGAGTTTCTACACATTTAGAACAGTCACTTCTCCCTTTTATATTCATGTCATTGACTTGTGGATGAATTAAAATCGTTCCTCTGAAGAACATCCCCAATGGATTTGTCTGACTGTTTCTTCCTGGTGCTGTCTATCTTTTTTCCTTCTCCCCTCCTCCCATTAAACTGGAAGTTAGACCTATAACCTTGCTTAGATTCAGGTTCAGTCTTTTTTTCAAGAATATTTCACATGTTGTGCTGTGTACTTCATTAGGTCTAGTTGTTTAGCTGTGTTGATGTTAAGACTAACAAGTTCAAACAATGTTGTTTGATCTTTCTGTTATAATCATCAATTTTCCTCTTGATTTTGGCATTCATTAATGATCTCTGTTTAAATCAATTACTACTTTGGAAGTTGCAAAATGGTGCATTTATAATGCTACTGTCCTCCCTATATTTTCATCTTAAATTTTCTGTAAAACCAACTTACTCTCATCATCTAAGGCTCTTTAGTTAGTCTGAAATAGTGTACAGAACAAGATGAATACATACTTAGCTCTTTGTTTCTTTAATAACATTTATCAAAAAATTTAAGGAACACATCCTACAACTCAGCAATTATGTTTCTAGAAATCTTCCTACACACATACTTGCAAAAATGTGGAAAGAAATATATACAAAGATGTTTAGCATTTTTGTAATAGAAAAAAATAAAATTCCTAAAATAACTAAAGATATTTCTCAATAGAAGATCAATAGAAGATTGCTTAAATAACTATGATGTATTTGTACAAGAGAATATTATGCAGCCATTCAAAAAATATGCTTCTCTTAGATAACTAAGGAACTTTCTTAATTTGATAGAAGCTACCTACTGCAATCACCTGATTTTATTATGAAGAAGCTTAGACACATTCTTTTAAAATTGTGACAAAGCCCTGACCACTGTGGCTCAGTTGGCTCCACATTGTTCCGCAAGGCAAAATGTTGCAGGTTAGATTCCCAGTCAGGGCACAGGCCTGGGCTGCAGGCTCGGTCCTCGGTCAGGGTGTGTGCAAGAGGCAACCAATCGATGTTTCTTTCTCACATCAAGGTTTCTCTCCCTCTCTTTCCCCTTCCCTTCCTTATCTCTAAAAGTAAATAAATAAAATATTTTTAAAAATTATAGCTAAGACACCATCTATTATCCCATTTATTCCTTGAAATATTATTAGAAATTTTGGCCAACAAAATAAGAAAGAAAAAGAAATAATAGGCATAAGAATTTGAAGGAAAGAAACAAAATAACCAATATAAGTACAGAGGAACTTATTATAATAAAGAAGTTTGGTAAGTTTGTTCAATATAAGAACAACATACAAAATCAACAACATTCCTCCTCTATAGCAGAGCGACCAGCTAGACAATGTATTAGGAAATATACTGTGAACGATCGCAATAAAATTATAAAATGTCTAAGAACTAATCTAATAAAGATTTACAGAATTTTGTGAAAAACAGTTTTAAACTCTATTAAGGATTTTTAAAAGGAATTTAATCAATGGAGAGAGAACAATGTTTGTGGCTGAAAAAAATAAGATTCTAAAGACATTTTTTCACACACACCCAAATAAATAATCTAGAAATTTTTTGTGGTCCCAATCAAAATCCAGATGGACTAAGAGAGAATATGGCAGATTCTCGAATACAGATGAAGGAATAAATGTCTAAGGATATCTGACACAGTTTTGAAAAAAGAGTAAGGAGAATATAACTGACATAACTGCCTACACGACAGCCATTTCCCCGTTCTTCCTTATCAGTAGAGCTCCAATTGTATTTACCTCCTTCCATGTGACTGAAAGAATACCCATTACCATACATATCATTTTGAAGGCACATTCTAACTGGTCTTAGGCAGACATTGTGGTCCTATTCTTTTTGCCAGTCATTGGGTTAGATGTGGGCATATGAAGATTTTATTCATTTATTTTTAGAGGACGGAAAAGGAGAGAGAAAGAGAGGGTGAGAAATATTGATGAGAAAGAGAAACGTCAATCAGTTGCCTCTCATATGTGCCCAGACTGGGAACCGAACCTGCAACCCAGGCATGTGCCCTTACCAGAGATCAAATTAGCAACTTTTCATCTTGAAGGATGATGCTCAACCAACTGAGCCACACTGGTCAGGGATAGATATGGGCATTTGGAATGACCTCACCGATGATGTGTGAGGGGGAAACCTTCCAGAGTCCCTATGGGGAAGATTTCGTCACTCAGAAAAAGACAAGAAGAGACAGTCCTGCTAATACTGCACTTCAGCATGTCAGAATATGATCCCTCCTGCTACTACACCCATTTTGTAACCAGGAGGACAAAGCCAGTAACAGCTGAGTAAAGACTGGGAGCTTTCTTATTCCAGGACTTTTTGTTCAATACATAATAAATGTCCCTCACTGTATAACAAACAGGATGAAATTGTATGTCCTCATTTGAAAAGATGTTGACATGTATTTCAAATAGGAAAAATTTCAAAATAGTGTGTATAGTTGGATTGCCTTTGTGTAAAACAAAGATGTATATGTATCATTCATACTGTAATATGCACAGGAAATTTATCCAAAGAAACAAAAGAACTTATTAACAATGTTTTCTTTTTGGCATATCGGACTTTTGGTTTTAATACTTTTCTATTTTTTGAATGCTTGTATCATGAGCAAGTATTACTTCTGAATGAAAAAAAGAGATGGAAAGAAGAAAATGGTGATTTATCAGGTCAGGAAAGAGATGAAAGGGAGAACAGGAAAGCAAAGGTGCGGCACATAAGGAAGTCTGACGTCAGCACCTGGATGACGACATAGGTTTGGGCTGGGCTCACACTGGTGCTGACTGCAGCTTTGGTGTCAGTCAGAGTCAAAGCCTAGATGCTGTCCTATGCCCCAGGACAATGAGTGAGGGAGACGATGCATCCAGGTGGCAGGCGCTTTTCATAGGTTTGCTCTCTGCTGGCAGAGGAAGCCTGGGTGCTCCAAATCTTGGCTCCTCTCATCGAATGCCCATCTGCATGGGCTGTCATGTCATGAATTTGGTGCTATGAGAGGCTAGTACCACAAGTCATTATTTATAGCAGATGGTGGTGGAAGACAATAGGCAACATAAATCTGCTGGGAAAACAAACATCAACAAATCACTTCAGGAGACAGCATTCATCCATCCATCAAGCAGTCACTGGTTTTGCCACAGCAGAAATCAGTCACTGAAGTGGGTAGAATGTCCATAAATTAAGCCATTCAGAAATCCCAGTAGGACATTTCTATTTTTATAAAATGTAAAATCCCAGAACGGCCAATTCTAGGAGGAGAAAAACAGGTTATTCCTCTATAACTCAGTGTGATGCAGTCATAGTGCAGCTTGCATGGAACCCTGTGATAGCAGAAACTTCATTAAGAACATCCGTGCTACAGTGGCAAAGGACAGGCTTACTTCTGCTGGCTCTAGAAGTGTGCAATGGAGAGCAGGATGATGGCTACTCGGGGGATCTTAGGTGGGGAGGGGTTGAGCAAAAAGGAAAAAGGACTCATGGACATGGACAGCATTGTGCTGATTGCTGGGGGGAGGGGGATATAAAGGGACTAAATGGTAAGGAAAAAGAAAGTAATAAAGATTAAAGAAAAAAAGTATGAATTTTCCACCCCCAGTGATTGTTTCCTATAATGCCACTGTATCCCTTTTGTGTCCTGTGCTGCCCGAATGTAACTGGGACAGCAAAGAGAAAATACATACAAACCAATATGAAGCTCTGGCTATCACTTTTGCCATGAATAATAAAGTCCTTTGTCTCCGGCTCAGGGATCGGTATCTTCTGCCAGGATCCAGGAAACAGTAACAGGTTAACTGTTATCTTGTGAGTAGAGTAAAATCCTAGACCCTTCACAGTTCTTGACAGGTGAAGGTTGGGGCTCTCTTCCACACAAGAACATTCTCTCTGGGACTCTCACAACAAAAGAGTCCTTGCCAAGATCTTCAGCTCCTAGTTGGCAGGTGAGGGAAGGACCACCATGGACCATATAAGGTGTTTTAGAGGCCAAGCCCGGGGGTAGCATCTATTTGTCCATCCATAGTCCATTAACAAGAACATAGTCATATGACCCCATCTTACTACCAGGGAGGTTGAGTTGTAACTTAAAAGTAATTTAACTGTGTGTCCAGGAGAAAAAGAAAACAGGGCTTGGGTGCATACAGTGATGTCCATTATGATATGTGAAAAACAAAATTATTTTTGAAACTAGAATTTACCCAGTGGGAACTAGTGGCCAGACCAAATAAGATTAACAGATACTTCTAGAATTGTGTGCTTTTGTGGAGGAATCAACTTTCTATAATACTGTCAGACAAGGAAAATAATAAGAAAGAAGGTGGAGCATTCTCTATTTTTCTTGAAAATAAAGGCGGCTTTCCCATCTTGATTGGACGTCCCTCTCCTGTAAAAGCTTGAAGCAAAAAGGAAATTAAACTCTCCAGTTAAAGATAACTTAGGCTCCCTTCTCTTTTAAAGGTCTCTTTAGGTTTACCTTTGTTTATTTCCAATGATTGCTCAGTCATTCAGATTGTGTCTCCTGTCAGAGGGTGTCCGGGTGTGGAGGAAAGGAGAAAAGGAGGCTGGTGTTGGGGCTCTGGGTGTGAGTGCTACACTGTGCCCCAGGCCCTCCTGGACCTCTGTGAGGCTCTTTCTAATCCTGCCTGGACACTGGGCACTTTTCTGTCATCTGCTGCTGAAATCTGCAGGAAGGGAAACTGGTAGTCTTTTCTCCCCACTGATCAGATCCCTCTGGTGGTCCCTCTGTGATGACTGAACACGGTCTTGGATGGATAGAAGACCAGCTGACTCTTCCTCTCCTCTCTTGAGAATTCCCCCTGCCCTCAACCATTCTAACCTGTTACCTGGCATACACCTGATTGGTTGCTCTCCTTCTCTGAGGGGACTTGAAATCTCAGCATGTGCCCAGGAAATGAGGAGAAAGTCCCTTTTGTCTCAGAACATTTTCTTGTTTTTAAGGCCTCTCACCCCAGGGCCTTCTTTTTCTGCACTTACACAAACTCTCTCTTTCTTTCTTACCTAAACAGCAGCCTTCCTAGATCACAGCCTCTACTCCTCCTCTTCCTGTGATCCCTAGTATAATATAAATTTCAGAGCTTCCCCCTCAAGGAGTTTGAAAATGTAGAAATCCTTTTCTCTCTCACCAAACCTCGCCTCTCAGGAGACTGCTTTTACAAGAGCCCTAAATGTGTCTGTGCGATAAATAGCCTATTCTGTGGTTCCTTTGAAGAGCTGAAACCCACTGGTTCATAAGGTAGAAAGCCCCCAGGGCATTATTATTTAAACAAAAGGGACATACATCACTTCACTCTTTCTAATACATATCTGTTTCACTCTTGCAGGAAAACTGCTAAAAATACTGATAATGTTTCCTTCTCACACATATTCTTCCAGTGCCACTTGTAACAAATATTACCTGTGGCATTTGGGAACATCGTAACTTTCCTCTCTGGGACAACGCTAACATCTTGGATGACTTTCAAATCCAATATTACACAATCAACTTCCAGTAATTACTTCTCTGGCCCGTTTTCCAGGACAAGTGTTGAGTAGTGTCTATTGTCTTGGAGCCACACTCAGAACATCACTGTGTCTATTTTCTATTTTAAACAAAGAGATCCCTTGTCTTGTTAGAACTTTAGCTTGTTTATGTTAATATTACAATTAAAAGTTCAAGTTTTCTTGTTTACCAGTATGATTTCATAATGGGATTTCTGAAACAAGCCTTTGTTTTGTGCTAGAAGTCTGAAAAACTAAAAATCTCCTCCCCTATATTTGACCCTCATTACCCATTTGCCCTCTTCCCATTCCACTGCCCCCCTGGTAATCTCCAGTCTGTTGTCTGTATCTATGAATTTGTTTTCATACACCTGAAACTCATGCAATGTTATTAACCAATGTTGCCTTAATTAGAACATTAGGAAATATAATTGTAGCAGTTTGCTATTCTAAACATTCTACATGAAGAACTGCTCTATGCCACAACTGGGCAGGGTGGTGTCACTAGGGACATGACTGCATCATAGCATGTCCCTAGATTCCAGTCCCAGTCTCGGGTGAACAGAAGTATTTGGGCAACCAGGGGACCAATCGCTGGGTGTGAGGAGGGAGGCAGGAAATGAAGAATCCTTTAAGCTGGTAGTGAGAGATCCTCCTCAACAGCATCCTGACTATACCTCATCAGATAACCATTTGCTTAGGCATGAACCATGATGAATGTTTTGTACTTTCATGTCATAAAAATATTTTCTGACGCTTACCTAATATCAATGCCCTGATACTTTGAGTTGTATTTTTAAAAATATAACAAGCTGCCTCTGAATAGTAAGTTTCTTGTCACAGGAAGTATTCAGAGATCATTCAGGCTTATTATTGAAATATGAAAATAGATTCCTGGTAATTTACATTTTATAAGATCTATAGTCCTGTGGGATCTCAGTCCAAAAGAACAAAAAGACAAAATAAGACATTTGGATGTAAAAAGAAGAAATTCATGTCATTCAAAAAATGTTTTGCTCTTGAGTGCAAATATATTCATTAATTAGGAAGTGTTCTTGTTGATTCACTTATAACACTTTCCATTGCTTAATTTTTATAACCCAACAACACAAATACCAAAGCATTGTGGCCTCCACAAAGAGTATCAACAAGACATTATTTTATATACAGCCAGTAAAAGGCCATCAGAAGTTTTTTTCCATATCTGCTGAACATTAGCAGTAATTTATCTTCACAGCCTCCAATAACCTAAAGTGGAATACAAGCCAATGTGCCTCTTTCTTTTGAAAGAATTAGAGATCTCTGAAATGCCAGTAACTCAGGAGAACAGCAGCTGCCCGTCCCCTCTCCCACCCTGCTCCCCCAGGCCAGCCACCCACTTCCGCCCTCACCCCCTTCATATCCCTGGGGTGACGTCAGTAACTTCTTGTTCTCTTGCCTTCTGGGAACAGAGTTACTATCCCGGATACTGTTTGTTCTACAGTATCACTTGCCCATTTTGTCCTTTTCTTGTGGCCAAAGAAAAAGCAATAAAAGAATGTTAAAATAAAAACAGAGGTAGCTGTGGTCACTCACATTGGTGAAATGGAGCCATAGCGCTTTGTCCAGCTTTCATTGCAATGATCACCTCCGAGAGTTTAAATGGAAATGATACTTTTGCCATTGTTAGCTGTGTGACTTCAGGAAAAATAATTCACTTCTCTGCGTTCCATGGAGTATATGAAATAAAAAGTGAGAAGAGTAAAATTCCTCCCTCATAGAATTGATGGGAGGATTAAAAAGTTAGCAAATGTGAAGAATTCACAGTAGTGTCTGTATATATAATAATAAGCATGATGTAAATGTCAGCTATTTTTGCTGTGGACAACAAACACGAAGCTGGTGTCCTACTTTCTATAATGATTTCAGTGTATTTCTTCTTATTTGATCTTCCAGAAAACTACTGACTCACTCTGTCACCTGAAGGCATTCACACTCCCCTTTTCATTGGCTGCACTTTCTTTATAGCTACCCATCAGCCAGTCGAGATGATTATTGTACAGCCCCGTGGCTTTCTCTACTCTACACTTGATAATTTCATGTCCCTAAAACACATCACATATATTTTCACAGCAGATGGTAGATCATGAAATTTATACCCTAAGGTTACAGCCCACAAATTTAACACTAATAATACTGCATAAGCCAGGAACTGCCCAAATCACAGTCAATAAGTAATAACCAAGGAAGTTGACACTAATAGAATTAGCTTGACCACAGCTCCAAAATATAAAATAATATATATTTATATGTCTAAAAATACATGAAGTGGCTATATTTTGATAAATATTTATATTTTCATGTAATTAAAAAGTAAGGTCTATGTAACATGTACTGATGGTCAGTTAGGCAGGATTTTTTAAAATTGGCCATTTAAAATTCTTAACTTCTTTTCTCTCTAGGCGAATCCACTTTTTCAGCTTGGTCAGAATTTCTGTTGTTGTTCAAGGCTCCACGTCTCCCAGGTTTTCCACAATAATGCTGAGCAGAGCAACAGAAGTAATAACAGCAGCTGAGAAACGAGTCTCCCAGTGAATTTTTTTGACTCTTCAGTTCCTTCTTCACCTGGCACTCGGACACAGGACTGGCCTTTTTGGACTAAGTAAGCCTTAGTTCTCACACACGTTGGATGAGAGAGAAATGTGTGAAGTCCTGCTAATTTGAGCAAATGGGTGGCTGAGAAATTACTATGAATATCAAAGGAGATATGTGTTATGAGAAGACAGCACCACAAAGACAAGAGAACAGAGGGGTTAAAGCAGAGCATAGTGGTCAACAGTGTATAGAGCTACTGATACTTGAACGAGATTGCTCAACATGCTTTTCAGCCATCTCTTGGATCTGTGGTTTAGGTCATCAACTTTGTAAGCACAGTTTCAGTTGAAAGGTTGAGGCAGAAGTCATATTGCAATGAATAAAAGAGTGAATGGAAAGAGGAAGTAAAGAAAGCAAAATATACTATTTTTTCAAGATGTTTGTTTGACAGAAGAGGACTCTGTAGCTGAAGACTGACAAATGGAAGAGCAAGAGCACATTTATATGCCAAGATTAAGAACAAGTAGACAGGAAAGTGTGAAATGAAAGAAATAGGCTAGAGTTTGGAGGAGTATTAGGAGAAAACTGCATGAATGTAACTTAAAACTCAGCATTAAAAAAAGATACTAGCTTGAGAAAAGAAGACGATTCCCCTTTCTGACAGAGCAGAGAGGAATAGATAAGGCTTGAAATCACTACCAAGAGGAAGAGGAGAGGGATGAGACCAGAGACAAAATGAGGTCCCTTATGAATTGCTCACTGTCCAGCTCAAATTGCTCCAGCACCAATTTGCAAGAAAAGTGTAGACAGCTAGATGGCCCAGGGTTGGGATCTTGTCAGCTGGTATGGCGAGAAAACAGATTTTAGACTTGTGCAGCCAAACCATACACTTGGGTAATTCCTTGAAATAAATTTGTGTGTGTGTGTGTGTGTGTGTGTGTGTGTGTGTAGACAGATATAGAGCTAGACAAAGGCATTGACATAGATATATATTCTATTGGTTTTATTTCTCTGGAAGGACTCTGACTGATACAGACTTTAAAGAACCTTCTCAAGGGTACACTGCTGGTAAGTGGAAGAGCCACTATCTTGACCTGGGTGGTCTGGGCCATAAACCAGTACTCTTAACCTACCATCCCACACTGCCCCTCTGATAAGTTAATTTTAGTCAAACTGAGTATTCAGGACTTGGTCTTGTGGGGAAAAGCAAAGAGAAAGAAAAACAAATTATGCATGACTGAAAATACAGTCTGAAGGAGTTCACTGTGCACAGGGACATGCAGAGTAAAGAGAATAGCATCAGTCCCTAGAGGAGAGATTTTGAACTATGTTAGGGAATAAAACTGAATAACGCGTGTTTGCATAGAAGAGAAGAGTGTTCCAGGTGAAGGTTGTGACACAAAGCAAGTGACGCAGAATTTACAATGGCAAGCTTCCAAAGTGAAAGTTAGGAGCAAAGAGCATAAAACCTGTGTTAGTTAGCAATTGCTGCAAAACAAAGTGAGGGCCGAATCAAATCTCGTGTCTGGGCGTTCTGCTGGCTCTCTGGGTCTACGGCCTCTTTTTGTGGTCTCTTGGCACGGGCCATTTGAAC
>CM052539.1:28265331-28366414 GCA_028533065.1 Trachops cirrhosus
CTTTTTAAAAAAAGCACAAATAAGTGATAGCCCTGTTATCCCCAAATGACCTGAGAAAGTTAGCATGGCAAACAGAACGTGCGGTTTTATTACTCTCTTAGCACGCTCCAACTCTATACAACAAGCCCTGGTGGTATTGGGGCGGGGACTAACCTAAGTTAAAAGCAGTTTAGTGAAAATGAGTAAATTGATGACAAAAAAATGTGGCAAGGACTCTTCCTCCTTCAATGACACATGCTCCTCCAATGCTTCTGCAGTTTGAGACATCCCTGTTTTCCCAAATAATTTGTCACGCCAATGACAAAGATGTCGATCAGCTATGATACAGTTCTACAATGACTACTCAGTCTTCTGACCACTTATTCACTTTATATTGTTAGAATTTCCAGATCATCTTTGCTCTGAATAATTAAAAAATATTTGAGACAATCTTATCTGGCCATCTTAAGAAAATTACTAAGACTGAAAAAATTCCTGGAAATTATGAAAAGATTCACTGGCAGGTTAAAATATGTGCTATCAGGAGTCTTTACAATTCATGCTGTATTTTTCTATTTAAACATTCTTAGTTTAAGTTATTACGATCAAAATTTGGGTTTATGTTCCTTTAGGCATTTCCATCAACCTATAATGCATCGATAAGCTAAATATTATAACTATAAAATCTGGCTTAATGACCAAATTAAAGGATGTAAACTTTGTGTATAGTGACATTCAAATACTGGCAGATTGAAAATGAAACTGCCATATTATAGTTAAAAATTATTAAGGCATAGAGAAAGCTATTAATAGCTTCAATGTGGATAGTCCACAAGGGAAAAAAATTCAACTGCAAAGGTAATACCTACCTTAGAGGACAAAGACAATTAGCTTTTCTATCTGGGTTTGTTAAAGCTTCCAACTAAAGGTTCACAACATCCTGAACCACCTGCCTTTTTTCTTTAATCCCTTCGTACTGTTTTCCTGCTTTCATTACCAGGTATCCATTCCTCCTTTCACTACCATCTCTTTCAGTGTCTCTTCCAAATAATCCCTGCTTTCTACCAGTAACTTGTTTTGATTTTTCTTTGCTTTTTACTACTTCTTTCTCTGCTTCTGGATTTCACTATCCTCAAGCTGCCTTAAAGAAGCTATAAGATTCTTTAACCCTACTTCTCCATCAGTTCTCTTTGCTTCCTTCCTATTTCGGGGGTAAGTTTTTTACAAATTTTCCACTCTTTAGTTTCTATTTTCGGCTCCTTCTCCTTCCCCTCAGCCTCTCTCCCTTTCAGAATCTCCCATGGATTATTGTGCCCATCAATAACACAGAGAACTTTTTATTGTTGATGCCATCTGGTCATCGAGACAAAATATATTTTAAAAAGAGGGAGAGAGAGAAAAAATACATGCAATGAATTGTTAATATATAAAGATATTTCCGTTAGTATAAAGAATTATATATACTTGTAAGAACTCAAAACCATTAGTTGGCATGGGAAAAATGAAAGCTAACTATGAAGTTTTTATAGATTTATAACTCTAATTGCTAGTTTAAAATAATGTGAGGCAAGTCATTAAATTTAAAAAGTTACACTATCCTTTAAAATCAAATTTGATTTAACAAAAAGAAAAAAATAACTCTATAAGCCTACAAAAAAAACTTCTGAAGTGGGTACCTAATTTTGGCATAGAACGTTTGAGAAAGAGCCCACTTGTTTCCCTTTATATTGAAATCCACATTTTGGCCTGCGCTTGTCACATCAGTCAGCAGCTGCGTGATGAAAAGTGGGACCTTGCTAGCCTCTAGCTTATGCCACTGAGCATGAGGAAAGCATACAGCGAAATGAAAGCAGCAACAAGGTGGGTATAAAAAGCTTTTCTTCTCTCCAGTTTTACCCAACAATATATAAAAACTAATACTAACTTAATTAAACCTGTTTAGTCTTTAAACTCTCACTTTCAGTGAAAATGACTGTCCTATTATGGATAAGTTTATAAAGTATTTGAGATATAGTTATAGCAGTATATAATTCATCCACTTTTGTCATTAATATAAGTTCTTAAGCCCTACAACATGGTATCTAATATCTCAAGATTTACATCTTTAAAAGTATATCCAAAGTAACATGCTAACATTTATGAAAATTACATGTATAAAATTCTTGAGGTCAACTATAGTCTAGGAGAAAAATATTACTGATTTTTTTTTTAGTTTTCAGCCAGATTAGTTTCACTCAGATTCCCCATTTTTACTATACTGATCTCTTCTTTTCTATAAATACCATTTTTAAAGTGTCCTGAAGCTATTTCAGGGAAAACTTAAGTGTAGACATTAATAGTTAGGAAAAAATTATGCAAGTAGTATAGAAATTTGCTACAGCCATTTTTTTTCTCATAAGACAGCCTCATGTGAAAATAAGTAATTTATGTCAATGCCACATCATCAATGATCTCACAATATCCATGACCTTCACATGATAATGTCCTTTAAGAAATTACTTCAGCTCAGCACCTTTTAATATTTAAAATCAGAAAAATCAAGACAAGGTAACACCAAGTCAACCATGAATTTCAGACATAACTCAAACTATTTTGTCACCTTGAGAAACAAAACCAAATATAACAAAAGTTGGAAGGAAAAACTGAACATGGATGGACAATTCAGGCCCAGGCTTACTCTACACACAGAATTAGGATACATGTAATTATAGCAGCTTTTCTTTACATGACATTCACTCATTGTCAATAACACAAAGAGAAAAGGTTTATCTACAAGTGAAAAGATGGAAGTATTAATAAACATAACTGTGCTTGGCTCTTGAAACTTCTTTGTCAACATAAAAGGAAACAAAAATGTTAACAAATCATCCTATTTGTGATGAGAACATGAAAAATAAATGAGAATCTAAAGTTTACAGAATTAAAATAAAAAAGCTCTATCGGCTTAGCTAACTGAACTCACAAAACTGTAAAAACTATATATTTATTTACTTCTTAGTACTAGTGGTTGCATATAAGAAAGTAAAAACGTTTTTGAGCATTTATTCCTAGTAGTCTTACCTCTTTTGCCTGTTTCCTCTAAATTATTAAAGTTTAACTTTTTCCAGATATTCCTATTCTCTATTCAAAGACTTTCTTTAGTTACAATGCTCAGTTACTACAATCATGTTATAACACTCTACTATAACATTCTTCAGACCTTTTCAAAACTCATCCTATTCTCAAATCTTGAAAAATATTTTCTTTAACTTTTTCAAATGTATTTGGTGTAATGCATGTCCTCCTGAAAACACTTTGAGGGAGCAAAGACAATAAATAAACATGCAACACAAACCACAATGTAAAAAACTATTTAAAACAGGTACAGATAAACTTTGTAATGTTGACTGATGATTTAGAAATGTAATATTTAAGGAGAAGCACATAGATTTTTCAGTTAAGCACTTAGTATAAAAAGTTTCATATGCATTAGTAGTAATTGTGATGAAACTGGTCACTATGAAGATGGTGATGATGGTGGTAATAAAGGTGAAATGGTCTGATTCAGTTGTTTTCCAACTTTGAAACTCTTCTTTCTAACAAAATCCCGTATAGAAAACAGGTAAAAGCACACTGAATCGAAGCTGCTCTAGTTCGGATGGAGGGTTGGGGGTCCAGAGACCTATCCGCTCACTCTCCTGTTGTCCTCAGTTCCCTCCCTGCCCACCCTGCCTCCTCGGAAGTCATGAAGCACCTCTGAAGAAATTCCATGGTTTAAAAATTATTGGTTAACTGATTAGAAGCTATTTGGAAGATTTTAAGCTCAGTGTGACCTCAGGCATAATTTAGGTTTTGATTTGTTTTTAATAAGGACAATAATACAGAAACCCAAGGAATTGACGAATTTTAAAAGCTAGAGGGAACTTTAATCCTTTCACATTTTACAGATAAGAAACTGAAGTTTAAATTGGCCTAAGGTCTCACACTTATCAGTAGCAGAACTGAGAAAAGATCCCAGGTCTGTTGCTGCATTACTCCACCTCACAGTCCCTCTCAGTGCACCCTAAGACGAACAGCAAATATTTTAAGTATTGTTCAGATATTACTGAATCCACTCAAATTCTTCTTTGCTTTTCAGTTCACACAGTCTCCTTTGTACAAAACATACTAATGACAAGAAATACTAGTTATAATTACTTTTGAAAACATTTTGAAAGCTACTACAGAGAATTCAAGTTATCAGTACAGATAAGGCAAACTTACACAGAGTTTAACAACATGGCAAAACAGAGCTAACAGGACCCAACTACACATTTATGTCTTATTCATTAGCAATTGAGCAAATCCATTTTGTTGATTGGTTTTTTTATTTTGTTTTTCTTCCCCCCACATTTCAGGGTAAAGATAAATAAAATGATCCCTAAAAGTGATTTGGAACTAACCAAACTTTTAACTTGTGGTAAATACAAGTCTTTGTATAAAGTAGGTGTTAAAAAAATGTCTAGTCAGTTCATTGGAGACTCTTAAGAGTTCTACTTTTTATTCTTGAAGCTATATTTAATTTATAAATCTGAACTTAGATTATCTTTGGGTTTGATTTTTCTCTTCTGTTCTTTCAAGGAAGTTGAGGTATGCAAAATTCTCCACTGATGTTGGGAACCGCCCAGTTTCAGAAGCTGTAACCTCCTCTGGCTAAGGCTGAGTAAAGAGACTTTGGGACCATAAACCACTAAGGAGACAAAGCTTATCTCCCTGGCAGGGGTGCCACCTCTGCCCCCTTTTACTTCACGCTGCTTAGCCTCAGGTGGACGACTGGTTAGCCAATGATGGGTAAGATTCCTCAAGGGAGGGATGACCTAAGACAGGCATGGTCACAAAGGGGCCCACAGGGAAGGACTTGGGGGGCTACAGAAAGAGGGGCTGATGGACCCTTGCCCCTTGGCTTTGACATAGCCTGAGTCCTCATTCTGTCTGCAAGAAGTCTCCTAATCTCTTGGCTGCCTTACTTCCCATGCCTGACTTAAGCCTGAAAAAATGCCAGAGGGCAGTGCAGCCTTGGGCAGGAATGGGCAGTTCCCCTGGGCAATCAGGCCTAAGAAAAATGCTTAAAATCCTGTGAAACCTGCTTTGCTAAGCACGTCCTCAACTTTCTGATAAGGGTCCAAGCATGAAATGAGTTTGTTTCCCAAAGTTCTATAGCCCTTTAGCTAACTGACCCTGACTCAGAATAAGCCCTCCTAGTTCTTTGCATGTTATCTATCGTTTGAACCTTACTGCCTGACAATGATTGATGAGCTTTACCTTCCTGTGCAATTCCTGTGCAAATTGAACCCAATAAAAGCCCATTGAGGAACAAGTTCCTGGCCCTTCTCCTTTGAGAGATCGGCCACGTTTCCTCCCCAAGCAGATCATGTGTTGGTAGATTTATTTTCATCTGTGGCAGATGGGCCGGGGAGCAGGGACTCTACGGGCACAGCCCCCCAACACACATAGAGTTCTAAATTATAATTTTAATTTAAATGAAATAAATAAGGGACCACAGTTACTATGTTAAAAGTTCAGAATTTGAAAGTAGTTCATCTTTTCATCTTCAAAATATGAAATAGGATCTATTTATCTCCATGGATAGGATTTGCACTGATTTAGTAAAGACTACTGACATGCATGCAATATGAATATAAAACAATTCTGTATTACACCTAATTTGGTATCAGATAGTATAACTGACAAGTAGAAATCATGAAATAATTTCACTTGTATTATAAAATATAAAAATTAGAAAAGCCAATATAGTTTTAAATAATAAATGCATTATTTCTCAAAATAAAACATTTAGGAAAAAACACAAACTACATTTACTGTATACATAATGCTATAAAATAAGGTATGCTAATTCTGTAAATTTTATAATACAAATTGCACTGAAATCAGAAGAGAAATGGAAAAAACTACCTTTCTCTCCAAAGAGTGTACAGATCTAAGTGAAATTTCTTATTAAGTAAAGGGACAATCACTTTGTATTTGAAAAAAATAAAAGCACCTTTGAAGTATGTAAAAATGTTTTGCAATGACACCCCAGGCACCCAAAGACAAAAAAGCACATCCCTTTCTTGCATTACTACTGTCACCCCCCACCTCTCCAAACACCTACTGAAGAAAATAGGTAGTTTGTTTTCATTTTCAAAATGAAAATTTTTGTAAAGATACAGTTGCTGCTGAAAAAATATTTACCAAATATAATATAAATTTCAAATATATCATGTGTACATAATTACTTTGGAAAATCCAAATCTCTGAAAATAAAACTTTAATACATTTGACATATAAAAATGGAGTACCATATGAAAGATTACCTTAATAATATATGCTGAGATTACTTGAGAGACTAAAATAAGAACATTACTTTTTCCTCTTTATGAACACGAACACACAATGAAGGAATGAAGAATAAATCTCCATCTCAAGATTAAATAAGATTACCTACAGTAACACAGCAAGTGAAAGACACTAACAGCTAGGATCTGTGTTTGCATTTTCTTTTTTAACCAACCTTTAGCTGGTGGAAAAGGATGAGAAGGAAGTGAATCTGAACAGAGTTCCAGTGGAAATTGCAGAAGTTCTTCATTATCTGTAGAGCCTTAAGAAGCAAGAAAAAAACTAGCTATTTATTAATAATCTATTATTAATTTTTTAAAACTAAGAATCTGGGATAACATATATATTCCCCCATCACTCCAATTTATTTCGGTTATTTTCTCCTTGGTTGCTCCCATAGGGACCCTTCACCTGCAAAGTCTCTTAGCACAATGCCTTGCAAATAATAATTGTTAAATAATAATTATTATTATCCTACTCTTTGTATCTTTCTAGTTTTATGATACTTAAACTAGTTATTTATCTTCTTTGACAAATATCTAAACACATAATTGTTGATAATTAATTCAATGCTATACATGTAGAGTGAAATCAACTTAAAAATTTTAGACAAATCATGAATATTTTATTCAGCCAATGAGTCATTAAACTTTAGAAAGTATACTACCCTGTCCTTTTTTTTTTTCAGAACACATAAGCGGTTTCTAATAATTTGGGTTTCTTTGGAATTTATTAAGAATGGTACTTCCTAAGTTTTACTGAAAAAACAACTCTGAGAATCTGTTGAATCCTAAGGGACCTTTCCTGAGAAATACACGATGCTCACTTACTACAGCAGTAGTTTCGCAAATGCCTTGAGGACCTCCTCAGCTACACTAGGGTAGGAACCTCAATTACTGCAGAATATGCTACAATTTGAGTCTATAAAACAGCAGTATCCCTTTTTAAATAGCAGTCAACCACCTATTCACATATAAAAAGCATCATCAGTCATATGCTTATCCACAGTAATTATAATAAAGATAAACAAAAAGTGGCAGATTCTCTTCAATAAAGAGTTCATTTATATAACCTGCCTATCCTCTATATTTTACCACTGAACTACAAAGCAGACAAACATGAGCTAAGATCCCATTCACCATAGATTTACCTCTTTGCAATGATTTTTCAACATGTGTTTTTGTGGTCTGTAAAGCCTGATTTTTGTCAAAAGTTATTGCAACTGCTGTGACTGTGACCTAGAATCACAGAAACAATAGGATCAGCAAAATAATCATTGTCAAAATAAGTTTCTTCCACATATTATTCAATACCATAGAACAAGTTACACTAATTGGCTAATTTGACTTTCCTGGTTAAGATTCTCAATCAGAATTATGCATCAGTTCAGATATTCAGACTACAACTAAATTCAACATGTACACCTAAATATAGATCCAGAAAGAGTTCAAGAACCTTGTCTAAAGGATGGGGACTGGAAAAATCCCATGTAAGTACAAATCCTACTGTATGTATGCTGGAGCACAAATGTGATTCCACCTTCAGATAACTAGAGTTCAAAATATATATATATATATATATACACACACACACACACACACAGTCTGAGTCATACTAGTATGTTTTAAAACATTGTAAAGTAAAACCGTTTATACTTATTTAATTATAGCAAATTTACATTGCATTAAAACAGATTAAAAAGAAGCTAGAAATCTTCTTTAATAATAGACTAAATCTTAATTACCTGAATTAATTCATCTTCAGGCAGAGATACTGTAAAATTTACATGGCAAAGGCAGCAGGGGATCATAGACCGTAGTTTAAAATACAGGCTCTATTCAATAGAAAATATTAGCAATATCACTTCTTTTAATTTAAAAATTTACAAAACCTGACATTTTAACGCACATTATATTATGGCAGATGGAAAGTTTAAAGGATTGAAACAAAACTGATTCACTTCTGTTTTCTCTATTCTTACATTAAGAATACATTTTTAACATTTAAGCAGACAATAAAGTTTAATCATATTTATTGATGTCATAAAAAGTTACATAAGAAAACAGTATTTAAATTTACATATACACAATATATTTTTATGAATTTTAAAACTATGGAAATAACTTAAAATATAATTATTTTATTGTATGGAGTATGAAAATAGAAAAGACAACTTAAGCATTTTACCTGATGGCACAGTGAAGATGGACATGGAAAAAAAATAATTCAGCCCATAACTGTGTAATGTATTCCAGATACTATATACACTTTTTTCATTTTAATTTTATGGCTCTTAGAAATTTTAATTAAAATATAGTTAAGTCAAAATGTTCCTACCTTGAGCAAATTTTCACAGAGATCATTAAAGTTCTTATTGAGGGCTTGATTAGTCAGGTTAAGGCTGCTTAATCGGATTACTCTCACTGATGTGAACATCTAAATAGAACGTATGAAATCAAGTCATTTTATTATTTTAACTAATAACTGTGATAATTAATAAAACTTCCAAATAACAATAATAACTAATGTGGTATAAGGGTAACATTTTAATTGCAATAAGGAGGTAAAAAGAAAACATTAAGAAGGAGTTTTCTAAAATCACTTACACTGTAATTGCTTAAAATTAAAAGTGAAAGATTTACCTGTATTTCAGATGTCCAATTATTTATACCAGGCATAATTTCTGTATTGCAACTATAAAATCCTGTCAAAATAAATTATAGTTAAAATATATGATAATATTTCATTTGTTTGGTGTTAAAAATAACATTTTTCAATTGTTACATGAAATTCTAACTGTAAGAACCATTCATTCTTTTTCTAAACTTTATACCTTCAGAAAACTTTAGGACATCTTAATAAATTATCAGTTTTTTAAGAATGTCTAGGCATATAAGGATTAAAACTCAGTTCACCTAAGTTCTAACATAAATATTTTAAAACTATATTTTCAGCCTTGGAGCAGCAAAGCACATGACAAGATGTGACACTGATAAAGCCTTTAAAGTAAAGTTAGTACCATAATAATTACGAACTAAAATAGTTATGTGTAAAAAAGAAAAGATAATCTCATCTCAAAGGTAATTTTTTCTGTTTACCTGAAGGAGGAGGGACATCAGTAAGTAGAGAATGTACATCTTCCATAGCATCTGTGTCATCAATCTGACAATAGAAAGGTTAAAACTATTACACAAGTAGTAAATATATAATCATTTCAAATTTTTTTAAATACATTATTTGCTAAATAGAAAATGAGTCAAAAAACTACAGCCATTTTCCCATTAAAATATAAAACTTAAAAACATTTTTCAAATTACTGTAAATTTCTCCATAGTAATAATTTTAAATACTTTTCTTTTTTAAAAAGATTTTATTTATTTATTTATTTTTAGAGACAGGGTATGGGAGGGAGAAAGAGAAGGAGACATCAATGTGTGGTTGCCTCTCGCACTGGGAATCAAACCAGCGACCCTTTGCTTCACAGGCCAGTACTCAATCCACTGAGCCATATACTTCTAAGTGAAATATTTTATAAGTAAATTTAATATTTTTAAAAATGAGCCTTTTCTCAATCTTTTATGAGGGCATGTTTCAAAAGAAGATACCATAAACAATCATTATCTCTTTGTTTAGATAAATATAGTGCTATTAAAATAAAAAAAAAAAAACTTCTGACTAAATGCATAAATGCTTTAAAATAAAATTATGTAGGGATAAATTTAAAGGTTTGTCTAATAAAAAATAAATTCCAATCTTATTTTTCTTGTATCACAATATCCCATTGTGAACAATAAAGAGTGAAAATACTCAGCTGGACATATATTGACATTCATCTGTACATCCAGGGTCTAAGTCCTAACTCACACACTCTAAGCTTCCACTCACATCACCCCTGCGACTTCCAGAACCACTTCCTCTTCTACTTTACCTTAGTTCCACGTCATGGCCATAGCTCAACACTACTCCGCAAACCATTCCACACCCAAACCTCAAGCATTTTCCAACTAGAATCCCCTGTCCTTTCATCCTTTCTCTTACTGAATCTCCACCTTGGCCCACCTCCACCCATCTTCTGCCCACATTTGAGGCCCTTCTGTTCTCTGCTTAGCCAGGATCTCAGGATCAGAAATATTAATGATGCTCTGATCAAACCTCAGGCAATGCTAAGCGTCACCTGTTGAACAGATTCCTGGGACTCACCTCGAAATTTTCATTTACTAGGTCTGAAGAAAGGACCCCAGAATTTGTATTTTCTCCAGGCTCCCAGACAGTGCTGACACTACAGGTAGTCACAGCTACTTTGAGAAGCACTGCTCTCACCAGTACCCTGGATCCTTTTATAGCCTTACCCTGACATATACTTTACCAGCTCCCACTACTTTTCCATTCTCAGATTGTAAAAAAAACATGAGAAAAGGCACAAATCCATACGGTTTGAGTGCTCTACAAATTAACTCTTAGCTCAGCTGAGCGTGTGTGTCCCCCACGGCCGACACCCTGACCGCACTCACAGGCACTGTTCTAGAGTCTTTGGAACTCCAGTCCCCTTCCAACCCAGTTCTACCAGCTTCCAGAGGCCAAGGCATCTGACTTTTTCTCTCATATGGTGCCTTACCAGGACATTTCTGAGCATCCTCACTTATTTTCCCTTCCTTCAATATCAAAGGAATCTATCTCTTTCAAAGCTAACCATTCTAGGCAGGAGGGCAGGGGGAGCAGACTTGTGAGGCAGGAGGCTCCACGAATCTTTTGTGCCACATTTAGTCTCCAGAAAATCTAGTTCTGAGTGTATTTTTATAATGAAAGTTTAACAGTATTCTCTGAGTTCAGTAAGGAAACAAACACTGCATTCAGAACTCACAGTGCCTATATTATTACATGTAAAAATGTTATAATGATAGTAAAATGTTATAACACATACAGCAGGTAATTCTGCACTTTAACTTGTAATTTAAATTCATTCAAGTTTACAAAACATAGCTCCAAGGGTTTAATATTATTTTAATTTTATTTCAACCCATACATTAATTTTTGCAGAATCACCTGCATTATCGTATTAGTCTTCTGGTGTTGAGCAAAAAATATATTACTAAGTTCTGATATTCTTGAGTTTATTTTAATTTCTATAATAAAATATAACAGTTATAATATAAAAGTTATAATACATCAATTTAGAATTTGATTGTCAAAATGCACATCTAAAAACTTTAAGAAATTTAGTCCAATGAAATAATACCTCCAAAACAAAAGCATCTTTCTTCCCATGTGAAAGATCCAATTCTGTAACTTCATCAGAGCTTTCTGATTGAGATCTTAAAAGTCTTGAACGCTGTCGAGGTTCTGGGATGGGTGATCCTATAATCTCTTCAGATATCTCCTAAAAGAAATAAAATTGCTTTATATTATGTAAGACTGTGTTTTTCAGTCTTTTTCTTTTTTTGTAAACGGCAGTCTTTTTTTTCTTTTCTTTTAATTGAAGTAGAATTGACATGTTATATTAGTTTCAGGTGTACAACATAATGATTTGATATTTGCGACTTCAGTATGGTTTTAAATTTTTGTAACAACAGAAAACTATATGAAGGGAGATGTCTGTAAAATACATTTAAAGTCTATATTTACTTATAAAGTTTATGACTAATTAACCTTTTATAGATATGTATGAGGACGTTTCCTTTAATTGGCAGCAGCAACCCTGACACACTAACTCGAGGACATGTGTATATAACTGCTGGGCCAGAGCAAGGCATTACTGACGTCTACTGTACGGGGAACTACAATGAGGAGGGAACTGGAAGTCCTTGCAGCTTGGAAGGTATTTTCCACTCAGCATTTAAAAGTCCCAATAGTCCACAACAAATTAAAAATTTATGGCCTCAAATATGATTCTACTCATCTATATATCTTCTTATCCAGTGATTTTTCAAAGCTCCACATAGTAAAATGAGGAACACAGCAGATCAGGGTTGTCGGACTCATTTTCACCAGGGGCCACATTGGCCTTGCAGTTGCCTTCAAAGGGCCAAATATAATTTTGACCCCTTAACTGTTAAGGAGTAGTTACATTTATACAGTCCTAAAATTATTTCAGCCCTTTGAAGGCAACCGCGAGGCTGGTGTGGCTCCCGGTGAAGATGAGTTTGACACCCCTGCAATAGATGTATATGTGTATTTACCATATATATAATACATAAATTACACACGTATTTGCTCTGTAACTTATAAAGCTAAGCAAACTTTGGTAGTTACCATGATGATCTTTTTGAGATCAGTGTATGGTGCAATCTTACATGGGTTCATCAGCTTTCTCCTATTACATAACCAAAGATCAGAGCTGACTAGAGGTTCTAAATCTCTGTTGGCAAAAAATAGTACAGGGAAAATGCGGATATGTGGGCACAAATGCAAAAGGCATAACTTATTGCTAGTGCAACAGACCTATCTTTTTTAAAAAACACAAAAAAGTTAAAAGAAAAAGCTTTTCAAAAATGCAGTTTTAAATGTTCATTGCTAGCGCATCCCTTACATAAGACTACCAGCACACAGTTTCACAATGTAGCTATCTCTGGAGCACTTTCACACCCATTTATACTATGTGCACTGCAAATTAACCTGCCCTATATAAATTTGACAGGATACTCATTATAAAAAACACACAATCAGAAAGAGCTGCAGTTTAGAGGTAAAGTAGTTTGCCTGGGTTTAAAAACTAGTAAGTGAAGAACTTGTCTAGATCAGGTCTCTTGGCTCTGAGTAATGCTCTTCCCCATAGAAACCACCGTTCTTTTTAAAATTTTATAGTAGTTTAAAATTTGGTTATGCCTCTGTTCATTGTATCATGGACCTAATAAATATAACTATCTGAAATTTGATACAGTGGAACCTCATTTGTCAAACTTCATTTGTTCCAGAATGCTGTTCGAGAACCGAATTGTTTGGGATGGGAGATGGAAAACCGAGGTTTGGCTGTGTATTTTGGATTTCTAATGTGGTTTCACCACTGGTGCTGTTGTTCCAAATTAAAGTTTTGCACGCATTTTGATACTTTTGGTTGACTGAATTAGCTCCACTTAAATGGTACTACACCTCTGCATTAGAAACATTTTACAATGTATTGAGAAAAAAAAATCAAACAACAACATTCACTTCGGCTGGGGCTACGTTCCTAAGAAACAAAACATTCTGGTCCACAATTTCAGGGTGGGCATACATTGTTGTAGAAAATCGAGAACACAAAACTGTAATGTGAGTAGTGGCTCAGTACACGGACTTTATAGAACAATTTCTGAGATGTTATTCTAAAAGACTGTAAGGTAGCATCTGAAATGAGGAAAGCCACAGAATATTCATAAATTGGTTAGTCCTTTTGTAGAAATACAGTCATATTCAATGTAAGATATCCATATAGGCTGAAATTTTTTAAATTCAAAAAAGATTTATTCCCTTCTCTAAAATATACTACAAAAACAGTAGCTTAATAAATATCTATTGGACATATGAAGTTACTTAATTCACATCCTCTAGTATGTCTCCATCTTCAAGAAGCTTACATTTTGGAAAGGAAGAAGTACAAGAGCATGAAACAGGCACTGTGGCAAAACAAATGCAGGTACAATAGAACCAGTGAAGAGTCAGGTCCTGCATGAGGTCGCGATGGAAGTACAGAGTTGATAAACACTGTTACACAAGAGTGCGGCTGATATTATTAGAACTGATATATGGAATTAGAACTGGTATGTTTGCAAGTCATTCTCCCCAACAGGAGTAAGCACTATTAACAGATGTTTAAATATATAGTAGGTGTATAATTGTAAAAGGAAAATAATTACAGCAAACAAGCAGTCAATAAAGTGTTGTGGGGAAAGCTTTTACAAAGGTTATGTAAGTAAATAGATTAACACATTAACATTTCAATGAATGAATTTAAAGGAGCTCAATATCAACACTGTTGATATAAATATAAAGCAAGCTTCATAGGTAATAATATAAAAAAGGTACAAATGAAATGTGAAATCAATATGAAAGATATCCATAAGATATTTTAAGTTCTTTTTCATTCACTAATCTTCAAAATCCAGTGCACTGTCTATTTGACACCTATGGCAAGCACATCTCAACTCAGATCAGCCACACGTGCCCAGTGTCTGCCACACTGGGCTGTGCAGCACTGGTCATGCTCTTAAAATCCCCCAGCTTAACAACTCTGCTAGAAAGCTGTAAGTCTTAAGCTGGAATTCAGATGCACTATTCCAAAAGACCAACCAAAATTCAAAAGTATATATAAAATAATTTTAAAGACCAATAATAATGTTTTCCACACACTTTCCTCTTACAGAAATATTTCACTATCAGGGACTCATGAAAACAAATAGTTTCATTCTGACTCCACCCCATGCTTCTCCCAGTTCAGATCATGGCTGTAAGGCATCTGTAGAGTAAGAGGCATCGTGATACCGACTGCAAAGATGGGGAGAAGTCTGACTGGAAAGCACTGTTAGGAAAGTTGTAAGAACAATGCCAAAATTAAAAATCAAAACAAAACTGTTCTTTCACATTTTTACCATAGGTAAGAACTGTTTGTTTTTACTAGAAAACAACACTTTAAGCCATTTATTTGGTCATTCAATAAGTATTTATCAAAAATACCAGAAGGAACTGCCCTAGGCATTAGGGACACAGCCCTGATGCAGCTTTGGTCTACTGGGAGGAACAAGCAACAGACAAAGGGGGATAGGAAGTACCTAAAACTGATCGGAGAGTTACGATTCTTAAATGGGCTGACTGGAGTCAGCACCCCAAAAAGGAGACATTCCCACGGCTGTAAAGGAAATAAAAGAGTGAGTAATGAGGAAAGCAAATCTAAGCACCGGGGAAAAAGTCTTTAATGTCCAAAATAAGACAACCTAGAAATATACTGATATCTAGACAACCACTTGTGCACTCACAATGTAGATTTAGTTCACTTACTGGAGGATTGATTTCATACAGCTCTTTATTCTTAGCAATCGTGTCATTTATCTTCTTTTGCATGTGAGATATATGCTGTTCATAGGAGCCATCATTAGGAGTCTTCCCAGCAATCTGAATTCCACCAGGCGTTGGCAATGCTGCTAAATACACACCGGTGGCCGACTTGTAAAAATAAGGGGGAAATAATAAAAAAAAAATCTAAAGAATAACAGTCCTCAAGTTTTCACATTCAGGAATGCACTCTTTGCCCTGTAGGAAAAAGATAACTAGTGGATGCACAGACATATGTGGACGGGCACAACAAAACATAACTGGCAACGAGCTGGTTGCTTCTGGTGAGAATCCAGGGGATGTGGGGGAAGCAGTAGGGGAGGTTTTACTTTTCACTGCACACCCAACTGTACTATACAATTTTTACCTTATGATTGTGAAAAACAAATTGCATTGAAGAAGTTTAGGAAAGAAGATGAAAAATTTTGCACCAAAATTTTACATCAAAGAGTAATTTACCTTTTCTGTAGCAAAAGTAAAAGGGAAACTTTTGCAAAGCAAGTGAAGGAACTGCTGTGCAAGAAGAATAGGAAACTTACTCAAGATGACACTGTCAATAAATGTGGAGAAGAAATGTGAATCCGTTTTTCACTCTGAAATCCAAGACCTTTTCAGTATATCATGCTACTTCCATAATTACCAAGAAAGAAAACTTCACTGGATACATATTTATTTTAAGTGTTTAGTTAAATGGTTATTAATTTCTGACTGTGTAACTACACACCATTAGTACTGAACCATTAGGGGAAATACAACACAATATACATACACATGCACTCCACACACCTATGTGTGTTTATGTTTAAATTGCTTATATAAACAGGGCAAAAATACATAGAGGCATAAACGTCAAACTGTTAACATCAAATAAATAAATGGGGAAAAGAGAAGGCAATTTTAAAACTATCGATATTTGTATATTTTGAATTATTATTTTAAAACGAATCAATTGTCAATTTTATAAAAGTCCATCCTCAACAGTGTGTGATGCTCTGTGATGCAGTAGATGAAACTGATCTTCAGAAGCTCTCCCTCCTGGTTTGTTCATTAGCGTCCATGACTGCATTTGTGACCCAGTTTCTGATGCTCAACCTGAGAACACCCTCTCTGCCATGTGAAGCCTTAGTGTACCATCTCTAACACTTTTTAACAGCTATTGCTAATGGGGCAACAGCACAGGAAGAGTTGAGAACACAGATTCTAGAACTAGACAGTCCTGGCTTTGAAATCTAGTTCCAGTACATTCAACCGTATTACTCTGGACAAGTCTCAACCTATCAACAGCATCCATTTTCTCTTCTTGTAAAGACAATATTGCAGTTCTTCTGGAGTGGCACAGTGTCAGACACCCAGGGGCACTGATCAGCGATTAACTATCACAGAAGCTACTCTTGGGACCTTGAGATTGAAGTGCACAAGCTAAAATACACACAAAGATCAAAATTCTAAACAGCTATAATTAGTGTCACTAGTGATCAAGAAAGAAAAGATTACTAAGAGTAGGAAATGGCAGTATTTGAAGATTTACACGGGGATCACGCAATAGTTTCCTGGGGCTCCACCATCACCACCATCCTGATGCAGTTGGCACAATGTTTCTTAAGCCTTTGAACATGAATGAGGCTCTCAGCTCCCACAGATACCCACCGATAACTACTGTTTTGTATTCAGCCCTATTTATACATTTATGTTAGTTAAGTCCTCATTGAGCATGCGAGTTTTTATATGAATGAGTCATAATGAATAGTTTTTCCGCAAGTTAATCTAAATAGCAAATATTTGAATATAAATTAGATTACTTTCATTAATCATTACAAATTCCTTGTTAAAAAATTGTAATTTCATGATTAGTTTATCATCATCATACAATTATCCCCTACAAACAGAAATTTCCATATTTGCTCTTATAGAAAACAATGGATAAAGCAAGAAACAATTTAACATTTTATGTACAAATGGATACTAAGAAAAAAATCCAAGTGCCATACACTTCTAGAGTTAAATTTCTATGTCTCAGAAAGATGGTAGAGAACTCCAATTTATAAAGCACCAGCAACTAGACAAAAATTCTGGCTAGCAAAGTATCTAGACTATAAGAGGATTTCCATAAACATTACTGCTCAGATTCCACCTAATCAATCTATATTTTACAGACATCTATTCTCGGGATCTCAGGCTATTCACAAAGGCAGCTCTTGCTTACCCTACTGACAACTTTCTAGTCAGAATTTGTTTTCTAACAAGAGAAGGTAAACATGAAGCTGACGTCAAGAGCTTCCCACTACCTTACAATTATCAGCACTTAAGAAACACATATTTTATTGCATATTCTATACTGTCTTCTGGCCACAGACTTACACTTACAATGAAATTTAATTCCCTGTCCAACAGCAGGCAATGTCTCACAGGTATTGCTTTACTTTCTCCATTAAAACTAAAGATTATTGACCACTTTGGAGCACTACCACCCTGCCCCTGCACAGATAATCTCCCATGGAGGGAGGAGGTTGGTGGTCAGTGGTCACAGCCAGTCCTTGCAGCTGACTGGCCTGGGTAAATCCCACTCACTGATCTGCCAACAGCAACCAAGGCTCAACCACAAGAGGAGGGTGTACTCAGCCCACACGAAGGGTACACCTCAAGTTCCCAGCTTGGGTGACAGGGGAAGCAGTGCCACTGGACCCTACAGGACACCTACTACAATAGGGCACGCTACCAAGACATGGAGTCAAAGCAGGTCTACCTAATACATACAAACAAACACAGGGAGGCTGCCAAAATGAGGAGACAAAGAAACACGGCCCAAATGAAAGAACAGATAAAAATTCCAAAGAGCTAAAAGAAACAGAAATAAGCAATCTATCAGATGTAGAGTGTAAAACACTGCTTTTAAGGATGCTCAAGAAACTTAATGAGGACCTCAGCAGCATAAAAATGATCCAGTCAGAAACGAAGGATACACTGACTGAAATAAAGAACAGTTTACAAGGAAACAACAGTAGAGTGGATGAAGATGAGAATCAAATCAATGATTTGCAACCTAAGGAAGCAAAAAACAACCATGCAGAACAAGAAAAAAGAATCCAAAAAAATAAGGATAGTGCAAGCAGCCTCTAGGACAACTTTAAGAGATCCAGCATTTACCTCATAGGGGTGCCAGAGGGAGAAGAGAAAGAGCAAGAAATTGTAAATCTATCTGAAAAAATAATGAAAGAAAACTTCCCTAATTTGGTGAAGGAAATAGACATGCAAGTCCAGGAAGCACAGAGAGTCCAAAACAAGATGGACACAAACAGTCCCACTCCAAGACACATCATAATTAAAATGCCAAAGGTTAAAGATAAAGAGAGAATCTTAAAAGCAAGAGAAAAGAAGTTAAGTTACCAGAAGGTTGCCAGATGGGAGGAGGAGAGGGGGAGAATGGGTGAAGAGGTGAGGGGATTAAGAAATACAAATAGGTAGTCACAGAATAGCCATGGGGATATAAAGTACAGTGTAGGAAATGGAGTAGCCAAAGAATTCACATGCATGACCCACAGACATGAACAATGGTGGAGGGATTGCCTGAAGGAGTGGGGGGTGCTGGGTGGAGTGGGGCATTGGGAAAAAAATCAGGATAATTGTAATAGCATAATCAATTAAAATATAATAAAAAACAAAATTAAAAAACAAAACAAAACAAAAAAAACCTAAAGATTATTTTAGTTCTCCCCACCTCAGGAGTGATTTTGCCCCCAAAAGGACATTTGGTAATGTCTGGAGACATTTTTTTTGTTGTCATAAGGGAGGGAAGTTATTAACATCTAGTGGGCAGAGGCCAGGGATGCTGCTAAACATTGTTTAATGAATGAGACAACCCACTACAACAAAGTGTTATCCAGCCCCAAATCTCTACACTTCCAAGAAGGAAAAGTCTTGTCTTAGCAATGTGTAAACAACAATAAAATCCAGTACGATGGTGGCCAACTTTAATAAACAAGCTGTACATGATAATTTTTAGAAATCTGACTATTGAGATTATGGTCAGAATATAAAAATATAATGATCACATACATATAAATTGATAAGAAAATAAGTATATGATAATTTATTAATTTTAAAACAATATTTAATAATTTTATAATATAAAAATAAAATATTTGAAAGCCTGTCACCAGATATGTTACTTCTTATGTCTCCAACCCTCAAAAATCTTGTTGCCAGTTTCTTTAGGTAAGTCTTTTTAAAAGAATCACAAAAAACAATAGGCATCACAAAAACAAAAACAAAACATGTAAACTTACCGCTAGGCCCATCAACATATTTTCTCCCACTGTAATCTGAATTCTCAGTCCAAATAAAGCATTCATTCCTTTGAGTTTTAGTTTATTCATTAGCTGAGTATGTACTTCATATTCCATAAATGGCAACAGATTACTGATAGCTGTGGCATTTGCTTCTGCCTGTGCTTTCTTTTTTAAGCGACATAACCTGTTAAAAAAATAGTTGAGTCAGTGAGAGTATTCTTGGTACCATCTTAAAAAATATCCAGTTTGTCAAACTTTCTACGAGAGTGCTTAAGAAAACATAGGCTTGCTATAGCTTTTTGTCATTTTTTTCACTGTATATGTTTTTGCTCAAAATATATTTCAACAAATAAAAACTCTTAAAATCTTTAGCAATGAAATATTAAATACTGATCAAAATCTCTAGAGAATATAATTTAAAATCTTAGGTTTCATAACTCCACATTATCATATAATAAATGGGTAGCAGAGGAAAAGTTAATTCACTCATTAAAAGAATACCAACTTATAAAAATATAAAACTGGAATATCTATCATATGCCAGGCACTGTTCTAGGTGTTGAGCACTAATTAATGAAAAAATACAAAGTCCCATTTCTCATAGTTATGTTGACGAAGTCTCTGTTCTCATGGTTATAAGCCAGTAGCGAGTGCGGGAATAAACAAAAGCAAGGCGACCTCAGATTTTTAAGAATCAGTTATCTGAAGATAATAAACCAGGTGAAATGAGTGGGAACAACGAGAGAGAAGGCCTCACAGGGGAGATGACTCCTGAGTTGAGATCTTAAAGACAAGATGGAACCGGGAGAGCTGGAGAAAGATAGGTATGGAACGGAGCTGGCATGTGAGAAGAACCGAAAGGAGACTACCATAGTGAAGTGAAGTGAGCAAGGGTGAGGGTAGTATGGACGAGGGCACAGGTAAGCAGGGCATGGTCATGTTAGGGGCTTGTGGGTCATGGCTAGGACCTTTACCGTATTCTGCCAGCAGTGGGAAACCTCAAATAGGTTTTAAGTAATAACATGAGCCAACTTGTATTTTAGGACATTGTTTATATTGCTACACAGAGAATGGAGTTCAGATGACAGAACTGATGTAGGGATAGTAGACAAAGTGCTATTTTAGGTGAGCGACAATAACAGCTTGAGGTAAAAAGGTAGTAGTGAAGATAAAAGAAAGATTCCCAGCAAACCAGGGTATTCAACCTAGTAGTTCTCTAACTTTAGCTTATATCAGAACCAACTGAAGAGCTAGTTAGGAAATAATTACTGGGCCCCATCCCCAGAGTATCTGATTCAATAAGTCTGGGGTGAGGCCTGAGAATTTGCATTTCTTTAAGTTTTCCCTAGGTCTGGAACCACACTCTGAGAATTGCTGATGGAGACCAACCCCCTCCTACCTAAAACATACCAAAAAATGGTGGTTGTACACTATTTTTAAATCTTCTGAAAAGCATCATAGGACCAAGGCAAGGGGCTGTGTGTGGCATAAGCATAAGGAAGTAGAGGTAGCACAAGAAAGTTATTTTGTGGGCTGGGACAGTTCTGTGTCTTGACTGTGGTGGCAGTTGTAAAAACTGAGTAAGTCTGTAACATAGTTAAGTGTATTATACCAACATTAATTTCCTAGTTGATACTCTAGATAGCTGTGTAAGATGTCATCAATGAAGAAAGGTGACTGAAGGGGTACAGGGGATTAATATTTAATGTCATTAAAGCATATTGAGTCATATCCCTACCCTTCAACAGGTTAATTAATAATCCTCATAGTAATAAAAATGTATATAGAATTTAAATGTTTAAAACTAATATAACTTACTTGAGTTTTATAATGAGGGTATTTTTGCTCCTAATTTTCCATACGCTAAAATACAAGGTTCAGACAGAACTGCCCCGCCTATCCAGGATCCCAGACAGGAAGCAGAGCAGATATTTGAAATAGGGCTGTTTGGCTTCATACCCCATACTCTTTCAAGGACCCCAAATACTGTTTTCACAAACCCACCTTGCTTGAATAAGACAACCTTTTCCAATAACTGCTGCCTCTGTTGGGAGGTCTATCGTTGTAAAGAGAACATCGGGAACTTTCTGTTTCCTGCAGTTATAGCAATACGTGAGATGAGCTGGAAATGGCATATTCAGTTCATCGTACGGTATGTGGCAAAATCCACAGCCTGCAGGCAAGCTTTCCTCTAGCCTACACAAATACATTAAGAAAAACAGGCATTCTTGAAGATGCTGTGCTTCTTTTAGAAAACATATATATATTACATACTTAGTACTTGTGTATAAACTATACCACAATTTCTACCACAATAGGTTGTAAGAGTACTACTATGACTGATAGGAATTACAACTGACTGTGAAACAAGAACCATTTGAGAGAAAAGGCTTATGTAATCAGAAAATAATTTTTCAACAACATATATGTGTGATGACTTATCACCTGACAAAAACGCTATTATTTCAAAGTTTTTTCTTTGGGATACAACAAAAAACAAATGGTTAGACAACGAGGGTGACATTTTCTTACTGTATGACCGATATAACACAGATATAAATTTTTAATTTCTAACAAAAACATTTTTTAGTCAGGAAACTTAAACAGTATTAAAAATTATGCTTAAAAACAAATTTAAAGAAAAAAGTCAGTCAAAAATAGGCACACTTCAAAATTCCTAATGTCCAATGACTGTTTTTAACAAGTCAGAACACCTGTTCCATAAACATACATATCATACATAAATCATAAATGAACAACCCATAACCTTCCCACTCATGGGAAAATATTGGTTGTAATATGCTGTTTATGAATTCATTTTAGAATGATTAAGTATTTTTTTACTCATTAAATCTGAGGAAATCAGAAGAATGGATATGGAAATAGAAAGCTCCATGGAGAATCCTAGACTTTCAGCGAGCCCTATCCTCCAGGGCTCTGGAAAGATACGGGTTCTTAATTCTCCATAACCTGAAGCAACCTTTAGAAGTTGAAATTTGGCAAGTAGACAAATTTTAAAAGGGAAGGAAACTCATACTATACCTACTAGGAGTCAGGCTTTCTGCAGATTCTTTGTATACTTTGTCACTGAATTTTCACAATAACCCTCTACATCAAATTAATTACTCCCAGATATTATTCTTTTATTACTGGTACAGCATTCTGATATCTTAGAAATAACAGGGAAATCATACATGTCTGAGTGAAACTGTGACCCTGAACACGTTATTTAACCTCTCAGAGCCTCTATAAAACAGAAATAACAATACCTAGAAAGGCTCTTTTAGTTTTTTTTTGAAGAGTAAGTGAGAAAACTATAGGCAAACACACATGCCACCCCACACCAATGGAATGCCCCCCAGACAACCACATATACTAGTTCCACTTGGCCTGAAACCAACCTGAGATGCTAAGTAACTTGCTCAGTCACGCTAAGTACTAAGCAGACCTCTATCATGCCAAAAGTTTGAATTCAAGCCCTTGTGTTACAAGGGGTAACCAAAAGGATATAAACTAGGGCAATCTTGAATTAAATACCTCACAGAAATTTGAACATAAATGGTGCAACATCATAAGGCAAAAAAAAGTATCAAAATTTATGAAAGTATGTACAAAAGCAGATCCCAATACTTCTGTCTCTGAATATTGAGATCACAGGGAATTCTTTCTTCTTTCTACTCTTCTATGATTTTCAAATTTTCTCTAGTAAGCACTAATCATTTTACAGCAGATAAAAGGACACGAACTACCATACAAGAGAATTCACTGCATCTATCCAAGCCATAATATTGAAATAAACCACCTGCATAAGAAAGGCCATTTGTTAAATTAGGGCTTCTTTCTACTCAAGAATGAAATCTACTGACGTATGAGAACTATAATGTGGCACTGGGAGAACTCATTGGCAAAATCTGTTTCTCTATAGAACATTCCAATTATTTAATATACTTCAAATATCCCACTTTCATTTTCCTATTTATGGTAACTTTCAATGCTCTGGAATATATTGTGGTCAAAATCCATTTTTGACAAAAAAAAAAAAAGACACTGACCACGGTATTCTATTTGCCTACCAGAGCTAGAATATCCTTTTTTGTTATATAGAGACTTGAAAATTTGTACTAAATTTGATCACATTCATGTTTTTTTTTTGCTTTCTTCCTTAATACATACTAATACAGGATGAAGAAAAAGTAGGTTTAGAGTTGCTCACATGGAAAATAATACAATAATTAATAAATAATAATATAAGAATAGACTCTGTTTCTCACTTCCCTAATAGCTACATGAAGTTCAACACCTTTTCATATACTGATGGCCGTATGGATCATGTATCATAGCATGATGTATCGATGTACACTTGAAAGCTATATGACCCTATTAACCAATGTCACCTCAATAAATTTAATATTAAGGAAAAAACTCTGTGTTGCCCTGGCTGGTGTAGCTCAGTGGATTGAGCATGGGTCTGCAAACCAAAGGGTCGACAGTTCTATTCCCAGTCAGGGCACATGCCTGGGTTGCAGGCCAGGTCCCCAGTGAGGGGCGCGTGAGAGGCAACCACATAATGATGTTTCTCTCCCTCTCTTTCTCCTTCCTTTCCCCTCTCTTTAAAAATAAATAAATAAAATCTTTAAAAAATACACAAAACTTGGAAAAAAACAACTCTCTGTTTCATGTACTTACAACTGGAAACCTACTTTTGCCACCCTGTATATTAATACTGGGAAAAAATTTTGAAAAGCAAATACATGTACTGTAGGGTAAGAGCTAATTAAAATTTATATTATCCAAATAGACTCTGGTACCAAACTAACAGGTTTCTTGCACATATATTTGATAATTTTATCTGCTTACAGAAAGCATTTCTGACATTAATGGAACTAACAGATAAAAGGAACTGACAATCAGATAAGCCAGAAAGTAATCTCATTTTACCTAATGCATTCACTTACTCTTTCACATATATTAAAGATATGCTTCACTTTCCATGAAGATTTACACATAATTTTGGTATAATATAGTATTTAGATTGTTTTATAAATGAAGATTTTCTTTATGAAAATTGTTTCATGACCTTTTTCTGCTTTGGAGGTAAGACATAAATGGTAATGGAAAAATACAATGAAAATATTTTTAACTTAAAAAATAAAGAAAAAATCAAATAAAAGAAAATATTTCTATAAAGTAACAAACAGAACAGTATCTCCTTCACATTCTTCAATTGGTAGTTATACATGTCACTTATCAAGACACTAGAAATTATAATGTGTCAGAGTACAGATCCCAATACTTCTCTCTGCTGTGAGTTAGGTAAAAATCAGCAAAGTGCCTGGTCCTCAGTTCTACACTGTACCACTGTAACACACCCTCAGAGAGAAGACCTATCCCAGCTCTGAGAGAAAAAGGCAACTTCTCCCTTCTCTGCCCTTATGTAAAATAAAATAGGCCAGGCTGCTGTGACAACCTCTGTTCCAAACAGCTCTCCAAGGTGCCGTCCTGCAGAAATCTAGGGTTCAGTACAGCTGCCGTGCCAGATGCAGATAAAATGCAGACCTCTTCACTATAAGAGAAAACAAACAAACAAACAAACAAACAAACAAGTTAACATTTTTAGGCCAAGTCTGGAAAATGATTATAAGGGTGACCGTTTAAATTCAGGTTTGACTTTACTAAATATTAATAATATCACAGGATTACCTCCTAAACCTAGGAGAGAAAAATAGAAGGTAATATTATTACAATGGAGAGGGCAAGAATTCTTTATTACTTAAAAATTGTGAAAGATAAAGTATAATATTAATGACAATAGATTCCTTTAAATTACAGTAGAGCTGATAAAGACTGGGATGTTTCCAAATTAAAGTAGTAACAAACTACATTGCCAAATCAGGTTAATAACTCATTAAAATATACTAAAATCCTCTTTAAATGCACATTAAATTTTATTTAAATTTTTCTAAAAATAAACTATGCAAATATCTATATTGCTAAAGCTTAACAACAATAACAAAAAGGTATCTGAAACAAATATCTAAAATATACATCGCTTTATATATATGCAAAAAATTGATATTTGAAAGAATTCTTTAAAAGTCTTCACCACACATTACCCAATTTGAAAGCGATAAAAGTAAACAAGCAACCCAATTATTGAATGAAATAACAAAGCAAATGAGAAAAGTAGCAGCCTAAGGATGAAAGGCTGGAAACGAAGTGTAAATGGACTGGAAACCTAAGAGGACATGAAAGAAATGGTGAGCAGAGAGGCTAGGTTTAAATCGTTGAAGTGGGTACTGAGAACCTCAGAAGAAACAACACGGAGTACAACAGAGTCCCTGGAAGGCACTGAATCAAGGAGCTACAAGAGCAGAAGTGCATTTCAAAGGGTTTTGGACAGTTTAGAACAGAATTAGTAAAGATGGGATTTAATAGAAAAATTTTTGAGGTCAAGAGGAAAAAAGGAATCTGTGTCAGATAAATTCAAACTTCTGGGTAAATTAACTGGATTCCTGTCTATAGATCTTGCATCTGTGATCTCTCTCCAGCCACACTGAATCAACACCTCTGGCATCCTCCACATGCTCTTCTTCTAGCATTGAGCCCTCTCCCTATGCCTCTTCTCTTCACTTATACAATTCATATGCATCCCATGAAATTCAGTTCAAGCTTCAGTTACTTCATTAACACTTTCTTTCGATCCTACCTTTAATTTCCAACCTTCTGGGATCCCAACACATTCTGGGATATCTCTATCATAAAATGTATACTCATAATTCTCAGGTAGAATGTGAGTGAATCTGATGGCAAGAACTATGTCTTTTAAAACCATATCCCTAAGACTTGACAGTGTGTGACACTAACTCCATGAATGAGACAAGAGTACGTATTGGGCAGTAAGGCAGGATAAGCATAATAAAGTTAGCAGTTTAACAAGAGTAGAACAACTACAGTGAAAATAGAACAGTTCAAGAGGATAATACATGGACGCAAAGGAAAAGATGGAATAGGCATGGCTCTGTAATGTCCACATTTACTATAGCCTAATCATTTTTCTCTAACAATAGTGATCACCGCAAGTGCAAGAGAATTATCCATGTAACAGCTGGCAGCAAGAACTGGCTAAGAACAGAAGGTGGAAATAAGAGAGCAGAAGGTCAAACAGTTTCTAGATGATACCTTTGACAAACCTTTGAAGGAGCTGACAGTAGGGTTCAAGAATGGCAGGCAGTAAGTAAAGTCAGAACCTGAGTAAGGAACTGGGAAAACCCCTGGCTAGGATAAAGGCCAAAACAAACCAGGTGTACGCAAGCAAATGGCATGATGGAAAAACACTAAGCTGTGAATCAAGAATGAAATCTTATAATTTCAAAATTTTAAGAGGCACTGGTTTTGAGTGATAATGAGGTACAAAGTATGGTTGAAAGTCAGGTGGGGATAGAGGACTTAAGAATGACAAGGTACAGTGCCATGGTGATAGAAGGGAGATGCTCACATTTAACTGGAGGAGATGTCAGAGAAGGAATTAGGAAAGGAAGAAGAACAGTTTGGAGGTAAAATAGTCTGAACTGTAGAATGGCATGGACTTTAAAGGAGAAGAGGCTGTTCAAAAGAAAGCTGGCAATGAAAGGTGACAAAAAAAGGTTTTGAGAACTAAGAGCACGGAAGTCCCTTTATTACTTGGCTAGGAGGGATGAGTCATAAGCAGGAGAAAGTTAAGTAACAATTAGTAGATGAAGATAGAAAAAGTTTAGAGAAGAGCTTGAAGGACACAAGGCAGTTAATTTACAATAGGTGAAGAGTTTCAAAGATCCTAGAGGAAGAAGTTAGTGGAGTCACAAACTAGAGTAAAATCAGCCCAGAGTAATACTTGCTATGTGCCAGTATCATATTCTCCTTCAATGCATAAGTTGAGGCTTGGAGGAGTAGAGTAACTTCTCAAAGGCCACAGCAATTCAGTGGCACAAACGGCATATGAACCTCAGTCTGGTGTACTCTAAAGCCCTTGATCCTGGATCACTCCACTAATTCTCTCTATATCTGCATAAAGCTTTTCCTCTTTCAGATGACAATCTAAATTGCAGCATCTAGAAAAGCAAGTTGTCGTTATCATTACCAGATGCTAGTTGATTCACTGTAGCCCACTACAGCATGACAGCCTAATGCTTTAGCATGTGATTTTATTTCTTGTCTGATTTCTGCCCACCACGCATCTCGAGTTTCTGGTTCATCTGAAAAATAAATTTTAAATCAGTTTACTACTCAATAGCACATTGTCTATATGAACAAGAAATGTTTAAAACATATTCTGGAATGCAAAAAGTACTGTTCTATAACATATTTTAAAACTTCGCATCTTTATAATCCTACTTCTGAAAAGTTTAACATTTTCATCTAATGCTACTTTTCCAAAAGCTTAACATTTTAAACTTGGTTGCTAGAAAATAAACCACCTACTTCTATTTGCTTTATTACCCTAAGGGACATCTATAGAGATGTATGTTATTAGATACAACATCAAATGTAGATCCAGACTTTCCAGATTCTAATCTTAAACTGTGAGCATATCCTATATCTCACCTCAGTAAGCAAACATGTTATGCGTCATGACTATAAATGTAATTTAAATTCAGATTTCATTTCCGGGTACCTATTTTTTATAACCCACTATATTCTGGGTTCTTTCCAAGGCAAAGATTTATCAATGTTAAAAAAAGAGAAAGTCATCTGTAGCTGTCCTTCTAGAGAAGTGGGTCTTAAAGCAAAGTGACAAGGTATAAAGGAAGTAGCCAATTCAAAATAAAAAAAACAAATACATTTAAAAGATTAATACAAACAATTTGGTTAATGTGTATAGGGACAAATTTCAGATAGAATACTGTAATTCCATGTATGGCTCTGGAATTAAGAAAATGCCTTAGACTTACAAAATTACATTTTATTACAAGAGAGGAATCCAATACTGCCTTGTAATGGCACATTATAAATGGAGCATCTGTCACACGTACTTCCTAATAATCACTTGCACTTAGCTGCAAACTACTGGTGAACAGCAGCTGTAAATTACAGTAACTTTTAATGTACATAGATGCTAAAAACAGAAACAGTCTATAATCAGCATATCCTACTTTGTTTCTTTTTGTGGACAATTCTGTTTGGGAACAATATGAGATTGAATAAACTTAACCAATTCCAAATAGGATGCTAAACTCTTATTGTAAATTTTCCACATATTAAAGCATTCTTTAAACTGAAAATAAAATGATCCCCAAACGTGCTTTTTTGAATTTCATTATATATCCATTTCCAAAATATGTTTGCAAAATAAGAAGAATAAGTAGAATTATACTCACTAGTGAAATACTGAAGACAGCAAAGTAAAGAAAGCTTAAAGGACTTATTATGGCTCACATTCCTATGATGTAATATTGTTTCCTCCACAGGGAGGAAGGAGATCAGCAAAGGGGAGAAGTGAGGAGGTAAAGGCCAGAACTATGAATGATGCCAGCCAGTTCTTGAATTAAAATTTTGGATCCAAGACAGAGCTACCCTAAAACTTTCTTTCAGAAGAAAAGAAAAAATGCAGACTCCAGGAAACTGAGAAAAAGATCAAAGTTTGAGATAAAATAAAGAAGGATGAGAAATAGAAAAGACTACAATATAGTGTTAGCAATCAATATTGATAAATTTAAAAATGTGTGAGAAAATTGGGTGGTCCTATTTTGCACATACACTATTATGTTAAAGAATTTCTTCACATTTCTAACTGAAATGCTGACATTAACAGCACAAATATGCCTTCAAATCCATTCTCTCTTTTTCTTTTAAGACATACATGTTTCCAGACCAATTTGGACTTCTATTTAACATCATCTTTTCCTAATAGGGAATTTTAATATTCTAAGATAAACTTAAAAACTCAAGAAGTTGTTCAATCAATCAAATTACTTATTCTTTTAAAATAGATATAATAAAAACATTTCTGTTTAGAAAATAATTATTTTTCTATATAAAAACTATATAAAATAAAAAAGTCTAACTTTTCTTAAATGCACTAGCAGGTCCTGCTATTTACTTTTTAAAATCTTTCTGCAAGTTTAAACTATTATTTGATAAAACAAATAATTACATACTGTCTTTATAAAAATAGATTTTCTCCCATTAGGTGTGTCTACATCTGTGCCACAAGTAATAATACATGGTAGCTTTTCTGTTTTAAGAATTAATTTTACAAGAAGTAATCCATAACATTTTTTAAATTAATAAAAAATAGAGGAAGTCAGTTAGTTTAAGTTCAAGATATATTTATTTAGAAATGGCCAGCATATCTAAATGGAAAAGTATGTAATAATAAATACTACGAGATACACATAATCACATAGAATACAAAATGTATTTACATCGAACTTACCTTGGTATAACACACAGAAATAATCAGATAATTAAACCAAACACTATGAAAGAATAAGTGGCTAATTAAAAAAAAAAAAAGCTGAATGCAGCACAAGTGGAGCATTCATATTCTTCTGACAGGTTCACAAGCAGCCTTTATTTTGACACACGAGCCACACAGTTGCACATGAGGATGCCATTGTTGTAATTATTTACAAGTTTAATAAAAGCTAACGAGTTACATAACATGGGAGCTAGGAAAGCAAATGGCATATGTCCACACTCCAAAGAATGTCTTAAATTTGATTTTTGGCTAAAGCAAAAGCTCAAAGAACGAACGAAGGGTTTTGCAAAGCAGATTCAGCAGACAGGAGCCAGAAACAGTGGATATTTTGGCGCATGCTTGGATCAGGTGACAGTACAGACTGAAAACTATGGCAGCTCACTGAAATGGTTACAGAAAGTAATGGCCCTGGATTCTAGGTGAAAGCAAGGCAAGCATACAGTAGGGAGCACTTAATCACAAACTGGTAATTGGATTAACAATAATTATCTACAACTGTAAGCAAAAAGCCAAAGGATGGATTTTTTGGCTATTAAATTTAGGGTTTGTTTAATTCAAATAAAATTAAGGTTAATCAATTTATCTTGTATTAAAGAAAAAGTCAATTTATCTTTAACACCTATATCATATTTATGCCAGAGATGAGCCAGAGAATACTGAAGTAGTAATTATGATTCAGCCTAACTTATTACAACTAAAAATTCAAAAATATCACAGTATTTAACCCCTACAATAAAATTTTGAAAGCTTTATAAACTGCTAACTATATCTTATAGGAAACACACTAGTGAATTTGAATTATTTCATTCATCCTACATAAGTCAAAATTGAAGATCTACCATACTTATATAAAAGGCAAAACAAAGAGTCTGGCTTAAAATATATGGCAACTATACATGCCAAACATAAAACTGAATACAATTTAGCCATGTGGAGGATATACAGCTGAGATGTAAGGGTCACAACTGGTAACATTTCAAAGATGTTAAGAAAAACATACCTTCTTTTAAATACCATGCTCCTCCCAATAATCTATAGAATTATTTATAATTATAAAGATATCAAATTAGGAAATAATGAAATTTATTTATTATACAAATATTTCATACTATTTTATGTTTTTCTTCTGAGTCAAAACTTCATAGATAATATCACAAATCTTTTAATATATCCTTTTAACTGTAGGCATGAACCAGCTTTAAATGAATACCTCACTGATACTTCTTTAAAAAGTAGTATCTGCACACGGGTTGACGTCATAATTAGTTCATTTTGCTGCTGTTACTTTTCTAGAGCATAGACATAGCTTGATATCTTGCCATCTTTTTAGCATTTTATCTTTTTTCTGAAGTACAGGTGAAACTGGTAAAGATTCATAAAGTAACAGTAATAGTTTATATCTCAGAAAGTAAAAAATTAAACTCAACACACAATGCCTTTGTAAAACTCAATCCCTTTGGGATTTTGGGCAATCACACACTTGCAGCTAAGAATCACTGACTACCTGAAGTGTTAAACTTAATTCCATTTTTACATAGCTCTGGAAGAGAATACCTCTTTCCTTAAGAATCTTTTCATCTGGTTGAAAGAATAAAGGAAATGGACAGTTATTCAGCCTAATTTTTAAATGAACAAGAGATAAATAGGTAGGATCAAATAAAGGTTTGTAATACAATGATATTCTATTTCATTAATGGACAGCATAAAATGCTGCATTTTCAAATGCCTGAAAGTAACATTCTAACCCAAAACAATCTTTGAAGATAAATTTCCCCTAATGATACAGGAAGTAAAGCGTTCAGGTTCAAGGGAGTATACAACCTCAAACTAGGTGGGGGGAATTCAGTACCAGACCAGGAAGAAGAGTCTCATTATAGTGGGAGTGATGTGCAAATTCAGAACAAACATCAAGACGTAGTAATTTGAGCTGTTAGGAGGTAGCTGGGATATAATCCATGTTGGACCAAACTGGAGTTCTTTACTATGTATAAAAAAAGTCAGATATGTAATCTTCTCCTTAATTGAAATTAAACCCTTCCTATATAATGACCAGTTATACTACATATAGAAAGAGAAAATTATATATTACATTTACATATTACAGTATAATAATGCAATGAATATCCAGTTGCATTTATACATATAAAGAGTAAAATTTCACTATTAAGGAGCTTATATATCTGATTTTTTATAGACTGTAAAAAGTGGATGGTAATAAATATCAAGTTACATTATACATAAAGAGAAAATTATGTATACATTTTTATGTTACTTTACATATGAATAAAAGTTCACATAGCATACATGCTTTATTTACGCCTTCTTGACTTCTACAAGGTAGAGCAAAAGTAGGCTTACAGTTGTGAGTACACAAAACACCGAGTTTATTCTTGTATCGTTATATATCATTTTCCATATGGACAACTGTAAACCCACTTTTGCCCCACCCTGTATGTACCTGCTTCCTAAAAACCTTATTAAAATGCTAAAAACTAAAAGCTGCTTAACTACTTCAAGCTTAGTTTGCACATCTGCTCATGGGTACCTCTCAGGTGTAGTAAAAAGAATGATTGCTGAGATCTTCAGTAGAATTCAAGTTCCAAGAAAGCCCATCTCCATTTAACTACCACACACACACACACACACAGAAAGAAAAACAGCATAAAAAGTAGCCCTGAGTAGGTGTGTGAACAGGGTGTCTGTCTGCCTGACTGAAGAATGGTGTTCCCAGTCTCCAACACTGTGCTTAAGACACGGAAGGCACTCTGTGAAGATCCACTGAATAAAAGGCTTTTATTTAAAATCGTAGAGAAGAAAAAAAAGGCTCAGGATGATCAGACTGATATGTATATTCTATAAATATTTCCTTAAACATCACCTGACCCACAATACTTTTCAAACAACATTACATGTAAGTTTATATTTCCTTTCACTTCCTAAAAGCAGTATCTAAGCTGACTTTCACTCTACACAAAGGAGTAACACATTTTCCTCAACTACACAAACACTATTATTAATTAAAATTATTTGTGTGAGCAAGTCAGCAATACTTTTAGAGGTACTCAGAAGAAAGAAAGAAAAAGAGATCATAACCATTTGAGAAACAATGAGCTAAGACTATTAAAATTTACTCAAAGTATTTTTTACAATTCAACTTTCAAAAAGACATGAGAGTAGGGTACTCATGATCTATCTTTCTCTCCTGCTAAGCTAAAGCTTGCCAGCATCCTGTTTTACTCACCATGTTCCATTAATTATCAAGTCTTGCTGATTTTACATCCTAAATATTTTGGAAATTTACAGTTAAGAGTGTAAGCACCAAAGCCAGAGGAGTAAGGTTCAATTGTGGTTCAGCCACTTTGTACTCTACCTTGGAGAAATCGCTATGCTTTGTTTCGCACATCTACAAAATGGGAAAACTGCCTACTTCAGCATTGCACTTTGAGGAATAAATGAGGAAGAGCACCTGGCACATAGGGAGTGTCCTATAAACTTTAGCTCTCCTACCACCACCAAATCCTAGGTCACTTATCTGGTCAGAACTACTGCAGTCTCTAGTCTTGCTGCCTTTACATCCCATCTCCGTCCTATAGCCAATCATCTAACACACATACGACCACCGGCTCCTGTCTTACTCCTACGGAACCCCTGTTCCTGGCATGTCACACACAAGATCTGCAAGTGCTGCATCTTTCTTCCTAGCAGCAAGATTCATCTTGTCTTTCCCAAAATCTGTTACAAGGCCAGAAGAGTAAAAAGAAAGATAAGAAAAGGTAATAATTTTTAAATAAAATTTCAGATATTTAGTTCCCTTCCTCTTGCTCTAAAAACATATTTTCTATCACTGTAGTTAACACAAACTAAAACAGCAATGCAGGAGAAAAGAGAACAAAAAAAACCCCTCAACAAAGACATTTTGTACTCAATGGCAAAAAAATTAAGTACGAAGTAAGTAACATCAAATGAGTACTGGCTAAGATACCATTTTACAAATGCTGCAAGTTTCAGAACTACATTACAAAATGTATTAACAATATCTCCAAATACATGGTCTAAAACATAAATATACATGAGTCTCCCATATATCCTTCAAAAACCGAGCTCAAGAATTACCACCTCTATAAGCTTCCTTGCCACAGAATTAATCATGCCATCCTCTTTAACACTGTATCTTGTATCACACGAGACCACACAGTAAACCACTTACATATTTTTTGGGCTCTGGCATCTTTACAAACCTATTATCTAACGAACTGCATGGCAGTTTGCATGGTAGATTGTATTTTGTGAAATATTACTGTATACTATAGAATGTTTTCCTATATCTTCCCATACTTTAATATTTGTGAAATAAGAATGTCTAATGCCTCACCCACTAATCAGTACGAACCTCAGCGTACTGTTCATGCTAGCCATGTTGAGCCTAGCAGCCTACACCATTCTTTCATCCGGCTGAGCTTCAAATTCAGAATATACTCTGATCGGAGCTCTATGAGCAGTAGTTCAAACAATGTCATATGATGTTAATATGAAATCGAGAAACATATTTAAGATGGTAGTGTTTCTCTTTTCTCTTGGAAGCCTACTATTAAACTGATGGTACATCATATAATACATGGTATCAGAGAATCCAGAAAATACAATATGGGTGAATAATTTTTAGCATTAAAACTATATCAACAATTACTTTTCTCACTGACATGGTCAATTCTTGATTCTCTGTGGTAATACAGGACAGCAGTATTACCTAATTACAGAGAATACAAATAATTTAATATATTTACCAAATATAGGTGTCACTCTTTTTCAGAACTAACAAGTTATTTTTCCTAAACTAATATTAAAATCAGCCTGATGTCTGAATAACTACCATCACTATAATGACTCCAAAACTTCAATCAAAAACACACAACTAAGAGAAAATTAAACTGACAGTCACTTTAAATTTTCTTTTAATATTCTATCTTTTTTCTATCTTTTAATATCCAACTTTTTCCCTTTCTACACTTACAACCTGACTTGACTTTAAATGATGGCAAGATATACTGCTTCCTCAACCACACTTCTCCTTGCCAAACTCTGTAATTCTGCTTACATGGGACAAAGTCTCTATTATGTCTGTGAGATTTATGTTTTGCCTTTTCCACTTTCCACCAACTGTTCTATCATCTAACACACACATCTCACACTAAACATCTTTATCCTGACAAGGTTTCAGATCTTTAAATTATTAATGGTTAATCTGCTCTCAATGTTCTTTTCTTATATAAGCCTTTTCTCTTCCTACTATACTAATCTGCCTAATGTTTAAACAATATATTCTTATATATTAAATGAATCCAGCAGAGTATTTTTAATTCCTCACTAAAAATAAGTATATAGCATTACATTAAAAGTGATTATTTTAATTCTAATTATTGTGAGAACATGCTGGCAAAAACTTGGATAGCCAACAGAAGGTAATTAATTTCCTTAAAGATTTACCAATTAACGTCAGTGTAACTCTGCAAAGGTTGAACCTGGCAGGTTGTTTACTGGTCCAACTTTGGGCAAATCTGCATGGTGAACATGAGCTACTTCATAGTTAAACATGCAGTACTTACATCAGAGCTTATATCCTGGACTCCTAAGAACAAAAACAGCTTATAATATTGAAAAGATTATGGGATATTATCTAAAATGCTGAGCCTACGCTGATTTGTTTTTGTTTTTCTGTAAACAGATACATTTTCTGACACAAAGAACCAAAAAGATTCTTCAGGCCAAATAACATCTTCTGATACTGAATCAAGAAGATTCTATTATTTAATTGAATCTAACATATAAATGACATAAAAATTATTAACAGAACATGTTTTTATCAAAAAGGAAAATTTACTGGCTTTGACTCCAAACCACATCATCAGCTGTAAAGTTATCTTAGTTTAGTTTCTTTAAAAGCTACAAACAATATTCATATGTAAAAATACTTAACAAGCAAACTTATACTTTTGTGTAGAAGGAGACTGAGAAAAGCTTATGAAAACTGCTAATCTCTCCAAAATCCATTCTTACCAAATCTTGGAACATTTTCAGAATTATAAATACAAATCCTAATAGTTACATTTTTATAGTATTTATAGAACACTGAATACATTATATTCAAAACTAAACTGAAGTTTAAATACACTTTAAAATTATCAAGCTAGTCATTTAATTCTTATAATATATTTAACAATATTTCCTTAATCATAAAGGTAATGCTTATGTCATTTATCTGATATGAAAAACTGTCCAAAACATAGTATAATTTAAAATTATCATTCTGAAAGTTGATCAGCTAACAAAAGTCATTCATAATTTATGGTATTTCTATAGTTTTGATTAATTCATTTCAGTTAACACATGTTTTTATTTGCATTTCCATGGAAGTTATAAGAGTTAGAATATATGTATTACAGAATATATCTATATAACTGAATTGACATTAAATCTATTTATTCTAGAACATTTCTAAAAACTTCACTGAGCTGCCATAATTTTTGTCAGCATATGTAGTACTGAATGACCATTAAAATACCTGAATTGAAACTATTCCAGTCTAGCAGTTTGTAAGATCTTGTGTTACCCATAATTCCGACAAAGGCTGAGTTCAAAACAGCAAATTAGTAGATCAGTTTTAGGTGCAGAATAGTAGGAAAAAACAAAACACACTACAAACAAGAACAAAATTGACACCACTCGACAGGAACTGGAAAGACACAGACAGCAGAGTTAATAAGAAGTAGAAATAGAAAGAGAAGAAGGAGCATGCTATCATAATCTAACATTGATTAAGTTTACTCATTTAAGAAAATTACCTTGATTTTTAAAACCACCCCATTCTTTCCTTTGTTGTATGGTCTTGTTTGCTAATTATTTAACAAAGGAGAAAATTCTAAAAGAAATAACTACAAAATAATCCATAGAATTAGCAGGTGGCAATGGTTTTAAAATGGGATTTTTTTTCCTTCTACAGTGAATGTGAAATGCAAATTTCCCATACTCATTAGTCCAAGAAAAAAAATAGCTACAAGATTCATTTGAGAGTGCAAATACAGCACTTTTAACATTAGCACATGGATCTCAATCTGCCCTAAGTTTTTCTCAACAGAAACTCAGCAGAGTAACTCAGTGTCATAAAATCAATACATCATCATAATGGTAGATGCCAATCTAGAGTTTTGTTTTAACATTCAACTTTTTTCAACAAATTGAAATGTTTCATAAATAATTATTTAAGGGGCCTGAAGAATAGTAAGAGTTTTTAAGAAAACGTTCCTTTTTAAAGCATAATAAATAAGTAATCTGTAGAATGTGATATTTATGTCAAACTAATATTGGAACCATTAGAATATACAACTGATATGTATTTAACTGAAAATAAAACAAAATTAAAATATAACTTATATACCATTAAAAGCATTTATATGTATATGCCCATAATCGTTTGGGAAATAGATCCATTATTAACTAAGAATTTCTATATGTGAATTGAAAAAATAATCTGAAAGGGAAGGAAAGGAAGAGAATAGATAAACTGGTAATTACAATACACAAAACGTATTCTTAATAAGCGTTCCTATTTTCTTCCTGCGCCTGGATTCTTACATTTCTTATACAGCTAGAATAAACTGGCAAGTATGATAAACCCCACAAAACAGCTGTTTGTATAAAGTAATATGATTTTAAAAATATAGCTCTCTACTTAAACTTGTTTTAGTAACCTTCATTTGTTCTCCAGACTCTACAGCTTACTCAGAGTACATGGAAGCAACAATAAAAATGTTTTCAGTAAATAAAAGACATTACTAATAATTGAATATATTCCTCAAACCATCTTTTGGAGTTATTATATCAGAGGTGCCTTCTATTAAATTACTTGAGTCAGTGGTGCATAGAAACATGCATTGGGTCACCTAAGAAATGTCAGGTATATTAACCCAGTATTTCCATGCACTTTCCAAATATTCAAGTTCCTAAACACAAAGATATACACCATGCATAGTCTTCAAGGGCTCAATACATTAAACTGGCATCAATCTAAATTTGCCTTTAATTACTACAGAATGTACAAATGCCACATGAAAAAAAAAATCTTAAATTGACCAGAAAAAGAAGAAACCGGGAAAAAAATAATAAATCACAGAAGAAAAAGAAGACTGATGCTGAAAAGATGTCTTCACTCAGCTTGAGCGTTTTTATAAATAATCCTAGTTAGTACTGCTTTTTTGAAATCTTGTTCAGAGTCTAAAAAATTCCATTGTTTCTCTGTAATTAACTCAAACGAATGACATCAAACCATATGGCACAGATTATTTCTTAAAATTTAAAACAATAGTAATGTTATGTATCCTCAAAATCATTACCTGCAATGTTGGGCAAATAAATTTCAAAGCATTTCATTCTTTTTACAGCTGTTGGTAGCCTCAGGAAGAGGTTACTGGATGTAACAATTTAAATTTTTCAAAAATATGTATGTATATATGCCAAATAAGAATATTACTATAAGTTCAGATTGAAGGTATGCCATTAAAATATCAAATGACTTGGGCAAACGATTGGGCATCTCCTCAGAGAGAGGCAAGAAGACATTCTGCGTGAAAAGTTCCTACCATTCTATCACGCTTATTTTAGATTTAGAAAAATCACCAAAACATTTGTAATCCAAGGGCCTGAAATTAACTGGGACTTCAGTGCTTGCCTGTTTTTATAATCACGGCCCCATGTTTAAAGAAGTGAGCTACTATTCTTATTTTTTCAGTTATAAAGAACAAACAGCTACACACAAGAATCCAAGGAACTGGACAGTTGTATTTTTCTGTTGTTTGGTTTGGTTTTTACTTGTTAGGCACTCTACATAATGTTTACAATCACACTTTAAAAGAATACTTATTTTAGGAATAAAGAAATCACCCTAATAATCTATAAGGAGTTGCTGCTAGTGAAACGAATTAACACCTCAGGCTACTGGTTGCAATGGTCAAATCGCATCTGCCTGGGTCAAAGTAAACAGCGGACTCCAAAGTTATGCAATGACTCCCTCAAAGTGACACGTTGGCCAGAAGTGAATCAAGATTTGTATTTCCATTCTGCACTAAAAAGTAACCAAATTATACTTCTAGTTAGTTGGATTATTTTTAATTAAGATTACTGCAAATATTTTAAAGTTACATGTGTAGTTTATACTTTGTCATTTCTCTTTCAGATAGATTTAGCTTAAAAGAAACATTATGAAATCAATTTTAATAATCATAATTTCAATAAAAGAAACACTGAAAATAAAGTTTTAAAGAACATACCAGGATTGTGGATACGATCCAAAAGCTTCACAGAGCGTGCACTAACGACGCCCCCAACATGCACGAGAAATCCAGGAGGGAACGCCGTCAAGGTAAAAAATGGGAATTCCTAGAGGAAAGAATGATAGAAAAGCATAACTGACCGTGTGTGAAGGACAAAACATTTGCTTGTTAAAAACTTTGTCATAAAGAACCAAATTCCATCCCTTAACAAAAGGTTACCAATGATGCATGACACATGCTTTGTAATTAAGTTTCTTTGGATGTTTCTAGATTTCTGAATCCATTTTCCCATATATATCATGTTGTGTGCAATCCAAGCACTGTTTTACCAATTCTCAGTGAGAAAAAGGTTGTCAGAGTTCCAATCTGAGGAAGAGTTACACTTTCCCTTCCTTGGAAATGAGATGAGGGATTCCCTGCCCTTCTACCCCATATCTATTTCTTAGTGGGACAGACTTCACGGACACATCCAACTCCAGGCTACTGCTAACGGCTCTGAAGGCCTGGGGACAGAGATCTAAAAGAATGTGGGTCTAAGGGGAAGGGAGTGAGAGGGTGAGCGCGTGGGTTAAGAAATACACAGGAAGGTGAAGATAGGGCAGGTTATCAAGTTGAGGTGCACAAGGAATCGCTATCATTACCAGGGCAGCAGGAGAAAATGTAAGTTCATAAAGTATATTAAGGAAGAGGGGGAGGTAAGTACAGTAGATGCCTGCAAGGCAAACACTATAATTCCACATGTTCTTCAAAGCCTTATTCTTCCCTTCTCTCTCAAGGACTTCAATCTCATCAATTTAGAGACAAAAACGTGCAAGAGAAAAATGGTAGAGAAAGGAAATTCATTGAAATAGTGCCAGGAAGAATGCGGAGCTCCTGTAGCTATCCAAATATTGGAGTCTCTCACATTATACAGATTGCATGTGTGTCAGGGAATCTAAATATCTGACTAATCTTGCACCAAGATTAATGTAGCTCACTTAACCAGAAATCACTTACCAGCAGCCCCAGCTATTCAGAAACTAATTGAGAATTGGAAAATAAGCAAAACAGGGCTCTCAACAATAAAAGGAACTGTTACAATTCCAAGTACTAAAGTTTATGTACTTTATTCATAAGAGATCCCCACAAATCATACTCATAATGGGGCATATAGCAATTATAAATATGTAATTTTAGGGACATATTCTAAAATCTATCAGTATTTTTTTTCTGGACCACAGAAGATTAAATGCAGCAAATAAAAGCTGGATGATAAAGAGATATGAAATACAACTAGAAACAAGTACATTAAAGCAGCAAGATTACTGAATGGAGAATACAAACTTAAAGCACAGAGAATACAAATTCATCAAAGCACAATTCACAAAGCATAGCAACTTGGAGTCATTCAGCACAAAGGCAAACAGTCTGGCACATCTCGGTACCCGGTGAAGATACAGCATAAAATGTGTGTGTACAGAATTATAAATTAATTCAGATAGAATTAAAAGTAGTCTTTAAGTCAGTGAGGGTAAGAAAACCAAGGCTATGTAAAAAAAATAGTGAAAAACCAGTCTATGGAAGTGTGTAGGTTTGGCCCAGATGATAGAGAAAAAAGAAGACGAGGGAGAAGACAGAGTGGGATTTTATATTAGTGTATTATATTTGGTCAAAAGGCCTCTTCATTGCCAACTGAAATTTTTTTAAGAAAGATTTTTTTTAAATTAAAGTTATTGGATTGACATTGGTTAATAAGACACCTGGACTTCTTAAAGATATGTTTTAAATGAGATATGTCAAGGTAAGCTTATATTACTAGAAACCTGAGTATTTCACCTAATAAATTACATCTTTAATTTTTTTTTCAATTTTAAAAACAAAAGTTTTTAATTTCCTCAAAATAGTGAGGCATAGAAAAAAACTCATTATGTTTACTCTTTACACTTAAATATTTTAAATATTCCGGACAAGAGATACTGAAAATAAAAGTTTTGTCAGTTACGTGGGAAGCAGTATTTCCTTCTAAAACTGAGAAATGAGTAGGTAAATTCACATATTAAGAAATCTCTTTATATAAGATTTTAGGTACGAAAAAAAATGAATCAAGCCCTGGCTGGGGTGGCTCAGTGGATTGAGTGCTGGCTGACTTGCGAACCAAAAGAGTGCTGGTTCGATTCCCAGTCAAGGCACATGCCTGGGTTTCGGGCCAGGTCCCCACTTGGGGGCATGTGAGAGGCAACCAATTGATGTATCTCTTGCACATCGATGTTTCTCTCCCTTCCCCCACTCTCTCTAAACATAAATAAATAAAATCTAAACAAGAAAAGAAAAGAGAAAAAATCAATCAAAATGATTTCTTGATTTGGGATTCATTGACTCTTATTCCTGAATTTCAGAAGATGGGATAACCAGACCAGAGGAAAAGCATCTAGAGGTGGTCACAGCAGAAAAAGGAGAGGAAAAGCTGCCCAAAGAGACAGAGGCCTGCTCTGCAACTTCACCTCTGTCCTACATGTAGTCCCAGTTCATCCAATCAGCATACCCACTCTCACTGAACACGCATAATTTAACCTAGAGTAAATAAAACAACATCATTATTCAACCAGAATTACATCTTCCAACAACCTTCTCAAGAAGAGCTACTCCTCACATCTATCTGCAGATATGACGCTCAACACCTGTCACCTCCACCACGGTCACCAGCAACTACTATGGAGTACTTACAATGTGCCAGCTCTAAGCAAAGTATATTTTTTAAATAAAGATTTTATTTATTTCTTTTTAGAGAGTGGGGAAGGTGAGGGAGGGAAACATCAATTTGTGAGAGATATGTAGATTGGTTGCCTCTTCAAACCCTCAACTGGGGACCTGGGTTATAACCTAGGCGCGTGCCCTGACTGGGAATCGAACCAGCAACCTTTTGGTTCACAGGCCAGCACTCAATCCACTGAGCCACACCAGCCAAGGCCCTAGGCAAACTATCTTAAAACTATGCTTTATAATCTTTCTCATACCCTAAGAGGGAGACACTATTATCTTCATGTTTCAGTGAAAAATTGAGCTCAAGAGGGCCTATACTGTTTCTGAGCAATAAACCTTATCATCTGGCTTCTTGTTATTTCTGGTTAAAACATTAAGGTAAAGAGTTGATTTTAATCTCTAGTCTATTATTATACCTGATGAATTTATAGGTTCTCTTCTACTGAAAAGGACAGCTTCCTTAAGATCAGCCCAAGCACACCCTGTTTTCAATGCTTAGATTAGACTTTCAGGGAGTGTGGAAGACATTTTCTCTGGAAAATCCTTGTATTTAAAGTATCTTGCCCTGTGGTACCTAGATAAGACTTCGTATTTTAATGCTTTAACGTAAGCCAAGTGCATGCAGCATAAATCTATTAATAGCATGTACTCAAGACAGGCTAGCTGAAAAATCTGAGAACACAAGGGAGTATCTTTTTAAAGATTTAGACAGGATTTTTCTTAGAAGATATTTAAATAGTTTAATCAAATATTCTTCTTCTTATCCCAAGAGACCAGAGTAAACTTTCTAGATATAAAACTCCATGTCGGATTTCTATGATTTACTATATAATTTTAACCCCACTTCTAAAAAGATAGTAATTTGTCAAGTAAGTTTACTTTTTATCAATGTTTCCCCCAAGTGTGTTCCTTACTAAGATGTATTTAAATGAAGGTTTCCATGATAAAATACATTTTTTAAAAACACTAGGTTAAACTAAGTCAACTAGGTTTCTTTATTGAAGAAAAGTATATATCCCAGAATCAACAAAGTAATTTCATTTTTCTTACAGGTGAAAGAAGAGTCATATTGAAAAATATATCTATGTTTTAATATATGTAAAAATATCTATTTGCCTTACATCAACTAGTTCATGAGTGAAATCTAAATCTAAATAAAACTTTTAAATCCATTTCTCATCTCCTAGTAATCTGACATCTGTTATCAAGATCTTGTCGACTTTTTCATTGCTTTTGTGAGAGAAAAAAATAACACTCATATTTTTCAGAACTGCTATTTGAATAACCCATTAAATAAAGGATGTCTGACAAAAAAGTTTCTCTTTTCCTCAAGAAAAACAATCCATACAATTTATTAAGGATGACAAGGGGTAGAAATAAATATTTTTAAAATAAATGTAAACAATGATACAAGTAGCCTAGGTTCAACTTGATCCAGTGTTCAACTGCACAGAGTTAAGGCATATGTGAACACATACAGGGAGAATTCTTCATACTTTGGTAAAAATATTTCCCAAAACAAAGCCACACTGTTGTTAGCCACAGATAAACGGTAAAATCAAAGATGATGATGTTTTTGCTATTTATTTTGTACAAGGGTAGAGCGGTGGTTTCATAAACTCAAGTAACAAATGCTACAGGGTTAGATTATATAAATACATTGCTAACTATGTTGTATAAGATTGTAAATGAAAACTACAACTCTCTACACATTTGCTGTTAATTTTATGAAGATTATCTAGTAATGTAAACCCAATGTGTTGATGTGTCCAAAATTTTAAGAATGTTTACAAGCATATTTGAAAACATAAATTTTATTGAAACCAAATCCAAAGCAATTTTCATTGATTCAATTTTTTTTAAGCTAGATGCTTTTAAAAGTTCTCAGTACAGAGAGTAAAGTCACAGGCACAACATCTGAGCAAAATCTCATTACATCAAACATCAAAGTGACCCAAGTTTTCCTGTTCATGTGAATTCTAGAATGATAACCAGATTCCAGGAAATATTCCTAGTTAAGGGACTCTGTAGGGCAGGGGTGTCAAACTCATTTTCACTGGGGGCCAAATCAGCCCCACGGTTGCCTTCGAAGGGCTGAAATAATTTTAGGATTGTGTAAATGTAACTCCTTAATGGTAAAGGAGTTGAAATTACATTCAGCCATTTGAAGGCAACCTTAAGGCTGATGTGGCCCTGGGTGAAAATAAGTTTGATACCCCTGCTGTAGAGAATGCAAAACTGGGATACAGAAGAGGTAACAGTATACTGGACTGAAAAATAGTAAGTGGACACACACACCTTCACTCTGGCCCTCTTCTCCATCTTTTTAGTCATTCTCTAGATTTGGTTTGAATGTTTATGCGGGCTTTTTATGACTGCAAACTGTGAGAGTAGCTGAAAGGCAACTGCTGCTTGATAGGGTATAAAGCCAAGAACTGGGTACAGCTAAAGTCTCATCACTCTATAGTAATCATCTTAGTTTAGTTCTGCTCTCTCTGGCCTTGTCTAAAAGGCAAACAGCGCACACACAGATACTCTCAGCAGGAGGAAAGAAAGTTAAAAAAAAATAAATTGTTGTAGTGAGTGCAATAATAGGATCTGAAAAACACTAGTATTCTCAAAAGCCTATGTCTAAAAAAAAACCACCTTGTTTCATAAAATGCCTTCTTTTATAGGTATTTGCTGTGTTGCATCTTTACAATTATAAACATTAAAATGGCAATAAATACCTAACTATCAACAATTGAATCTAAAAAACCAGACTAATAAGCAAACAAGCAGAAAAGAAATAGAATCATAGATATGGAGAACATTGGGATGGTGGCCGGTGGGGAGGGAGAATGGGGGAAAAGGTGAAGGGATTAAGAAATACAAATTGGTAGTTACAGAATAGGCAGGGGGTTGTTGAGAACAAGCATAAGAAATGGAGTTGCCAAAGAACTTCTATGTGTGACCCATGGACATGAACAAAAGAGTGAGGTCACTGGAGGGAGTGTGGTGTGCTGGGTGAGGGGGACAAAGGGGGAAAAATTGGGACAACTGTAATAGCATGATCAGTAAAGATAAATCAATAAAATCAGTAAAAATAAAAAAGAAAATGCTAGTGTCAAATAGAACTTGTAAAAGAAAATTCTGTAAATCCTTACAACTTCCAAATCACACACAATGAGAGCTACAAAACTGTGCCTTGAAATAACTGCCATGACATAAAATCATGCACTGTATTAGATAAGTGTTAAAAAACAATAGCCTCACAATGCTATTAAATTAAAAAGAAAACAAACTTTGCATTACAAAAAGAAAAATAGCTGGCGACATTTGTTAAAAGCTTAAATAAAACTTAAATGATTCAGACTAAAACTAGGAAAGCTACCAAAACAAGAAACAGGCTCTCACGCGTGTTTAGGGACATACCCGCCTTCTACAGAACCTATGAGGCGATCCTCCCTTAGCATTGAAGTTTATAAAAAATAAAAATAAAAAGAGAAAAATCATCCAAAACTTTAACTATTCATTTTCCATTTAGCACATTCAATGAAATGTTAAACTAATAAAACTTAAAAGAGATGTACTCAAATACTCAACAACCACATTATTTATGTTAATCTCTAGAAACAGAGAATCTGAGCATTTCTTACCCCTAGGAGATTATCCACTGATAAAAATAAGCTCAGCAAATAAATAAACTAAATTATTTTATTACTAATTAATATACTAAATTAGTTTATATTATATGACTAAAAATTTTTTTGGAAAAGTATCAATTATTTCCTTTTATATATTATAATTTTAATGTAAAATTAGAACAAATTTCACCATTCAATGGATATCTGCAAAGAGACTACTTCTAATAAAAGACTGGAAGACAAAACGAAAATAATTAAAGAATTATTCCAAATTAAAAGTAATTATTCATAAACAAATAACTTTGATACCTTAAATACAGTTGTTTTGACTTTGAAATTACAATATTACAGATAACAAGACCAAAATCAGTACGGAGATAAGTTATAATAAGTACATGGAAGATCGATAATACAATCTTATTAACAGTGTAAGAATAAAGAACGTTGAGTGACTCTTACCCTCTGTTCCAATGCTGACTGAGTCTGTTGTCTTAAAAGAGCTTTAAACGGCCCCCCTTCTTTTCCAGCACTACCACTTCCCATTCCTACAGAACATCAGTATATAAATAACCAACAAAACAACTACAAAAGCAGAAAGATTAATTGCATTCATCTTCATAAATATCATGAGTCAAAACCTGTTAAAATGATCCAAACATTTAAAATATCTGGGATGGTAGCTAAGCACATATTTTACTTTATTTTATTCACAAAGTTCATTTTAGAAGCAATATATCAAAGTTCTACCAATCACAGCTAGCTTTAAACTTAATTTGTTCTAAAAATTATTTTTTTAACTAAATTAAGGTGTTGAATTTTTGTATAATATTCAGTTTTCAAAATTGAGTCTTCTAATAAAAAATAATCATGATAATACTAATTACTTATACTAACACTTTAAGAATACTAAAAGAAATAAGAGCAACATTAAATGTTCGTTTAAAAATAAGTATAGTAAAGAAAAGCACTAATTGTGCTTACTTCAAATATTCCAAAATGCTCTAAAGAGCATGAATTTTAGGCAATTTTGAAATACAGTCAAATTTATTTTCTGATAACTTCCCATTCCTAAACATAACAGTCATGTCAAAACAATTATTAATATACATAGTTTTCCACACTCATTTGCAAAAAACATACAATTTTTTGAAAACTAAAAATCACAAACATATAATAGACATATCACAAATGTACAGTTATGAATGAAATAATTTTATTTCCCAAGTTCTTAGGTGTATTTTTAAAGGCTTAAATTTAAATTTCTTTCCCTACCTAACTTCAGTCTTTTGATAATACCAAAAGACCAACTGTAGTCAAAGAATTACGGAAAGCGGAGGACTAGTGAGAAACCAGTTCTCTGTGAGCTAGAGTTACTACTTCAGTTCTATCCTTTCAAACTGAAAAAGTATATAGTCCTATTCACTATGACTCTAAAAAGGAACTAATTTACTTCTACATTTTTAGCTGTTCTTGGATAAGGAAACAAAGGTTAGCATGTGTATAGTCCCATTCTGTTCTTTTCTTTTATTTTTTTAAAGGAAATTTATTTTCCTTGTAGTAACCTAAACATGATTTTTAGAGACTATACAATACTAAACACAGAAATGAAACTAAGATCTTTATATGAAGCATATTGAAAGCTATAAAATAAAATATAATTTTGTACAGATAAATGAAATATCAGAAAATACAGCAGGATAACTTGAAAATTAAAGCAACAGACAGAAAACAACTGGATAATGAAAGAATATTACCAAATGAGACTTAAACTGATTCAAACAGAATAATTTACTAATGTAACCATATGGTTTAGCAACATGATGATTCAGGTCCAATGTGAATAGAGTTGGTATGAAGGGAAAGAAAGTATAGCATCTAATATAGAAACTCTAGTAATGAGAACATAATAATAATTGTTAATATGCATGTCTATTGTCGTTAGACATATTACTTTTTAATATATAATTTTAGCAGAATATTTACAATTATCTATCAAGTAATCCTCAATCATGTCCTCATGATAATGCTAATCACTTAAATTTATCTGCCAATAAGAAAAATGACAAGTACATCCTACATAAAATACCCACTACTTCTTTGTAGTATCAAAAATGATTCAAAATAAAGGGATTATAAAGCTGACATAATGTGATCCTACCAGAAGCAGCCAGGAACAACTCTTCACTGAAAGAAACACTTTTCCTCAGAACTGGGCTGACAAGGCTAGAATGATGAGGGGGAAGGCTAGATTCCGAGAGGAGGAGACGGGACTTTCTAAGATGAAGGGAACCACAAGAGAGAGAGGGGGAGCTGGGATACAGGTAAATCCTAGGACTCTGTGGGTAGGGTGCTGTGGAGGAAAGTAGTAGAGAAAAGATGTAGATTCAGAAGATGATCAGAAAATGCAGGATAAGGAAAGCAATGATGAACGAAAACATAACAGTAAAAATGATTTTAAAATGCATACACAAATTACACTGAGCATATGAAGACATTAGCAAGACATCTACCAACATAATATAAATAGGATACAGTCTACAACCAAACAAAATCTTTAAAACTTTGCATTCATTAAAATTTTTAAATCACTTACATAAGATTTTATGCCATTCTATTAACTTTTAGTTGATTTCTTTAAAACACTTAAAGAATAGTTGCCTTCTTTTGCTTAAGAATGTATAAGATTAAAATTTGCTGCATTTTATAAATTTTAAAAGCCAGAAGCTTGCTGCCTCAAATATAAACACTTATTTAAAGTGGTAAAGTACAGCTCTTCAAATGTTACTAAACAAACAACAAACAAACATATCCCTTATGAGTATTTAAATTGAGTGCCCATAAAAAAGCAAATAGTACCATGTTAAGCATTTGCCATTATTAATTTTAAATAAATAAAATATTAAGTTCTTTCTGTCCAGCTTCAAGATGTTAATACTTTTCCTCTAAAATTTTAAATACTTAAATTTGACCATAGTACTGCTTGCATTTACAAAGAGCTGAGTACCAAAGGGGCAAATACCCTCTGGATCACAAAAACTATACACAGGTAAAAGCCTGACTAAAAAAGGTAAAAATTAGCTTTAGGGAGGTATAAAATCAATATCCTAACATTAGCATTCTAAAACTCCACTGTGATTAGTTGAGTACTTGGAAAAAACATGAAAATAAAATAATAAAATATCAAAAATTAGAATCAACAGAAATAAATCAGTATGTTTTTTTTTTAAAGAAAACAAGAACTATTTGAAAACCAGCTGGTAGCTTTAACTACAAATAGAAAATACAACTTTCTCAGTCTAAGGTTTATTAACTTGATTGTATTTTTTGGCTTCCCAGTTTACATATAATAAATCAATAATAATCTGTTTATCTATACCCACTATTCTCAAAAGACTGATTTTGGATGTAGGTAAATTGGAAAGCAAAGAATTATGAAATACATATAAGCTACAGTTAAAAAAATTTTAGAACAATCATATTTGCCATTTTATTTTTTAAAATATATTTCTTAAAGATTTTATTTATTCATTTTCAGAAAGAGTTGAAGGAAAGGAGAAAGAGAGGGAGAGACATCAGTGTATGGTTGCCTCTCACACACCCCCTACTGGGGACCTGGCCTGCAACCCAGGCATGTGATCTGACTGGGAATTGAACTGGCAATCCTTTGGTTCACAGACCCATGCTCAATCCACTGAGCTACAGCAGCTAGGGCAATATTGGCATTTTAAATCTCCATGAGAAATAAGAATGCTCCTCAGAGTATTCAAAAATACTCAGGGGTTCATGAGAAAGCCAAAGGACTAAAATGGCTAACGTCCTATAAATTTGCTAATGAGGTAGTGAATAATTATAGGCAAAACAAAGTAATTTATTTAGAGGTAGCTTAAGAATATAGAAACATATGAAAATATATTATAAATAAATTTTTAAAAACTAAAAAGTTGGGAGATAGAAAACAAAATGCAAAAAAGTGCTCATTTGATAATACAACTGAATGCAAAGTAGAAAACTGAAAGAAGAGTAGACTGGTCCAGTTAATTGATTACTTGACAATCTTCGTTAGTCTTGGTGTTTATGGTGAATTAAAGAAAAAGAAACAGAGAGACCAAGAAATACTTTGAAAAGTTTATCTGTGGTATGGCAAAGGAAAATAAAGAATATTGAAAAGTGTCCTGGAATACACAAATAAATACCCAGTGGGCAAAGTTTTAAAAATACTTTTAAGAAAACTTTTTCTTCAAATACTATCCTAAGTCTTTTATCTTTCTTATTTTGATTGTTATGAATTCAAGGCCAGAATCTCATTCTTTACTAAAAAACAAACAAAACAAAACAAAACAAAAAAGAAAAGAAAACCCCTACTATCTGAATATGGTTAAAATGCTACATGCCAACACATCCATTACTATCAAATATGAATCATATTTAGGTGTTATGCATAATTATATATATGTAAAAATAAAGCTATTGTTTTCAAAGAAGTACTCATGTAAATGACTACATTTATAAAAATAGATATGAAATCTACATACAGGCTTATTCTTTTAATACCCTTTATTTTGGAAGTAGCACTGGTTCTGGAATAAGATTTCTTTTACACTGCCTTCATAAAATCAAAGGTCCTTTTATAAATTTCTTGTCTAACACAAAAATAAGGTTATTAAAGATAAATTTAACTTAACACAAGAACTACGCAAAATGTTCTTATCAATCTGGCAAGGAAACTGCCAGACAAAAATAATATTTACAAAAATTATAAACTATTAACTTTTAAATGTTTTATTTATTTTTTATTTTTCTCAAGAATAATAATTTAATGATTAAATAAGTTAATTCTATTTTATGGAATAGAAAACTAATTTAACTTTTAATCATTTTTATCATAAAACATATTCATAAAACTCAGATTATCAAAACATACATAGGAGGGGAAAAATTATAAATTTCATACACTGAGATATAGGCAATAATAAGTAAAGCAAAGCTGCTATTTTCTAATATACAGAATAAGACAAGAGAAACCAAATGTTTTAAATAACAAAAAGTTAATAGATGTATGTATTCCAAAATAACCATTTTAGATGTTAAGATTTTTTATAATAAAATCTTACAAATAAATTCAGAAATAGAAACAATGAATTCAAAATGTTTATACTGAATGAGGAATTGGATTGCAAATTATTAGTGTTACTTTCTATTCACATAGATGTTCATTTAAGATGTTATTCCTCTTAATTTAAGCCTGAAATGAAAAATATCTACGTGCAAAAATAAATCCTGAATTTCGTATCTACACTATGATTAAATCAGTAAAATGCAGCTCTCTGAACATGGTAATTGTGAACTTGACAAAATTTTTATATTTTAATTGTAGTAACTAAAAATGATCACTATTCACATTATCTTTTAACTGAAATGCCAAAAACTGGAGAAAAGGCTTGGATGGAAAGCTAACAAGGAACAGAAACAAATTAGAAAAAAAACAGAAAAAAATAAAAGGTGGGTGGAAGTGCCTTACCAGTTTTGGGTGTCAAACTCAAATCTGTGTCAGAAGAAGAGGACTGTCGACTGTAGGACTTGGAAGGTGAAAAGGAATAAGTTTGGTTTTTCAGAGGGGTGGAGGGTCCTGATGAGTGAGTATTGGGGTTGGGATCTTCATTGAAGGGAATCCTGCCAGAAGAAGGTGGAAAAATATTAAGTAATCATGTGCCAAAGGACCTGATGGAAGGCAGCATGATCCAAACACCAGGAAAGTACTGGGGCGGGGCCAGCAGTCATTTCTTAAGTGTGGAGCTGGGTCTGAGGCCAAGGTCAACCAACTGCTGTTTAACCATTCATCATTCTTCAGATAAATAATTATCTGCATTGAAATAGTTAATAAGCCAAGTAAAAAAGCAAAAAAAGCATGAAATGACAGACTAAGGGCAGGGGATAAAAATATTAAAAAGAGAATTAAACAAAAAATAAATACATGACTGAAAATACTTTCAAATAAACAATGCTTTTTTAAGTTACAAAAGAAAAAATGATGAGACTGCAAATGGTGTGTGTAAATATTCACAATTGTTTTTATATTTGCACACACACAGATATTGTCAAAAGAAAAATGTTTCCTTATCCTATAGCATCAAGAGTGCCACAGCTAAAAACACAGCAGAGAGGAAAATTAATACAGCTACACAGAAACATTGCATTTTATGCACAATAGTTGCTTACCTGTTTTCCAACAGCTCTCTTCCACAGAATGAAACAGAACCTACCTTAACAAATTTTGTATAAAGAAAATAAGCAAATCAGAAGCTTTGGTAGCTATTTTGTTTAGAATCCAATCATCAAATTTTATTCTAACCAAATGTAGTTGAAATGTCAAAAATATATACTGGAGGATTCTTCCAAAAATGCACAGTACACATACACAAGACAGAGTTCTTAGATGATCTGTGGAAGAGACTTTGGAAATTGGAAGAACATTTTCACTCCCGTGTAGTTAGAGCCTCTGTGGTGGCTAAATACAGGATTTCTTCAGGAGGAAGCCCACGACTTGCGGTACCTGCCTGCACTACCTGCCTGCCTGCCCTCTGCAGCCACTCTGCCCGTGGCCTGCCTTCCCCAGCGCTAGAGTCTGAGCAGTCTCGTACCAGTATAGATGAGAGTGGGAACAGACACAGAGAAGTTCTGAGTAAGCCGTGAGCCAGTAGCAGTATGAATTGGGCTGTTGTGAGTCGAGCGGCATCCATGGCTTGGAGGATGAACCAGCGGAGACCTGAGGGAATTTTTGATCAAAGTGGAAGAAAAGAAAACAATACATACAACAGATAGCAAAGTTATGTTAAAATAATTTCAAAGGAGCTTTAGTTAGGGGAGAGGAATTATTTTTTTAGTCCCTAGCATGCAAAAATCAAGTTGCAAAAATTTTTTTTAAAAAGCTAAGTATTCATTCATTAAGATATGGTTATAGTTTTAAAGGATCAGATTAATAAATTAGGACTGGAATATGAAAAATAGCAAGCAAAAAAATTGTCAGTAGAATTAAATTTTTTAAAAAGACTAAGGTTTGGATAGAAGTTGCTTTAAAATGTTTGTTATTTGATCACCATAGAGGTCACTACACAAGTATTTTAGGGAGAAAATACCCATAAAAGTGAAAAGTCAAATATAAAGTTCCTATATTACCTTTGAAACAGATATGAATAATTGCTGATACAATTAATTATATTTCCCATAAAGAAAGTTTTACTTACAAAATTGTTTCTGTCTAGAATATCAAGATAGGGGCATTTAAGAATAAGAAAGGTGATAGCATAAAGAGAAATAACCAAACTGAATGGATACAAGTGGATATAAAAATTGTGGATTTTAGCACAAGTATATAGCTTAAATCCAAGGTATACTGGGGAAAAAACAAAGTGAGGAAACACTGCTTTTAAAAACACATTAATAATGCAATGTAAATTATTTTTGTCTAGTTCTCTCAAACAGAATATATTATTTAAACTTAAACAGATAAAACTATATTATGAATTAAAATTTTGTAAGATATCAACTTATGTCCTGCAAAAGACCACATCATGTGCATGTATGGATGTATTTAAATCAGTTACACAGGTATATATTCATATATAACATTTCAAATTTTCAAAAAGAAATTTGGCTAAAAGGACACAGTTACATCGCATGGGGGAAAAGGTATATTATATAAATAAGAATACTGGACTTCATACTAGTAATTACTTCACTATGCACTGCCTTAACTTATGCACAATAAGGTGAAAAGAATTATATGTGAATACACTGAAAAACTATCATATCCCCATGTTTTTTTAGAATTCACATTACAAGCAGGGCAAGAGCCCAACTTCTTCTGGTGTTTTTCCTTTTGCATTGCCCAGCAGACATTCCCAATAATCACAATTTGTCAAGGTTCAAACATGAGCTATCATTAATTGTCAATAATGGTCTACAGACTACTTTCTGAAAATATCACCACTGATTTTACAACAGAACAAATGTTTCTGATTCTGCTGCTAGTTTAAATTTAACTATAAATTTATAGTTTGTGTTTAATATAACTGATCAAAATCAAACATCTCATTGGTGACTTATTTGTATACAAACTGAATAAGGTTTTATTTTTGCTTTTTTCTTTCTCTGTTGAAGTGACTATCAGTCCATACAAGGAGAAATTATGGCTAAGGTCTCTTAGAAAGTACTTTTCTTTCCAAAACAGAGAAGCAATAAATCATATGTAAGTGTACTTTCTACTATCAAGACAGTTCAGCTAGGAAACACCAAAAATATTTATATTGTACATTACATTAAGCATCTAAAAACGAAAAAAAAAAAAACTGATGGAGTAGAACACACCATTAATAAAGGTAAAATAAAATGAATAAAATAAAATGAACATTGTAAAATGTTCAAATTATGATATCACATTAATATCCAGATATACTGGAGCATCATCATAATGTACCCTTGGAGTTTTAATTACTATCAGTCTCCTTGCATGAAATACCCTAGTGGCACTTCTAATATCAATCCATTCAGTCAGGAACATAATCCAAACTACTTTTTATCAAATACCTCTCTAGAAACAATAATTAAATATGAGAATAATTATAATCAACTGAATCCTAAAACAATTTTAAGCTAGCACTCAAACTGGTTCATTATCAAAAACACAGAGAAGCTAGTTAAAATAAAGCAGCCTGAGTATTGAGGTTATTTATTTTTTTTAAATAACATGACTCAGGTAGTAAGATGTCTTTCAGAAACTCTTAATAAAGTAACTTAAATTCTTTATAGTGTGAATATTTTAAGGCAACTGGCTATAACAAACTTAGAAAGGAGAAAACTTACACAAACCCAGAAGATTTGCATTACTGAAACATCTCAAAGGGGAGGGGGTGGGGGGAGTGGAAGAGACTGGCCAAAGAACATGTATGCATATATGCAAAGCCCATGGACAGATAACAATGCGGTGGGGGCGGTTTGGTGGAGGGAGGTAAAGGCGAGGGGAATGAGGGACATCCATAATAGTGTCAACAATAAATATTCCCTTACTACCCATACATCATTCTAAGACACCAACAGTAATATAACTTTTTCTTTCCACTAAGTAATTTAGTAAAAGAGTGAAACTTCGGCCATCACAGCTATGAAAGCCAGACCCCTTCAGGCAGTTGCAGATAAAGATGGAGGTGGTAGGAGGAGGAGGGATCCAGGTCCTTACTGAAATTTGCTATGGGAACACGAAAAAAAATCTGAATTCCCCCCAAAATCTACCCCTGCAATGTGACTTTACCTGTAGCAGCAGGCAGTTGATATATGTTTAAGGCACATTTTAAATGGAATATAAAGGAAATTCACTCTTCTGATTTATTTAAAATTTATTTCACTTACAACATATTTCCAAATAAAATTAGGAAATTTATTGTACTCTCTCGTGACCAAAATTTAATCCAAATAAATAAAGGCGAGCAGAAAGGAAATAATTAAACAAAAAGAATAAACTTAAAATAAAGAGGAATATTTTTTAAAATATTGTTTAAAAAAAAGTTTGTGATTATTTCCTAGCCACCCTTTCTTGACTACTGGTGAACTAGGAAACATTTCAGTTTTCTGACAACAGAATTCTGACTCCTTGATGAGACAGGAAAGGGGTCAGCAGGCCAAATCCAACCTGCCACCTGTTTTGTTAGGAAGTAAGTTTGACTGAAACACAACCAAACTCGTTAATTTGCATACTGTTGATGGCTGCTTTCACACGACAGCAGCAGAGTTGCTATACCTTCTGATCATTTACCAAAAAAAGCTTGTTGACCCTCGATCCAGAAGACTCTCTAGATGAGTGATTCTCAATAGAAGTACTATTGGCATTTAGAATGGAAGTATTCCTTGCACAGAGCTGTCCCTTGCTGTGCAGAACAGTCAGCTTGTCTCCAGCAGGACCGCCTCCCTCCCTCGTCATCATGACAGAAAGTTTCTGTCTCAAACATTCCCTTTGACAGCACCAGCACCACCACCACTTTGAATGATGACACACAGGCTGAATCCAGTCAACAGAAGTTTTGTTGGATGACACAGTTTTTAAAAAATGCGTGAGCCTAAATTCCTTTAGCTAAGGATCAGCAAAGTCTTTTTTTTTTTTTTTTGGTAAACAAAGAGAAACTATGTAGCTAGTGCTTGAAATAATGTACTATCTGGCATTTTACAGAGAATGTTTGCCAGTATCTGCTTCATACAGTTCCCATTATTAACTATATAATCATACCAAATTATTTATATAGACTACTTGGCCTCTGTAGACATTCAAGTTTGAGACCCCTGCACAAGTCAATCTTTCCTGCTTTCCATTGTATTTTGCTAATAATAAGCATAATTGAATTATCAGGTGTAGGGTTTTAAGAACTCCCCAAAGAATAATTCCACACAACGCATAAATACTCATTTTATGCTTTAGATACACAGTTTAAAGATCTGAATAAGTTTAATTTTATATTACTTTATTTGAATTTCATAGTAAGGCTATAAATAAAATATCTAGACTATTTAAACAGCTTTAAGCTTGAAGTGTTGATAGCCATCTCTGATAAGAAAAACCACCATAGGAAAAAATGTATGTTGAACAACACTACCAAAATGTTTCAAATCAAATGAAAATTACAGGTAAAAGAAAAAAGCTCCTTAAGATGAATTCATTGATTCATACTTACTCCTTCATTTCTTTGGATGGGGAATTACATGCAGGAAGGAATGCTGCTGGGCTACTTAATTTATCCAGTGTACACGCTGTTCCTATGGCTCGTACCACCAGACCAGATTCGCCTTCCAGATCGAAACACTGCAGGTATCCAACAACCGCATTTCCTCTCATTTCAAGCACTTTCAAGCCAATCTTCCTCTGTAGTTCACCTACCAAAAAGGAAGAAAACTCATTCTGCTTTATTTCTCCACATTACATGAATTTAAAAGAATCTAAAAAATCACGGATTTTTAGATCTTGAAGGGAACCTACAAGGTTATCTGGTTCAGCATCCTACTTTCAGGGAGATAAGATATTATTACCTACATCTTACAGATGTGGCAGATAAGGTTCACTCATTATTGACTTCATTTACCAAATAATTTCTGGTTGTGTACTATGTGCCTGGCACTCATTTCTTCTAAGTGCTAGGTATACAGAGATGAACTAGAAAGATAAAGCTCCCAAATCTAGTGTAGTTTACATAATGGTGGGAGAAACAGATAAAAAACGAGTAAACAAATATACATGCTCTATATAATGTATAGAATACATAGCATATAATAGTCTAACATAATTATAATTACAATTTATGTATTATATATATTACATATCATATAATATAAATATAAAGAATAAATACTAGAACATAATTAGATGTATTATTTAATGTATTACATGTAATACATATTAAGTATGAATATAACACATCCATACATATTTATAAATGTTAATTATATATAATTAAATAGTAATATAAGTATAAATTATAGCTTGTACATAAGATAAATTAAACTATATAAGTAATGTAAGTATAAATATATTTTTAAATATATAACTTTATTAAATATAAGTATTTATGCTTATTTATTGTCTAGTATATATGTACGAATGTGTAAGTATATATACATTCACACATACAGGGTCTGGCAGAAGTAAGGCCTGCTTGAGTGTGGCTGGTAGGGTAATAATATGGGTATAACAATTTATAGTTTTAATTTGAACATTTCATCTAAAATGTCATATGGTGTGCTTGAGTGTGATATTGTTATGTTACAGAATTACATGCTTATGATTTTGCAACAAAAGACTGTAATAAATAAAGGGCGTTATTTGTGCCAGACCCTGTATATACATGTAAACATACATTTTAGATGTTAAATAAGTTCTTCAAAGAAAAATGAGAAAAGTAGTTGGGTAAGAGTGGCAGGGAGGGGTAGAAGGAGCTATAAGTTGTCAGAAAGGACTACAAAAAAGGCAACATTTGAACCGAAAGCATTAGATTACCTAAATCTGACCACAAAGAAATGTTAGAGAAAAAAACTAGAACCCAGTTTCCTACCTCCTTGCTCAGGGCACTTTCCACTATATCACTTCATGAGCACAATTTCCTTTCACTGCCTAGTTAAGAAGGAATTATAAGCTTCTGATTAGATTTCTTCTTGTTACAAGATGGGAATTCATGTGTTCAGGAGGAAGGGGCCAAGGGGAGGGAATTAGTCACTTTCCATTCACAGTCGTCATTGTAAAATCTGAGGTAGCATGTCAAAAGGAAGTAAAAAATTGGGGAGTATTAAGGCAGTCAGTAATGAAGCTTTTTTAAAAAAATACCTGACATTAAAGAAATGAGTCTTTGTCTGGCCTCATTTGATGCCCTTGGTGTACGAATTCGATCAATCCATTGATATTCTGGGTCTTCATTGACCACAAGTTCTTCTACAAATCCATGAATTATTACAGCTCTATAGCACTTTGGAATAGATGTTGCTGTTAAAAGAATCACAAGGTTAAATTCAATTTTTAAAAAATGTACAACTGAGTTCTTACCTTTTGGATATATAGTACAAAAACATCTTTTGCTGTGATAATCTAAAATGCAAATATAATAATACTTCCAATTAACCAATCTTCTCAGTTTCTTTTTATTCTTAAAATAATCAGTTTATTTTGTGAGACTTTCATTTTTTTCCCATGTAAGCATAATGGATATAAATGATACTTTTATAATTTAGAAAATAGCTAAGAATTCTTAAACAGCATTTGGTATACAGCACAAAAAAAATCAAAATTAAAGACAGCTAGCTGATTATTATCCAAACAGGTAAAAAGCAGATAATAAATACAAAAAACTTTACTTATTCAAAGCCCTATGTAAAAGTTCTGTACACCAGCCTCAAAACTCAAACCTTTCTGACATAATCTGAGGAGCAATGCAGCCCTTCAGTTTCTAATAATCGTGGTTCAGTAGTGACTGTACTACCTAACAGACTCATTTATATGTAAAACACCAAATGTCATTGGATTTAATTAAGACCTGGTCAGATTCAAAAAGGGGAAAACCTGAGAACATCTACACCAAACTAGTTTCTTAACATAGACCTTTGTGCCTTGAAGTTAACAACTCAGGATTTTTCAACACTATGAATCCCAACTAGCTGTGAATTGCCCAAACTACTCAATTCCAACCCGTACTGCTTGGTATTCATGGGGCTCATACCTGTGGAATCCTATGTAACTTTCAGTAGCATCGTAGTGATTGACTGTAGCGCTCTACCCCTATCTTTCAGTGTCCCGTACTAGAGTAAAATACCACTGGATTTTTTTTCTTTTTAACAGTTATGAAAAATTTAATATAGTCATATCCACATTTGACCAAAGTAACTTGTTCTAACTTATGAAAGAAAAATTTAGCCCTGGCTGGTGTGGCTCAGTGGATTGAGTGCCAGCCTGAGAACCAAAGGGTGACTGGTTTGATTCCCAGTCAGGGCACATGCCTGGGTTGCAGGCCAGGCCCCCAGTAGGGGGCATGTAAGAGACAACCACACATTAATGTTTCTTTCCCTCTCTTTCCCCTCCCTTCCCCTCTATCTAAAAATAAATAAATAAAACATTTTTTAAAAATGGAAAAATGTAACAGCCAACAAAACATTACACTCTGTGAAGTAATAGAACAAATATGTGACAGTTATTTTTAATCTTGTTTTTTATAGATGTCAACCTGCTGACACAAAAGTAAAACCTGCATTTGATGAGTGGCTACAAGCTTCTCCATAGGTTGGTATCCACTAATTATGGCTTTTCAGGCCACTAGAGACTTCTGCAAGATATACTTAAGTCCATTCACAACAAAAGAGTCCACATCTGTATTGTATTAGACAGCCTATTTGAATGAAGTCTGAATATTACACACATGTAGCCTCATCAAATTTGTTTCTCCAAATGCAGATATTAGAGGGTATGGGATTTGTTTTCATTGAGAAAGTGCAACAAGTCTTTCGCCCTCTATGTTGTTGCTGACTAATGACAACCAATGGATATCAAGGTACTCTTTAGATACAGTGTATGACATCACTATTTTATACCATTTTTTATATCATACTTAGACACATGTAGTTCAATAAGCCAGTGATTTTCTTTTAATATGTGGCCTACATGAGCTGTTGAGTCTTCTTGTTCACCACAAAGCATAGGCTGGTATAAGTGTATTCCCTTCATTGTATCATTTTGAGTTAGGTCTGTAGCAAATGTTATCACACTTCACCTTCTCAAAAGAAAGGTAGCCAGATCTAACTTCTCTAAGGATACATTAATTTGTAGCATTGCAGCATAAAAAAAAATTCTACTTTTGTTATCAATCTTGTTTCCAGTCCTTCTTAGGTATCTCTGAGTTTTATTCTTATGTAGTGCTTTAAGAACAGTTCTCCACCTTCAGGCCCAATACCATGAAACATAAGGTTTAAAAGTGAATGAGGTTAAGTTGTTCCATTAATATATAGATTATTTAAAATTCTGGGGAAAATCCAAAAATCTTCACCTGGCACTCTTTCTGCGGCACTGAGTGGCTGTTACCAGCAATGTGTAATGTTATTCCCTTTAACCATGCTGACAGGCTGGGAGCGCTGGAGCAGAAGCTGGAGAAGGGGCTGCAGTTGGGCTGGGCTGGGCATAGTCTGCCCATGGGCCACAGGCACTGTTGTGACTGACGACTGGGTGCACACATGTGCCCCACTGAGTTTTTCTAATAACCATTTGTATGAACTTGTAAAAAATTAGATATGTACTTTAAAATTAGATAAGTAGCCCCCAGAACTACAACAACTGTTTCTGAAAAATTAACAATTTTTTTGGCATTAAAAGCAAAGTATAATAACCTTTCCATTAGCATTCTAAAATGTTAATTTGATTTTTCATATTTATCAATTATTAAATTTCCTATTTAATGAGTAATAAAATGTATTTACTTACTGCAAAAGAATTTGACTCCACATGACGACTGCCTAAATCGATTCAAATCATTGAAGAGGTCTACTTTGACAACTACATTGATTTCCCCACGAATACCTATAATTTCAAAAGGAAAATCAAGTTTCTACCTTAAAAAAATAAAGTATACTTAAATAATCAAGCAAATACGTGCCAACAAAAGATTTTAAAATAATGTATCAATCATAACAGCAATGCTGTTTCCTAATTATTTTCATTCCAAGTAGTTTATTATATTTTCTAAAAAACATACACACATTAAAAAATGAATAATGTTTAATGTTCATTTTTACTACAAGTCTCCACTTACTTGAACCAATCAAACTGGAAAAGAGTACCACTGAAATCGATGATAGTAACTTTTGCTGAGTACTGATAATATTCTAAATGCTTTACAAGTACTATCTCATAGTGCTCACACGAACCCAGTAAGGTAATTTCTATAGTATTCGTATCCCATTTTACAGAGGCAAAAAACTAAAGTTTAACAGAAGTTAAATAATTTATATGTCATTAGTTAGTAAGTGGTAAAGCCAGGATTAAAGGTCAGATCTTTATTATCCCAGATAATAAATGGGATATAAATGCTCTTATCAACTAATGCAAGAATCTGAGTTAACACCAACAAATCTTTCTTCTTTTCAATGAATATACAGGAAATGCTAAAATAAGCTAAGTTTTTTTAGAAGATGAGCTAACAAATAAAAATGACCCAGCCTCTACCTCTAAACATTAAATATTTTTACTTGACTGTCCTGACTTCTTATTAAATTCATACCTTATGGAAGAACCACTCTAAGAGTGACTTGTTCATTTACCCACTGAAATAACAGATTATGTTCCTAACAAAGGACCCATATTGAACCAACTATAAGCAATATTTAATATAATATGTTTAGAAAATTCATTCATTCATATAGCTATTGCCTTTAATCCAAGCCCAGATTAATTCTCCAGTAGCTTTTTTTAATTGGTAATATAACATTTGACTAGATTTTATTTCCTGATTACAAAGATGATACACAAAATTCAGTTCACAAGTTGTGAGTACACAAAACAGAGTTTATTCTTGTATTATTATTTATTAACTATTATATTATTTTCATATGAACATCTGTAAACCTACTTTTACCTCACCCTCTATACATTGTAAAAAGTATGGAGAAAGGAAAAGGAGGACAAAGAGGAAAAAATCGGATTACAGTCTAGAAATAAAAACATTCAAGGATATACATTTTATCATGTATTCTGCCAATAACATTACATATATACAATTCTTTTGTTTCTAAATAAATTGGGATCATTCCATAATATTTTATAGTCTGGATGCTGCAATTCATAATACATCATGCACATTTCCTTATGCCATTATATTATGAAAACATACTTTAGCTCTGGCTGTGTAAGTTATGGTCTATTTATGCTCTAAATTATTTAAGTAAATCCTATTTTGCAACTTATTTTTACAAATTTAAACATTAGTAAATAATAATGGAATATAAGTAGCATCATAGTTAATATACATATCTCAGCAAACACCTTTTTTCTTTATAATAAATGACTATCAGTGGAATTGCCAGGTCAAAAATGTAAAATAGGCAGAAAGATTCAAGATGCATCTGCCACTTCCTTTCAGGTCCATTTGCCATTCTAAAACAACAGCATCTCTTTAGGCTAGCAGTTCTCAAACGTTTTAATCACAGGACCCTTTTCAATCTTAAAAATTATTGAGAATGTCACAGAGGTGTTGTATATGTGACTTATAGCTACCAATATTTACGACATTATAAATTAAAATTGAGAATTTAAAAAAATATTTGCTTCTTATTCCATTTAAAATAATGATAAATCTATGTTAATATAAGTAATGGTTTTTATAAAAATAACTATATTTGGAAAAACAAGAAAATAACTAGAGTAACACTGTGTTATATTTTGCAAATCTCTATAATGTCTAGGTTAATAAAATACAGTTTGAAAATGTTTTTAGAAACATAGATTACAAATATGAGATGATTTTTAAACAATGCATTTACTTTCCATAATGTACAAATTTAGCTCAGAAAATTGTTTCAAATTATGTTCAGAAAAGAAACAATTCTACCAATAAGACTTGATTACTATGTCTAAAAAGATAACATCTTTTAAAGATTTAATTTTTCCTGTTTTCTTTCTTTTCTTTTTATTGAATTTGTTGGAGTGACACTAGTTAACAAATTTATACAGGTTTCAGGTGGAGAATTGTTTCTACAACACATCATCTGTTCACTGTACAGTGTGCTCACCACCTCAAGCCAAGCCTCTGCCCATCACCGTGTATCCCCCTGAAACCACCATTGGTTCGACAAAAGTCTTCAGGGTAAATTTAAAAGATTATGATTTACTTTCTCAAAATATACTCCTTACCATGTATGGTGTCATAAATTGGAAACCATCCTGAGATGACCGTTGCAGCTTCACTGTACAGTAAAGGGTCAATATCGATGTACACTTTACCAATGGCGTCATTTGCACTGTAAGTATCATGGTCAAGAACTGTGATCTGTAGAGGTTCATCCTGTAAATCTTCATCATCCACCTAAAAGTGTACCTTAAAATTAAATCTTATAATTTAAAGATCTCCATTACTACAACTGTACACATATAGCAAATGTAAATGATTACTTATTTCTGGGGGGGAATCCAATTCACATACACATTATCCTGTGTTTTACTACTGTACCAATGGTACCCAGCAAAAATGCTTTAGGAACGTCGTAATAAAGTTTACATATTATCTATGCACTAAGGATGCTAGTGAGCACAATGACACCATAATTTCTAAGGGCAATTTCAGAGAATGTAACTGTAAGCAAAATTAACATTATTTGTAAGAAAAAAATAACATATGTTCATAAACTAAATTCATGAAGTAAATTTGTACCCTCTCTTTCTCCTTCTTTTCCTTACTTCCTAATTATCACGTACTTATTGTGTGCCAAACACTATGCAAAAGACAGGGACTATAATGCAACTGATTGAATGTTTATGTCCCCTCAAAATACAATGCTGATGCCTTGATCCCTAATGTGATGGCACTAGGAAATGGGGGCCTTTGAGAGGCAATTAGGTCATGAGGGTGAAGCCCTTATTAATGAGATTAATACCCTTATTAGTAAAGACAAGGAGAGATTATCTCTTCCCCCTCACCATATAAGGACACAAGAAGAAAATGGCCATCTGTAAATGAGAAAGGGGGCCCTCACCAGAACCCAGCCATGACGGTCCCCTGATCTCAGACTTCCCAGCATCCATAACTGTGAGAAATATATGCTATTGTTTAAGCTGCCCAGTCCATGGTATTCTGTTACAGCAGCCCAAACTGATGAAGACAGAAAACAAGGCCAAAAAAATAAAACCCCCAAAAACAAAAACCCCTCATGGAAGACACATTCACTATTTTGGCTGCCATCCTCTAATTTGCCAGTAATCCTCATTAAATATAGTGGCTAAATGGTACACAATATTATAGATAGTAATAAAAGTAGGAGAGAACACAAGAGGATTACTTCCTGTAACTAAAATACTGTACTTATGAAATACGGTCTATGAGGGTTTAGCATTACAGCAGGTATCCCACAGTGTTAATGGAGACTGAGTTTGTAGTGAACTGAAATCACTATACCTTCCTAATACACACTATAGCCAAGTGATATCTCTGAAACCCTGAAACTCTGGTTAAATTTTTTAAACTTAATTGCGAAACATGATGCCTTTTCCTATCCCCTGTTTAATTGCTTGCTGATTTTAGGCTAATAATCCAGACTCTGAAGATTATTATAAGAATTAAAGTATATGACTTGATGACTTGTTTTTTTGAAAGGGGGTCTTTTTCTATAAGACAAATATAGTTAAATTTTATGGATAAAATTTCCATAAAATATTCCTGCAATGCCCCCACAAAAAATGGGGTTTTGATAACAGATAAAACAAGAACAGCAGAATGAAGACAACTTTGGTAAGTAAAGGTAAAAAGGTAGCAGACAGGAAAGTAGCTCACTATAGTAATTTGTCTACTTCTGTGCATATTTGAGAATTCCCATTAATACAATGTTAAAATAAAATGATCATTTTGTATTCCAATCCATTCAGAATCATCTGTCATCAAAGGCAGTCTTCCTACCACTACTGTATTTTCTATACATTTAATGAAAGGAAAAGAATCATAAACTAAGCTGTTAGCCATTTCTCCAAAGATGTCCCTCCAATCTCTAACTAATTTTTTCTGTATATACTCATTCACCTATTGTAAGAGGTGAAACCAAAATATAAGAGCTAAAACCAAAAATCTCTTAGAAGAAAACATAGGAGTAAATCTTCTTGACCTCAGATTTGGCAATGGGCCCCCTGACTTGACAGTAAAAGCATGAGCAACAAAAGAAAAGTAAATAAATTAAAATTAAATACTTTTGTACATCCAAGGAAATTATCAAGCAGGTGAAAAGACAACCTATTGAATGTGAGAATATATTTGCCATTCAAATATATGATCAGAGCTTAATAGAATATTTTAAAATCACTTCTACAACAACGAAAAGATAAACTCCCCAGTTAAAAAATGAGCAAAGGACTTGAATAGCCAGTTTTCCAAAGAAGATATACAAACAGCCAATAAGCACATGAAAAGATTTTCAACAATATTAGTAATTAGGGAAATGCAAATCAAAACCAATGAGATACCACTTTTATCTACTTTCTTCATAGTAAGTTGGTCACCAAGTCCTGTGAACTCTATCTCTGTGATCTAAATATTTTCTTTGGGGGGTTAAAATATGAGGCGATAATTCAAAGTAAAAGAAATGCAAAGGTCCTTCGCCATAAGAAATCTTAAGTTAGTCATTGATAATAAAAATGTACATTAAAATTATACTGCAAATATTTCAGACCTACTAGAATGCCTTACATATTTTAAAAAATGACAAGTGTTTACAAGGATATTGAAAAATTGCGACTCTCATACATGCTGGTGGGAAAGTAAAATGGCATAGCCGCTATGGAAAACAGTTTGGCGGTTCCTCAAAAACCTAAACATGGAATTGACCATACAACCCAGCCATTCCACCTTTAGGTATATACCCAAAAGAACTTAAAACAGGGATTTAAACACATAGTTGTACACCAGGGCTCACTGCAGCATCATTCAAAAAGGCTACAAGGCAGAAACAACGCAAATGTCCATCAACAGGTAAATGGGATTAACAAAATGTGGTGTATACGTACAATGAATTGTTATTTGGACACATAAAATTCTAATATATGCTACAACATGGATGAACCTTGAAAACATATGTTAAGTGAAAGAAGCCAGATGCAAAAGGAAAAATACTTATGATTCCACTTAATGAAATACCTAACATAGGTAACACCATTCAAAGAGACAGAAAGTAGATTAGAAGTTACCAGGGGCTGGGGAGAGCACAGGCTGGTGAGTTATTGCTAAATGAGTAGCTTTTCTGTGGAGTGATGAAAAAGTTTTGGAAACAGTGGTGATTGTACAACACTGTGAATATAATTAATGCTACTGAATTGTACATGTAAAAATGGTTAAAATGGCAATGTTTATGATATATATTTTTACCATGATTTAACAAATTTTTAAAAATCTGCACATTATTATCAAGTAATTTCTGATATATGCTAAAATTCAGAGAAAATTATAATAATACGCCTTTTTAATCTAGGTTCTCTTGTTCATACACTTATATTTTATTAACTGTAACATGTTTTTTTTAAAACTCAATATTCCTAAAAAATATTTTTATGCCATAGGAAAATGCTATACCTGAAATTATAAAATATTCTTATCATTCCTGGGGAAAAGGGTCACCTAAAAGAAGCCCCACTAACAATGCTGACATTTAAGTACTTACCTCAAATTTAAACCATTCCGAGTTCCACTGAGGGTTAAGAGACTTGAGATACACATCTGTTTTAAAGGTAGTATTACCAAATTTTACCTAAAAACAAACAAGAAATAATAAGATACAGATATCAAATATGTGAATACAAATAAAATTTAATGTCAGCCAAGTCATGGGGGATTTAACTGTGGAGGGGGAAAAAGATAACTATCCCCTAAGCCTTTTAAAAAGAAGAATGAATGTTTCAGATAACTTTATTTTTTTTAAGATTTTATTTATTTATTTTTAGATAGAAGGGATGGGAGGGAGAAATAGGGGGAAACACCAACATGTGGCTGCCTCTCACATGCCCCCTACTGGGGACCTAGCCCACAACCCAGGCATGTGTCCTGACTGGGAATTGAACCAGCAACCCTTTACTTCACAGGCCAGCGTTCAATCCACTGAGCCACGCCAGCCAGGGCTGTTCCAGATAATTTTATAGACTACCCTTGGTACTAGAGATTACACAGTGTTCTGCTTCACTAGCACTAAAAGAAAACTAAAACATAGACCATTACATCAGTATGGAGAAGGAATCAGTATGTGCTTCACTACATAGGAACCCAGACAAAAGAGAAAGTTTAAGGGTGGAGAACAAGTAAAAATAAAATCAGTAGGTGAAAGGCTAGCTTTCTCTTACCATCTCAGCAAGGGAATACAGAGAGAGCCCATTATTATAAGACCTCAGTAATAAAAATGTACTTGTTGTATTTTCTAACTTCCCCATATTATTTTTAAATTTCTTCTCTGTGTGCACACAGTGATCAGCAATAAACGGCGCTGATTAAGAGTTTTATGTTCTTTTCTTTAGGGACAATGAAAGAGGTTAGATGAAGAGACTATCTAATTTCATAGCAGTCTTGGCAAACATGAAGTCACAAAGATCCAAAATTAACAAGGAGGAAACAAAGGTGCTGGAAAGCAGACTAAATCCCTGGGACTTGCATCCAGCCAAGAATGGAGATTGTGAAACTTCAGGTGACTTGAGAAGTGGTCAGGAGGCCTAGGAGCAAAATAGCTAGGCAACTAATTCCTAGACTGCCTTACCTTCCCTAAATTTAGTCTCTTCAACTCTTCCCTAATTCTGTCAGTTATCACCATGCTACCTTTCCTTACCTCAGAATTCACTAAAGGTTATGTCCCCTTTATCACAGTGCCCAGCACTGAGTTTTGCACACTGCAGACACTTAGGAAATGCTGGTTCAATCAGATAATCTATAACATCTCCTTTTCTTTTTGACCTACAATCCTACTTTTAGTATTATAGTACTTACAGATATTAATGTTTAATCAGTCTAGGAAATTTTCTAAGAGAAAAATATCCAAGACTATTTTTTATCTTCTGTATGTTTTTCTAGTTATTGTATCATTCAATTGGAATTATCAGGAATGATTCCAAACATATGGTACCTAGACGCTGTGGCTAGAGGATAAAAAAAAGTTTAAAAATTACATACAAATAGTAACTTCTTGCATGATAAGGAATTTGATAAAATCATAGATAAATAAGAAACCAGGGAAAAGTACAAAATACATCACAAAAAGCTAATTTATCCAATTTTTAATGAGTTCCTACAAACCAATGAGATCAGCAAACCAAAAGAAAAATGGGCAAGAGACATGAACAGACAAATCAAAGAAACAGAAAAATAGGTGTCTTAAATATGTCAAGATGATCAACCTCATTCACACCAAGAGAAATACAAACTAAAACAACATTTTTACTTACTAGGTTGGCAAAGATCAAAATTTGGAAACAGAGTTAGTGAGGCTCTCTCATACTCTGCTGGTGTGAGTGTAAATTAGAACAACCTCTATACTACCGTTTGACAATGTAACATCAAATTTTAAATGCCCATATCCTTTAAATTCAGGTATATAATGTATATACAATGTATATAAGCAGCATTATAACAGCAAAAGATTGGAAACCACCTAAATGTCCATCAGTTTGGAACTGGTTATATTAAATATGGTAACACCACACAATGCAGTCCTACATAGAAAAATGAAGGAGTTCTCCAACTTCTGGTATGGAACAATGTCCACGATATATCTTTCTACTGCAGAACAGCATGCACTGCATAATTTCCAAAGATAAATATGACAAAATGTTATAAGACATATAAAATATGCCTTTATATGCATTGATTGTTTCTGGAAGGATATATAAGAAGTGTTATCAGTGGCCACTACAATGAACAGAACAGACAGCTTTGTTAAAGGAAAGACATTGAGAGGCCGATGCATTTTGTACTTTTTGAATTTTGAATCATGACCATATACTACCTATTTTTAAAGTATTATTTTAAAATTCAAAAACACTAAAAATAAAGTGCAAATTACAAAAAACTTTATTTGGATTCAAATTATAGATTTCTGGGTCTACTTCCAGGATTTTATCCTAAAGAACTACATTCACATAAGGAATCCTCCCTGCAAAAATATACAAAATACTAAATAGTCATTCAACAGGAAAGTCACTGAATAAATAACTAGAGAATCCTATTAAAAAGTACAGTTGATTATATGTACTGTCATGGGAAAATGTCAATGAAATACCACTGAAAAATCCAAGTAGTAGAATATGTGACTGACAGCAATTATCTCTGGAGAAGGGACAGGCAGGGTGTAGGCATATAGTACAATATAGTAGGAAGGAAGTAAACAGCTTTCAAGTTTTACTTCTGAATATTCAAATCTTTTGTAATGGGAGCTGGGTATTTCTTGCATAATTTTAAAAAAATTTAAATCACGAATGTTAAAGAAATGAAACAATTGGGGAAAGGAAACCTCAGAAGAATCAAGGTTACTGCTCATTTACTAATTTAATTTTCATTACATTTCAATATTCAAAATATCAAAGAAACACTTAATGTCTAATTTACTTAAATACTGCTTTATCTGAAATGAAATGTAGTTAGCATTTATAAAACAATTCAAAAGCCAATGTACTTAAGGATTTTCGCTCAATCGCCAAACGCAGCATATCACTTTTCAAGTTCTAATGTAAAACTCCCTTTGGTTTTATCCCCCTATATTGTAGTACCATATTGCAGGGTTTTGCGTGTGTGTGTGTGTGTGTGTGTGTGTGTGTGTCTCTCTCTCTCTTTCTTTTTTTGGTCAACTGTCCATTCTAGGCACAGCAAAGATACGATAGTCCCCACACTGCATTAAATAAACAAAAACCAAGACTTCAAAACAAGAAAAAGGCTAGAGTGTGTATTTTGCCAACATGGTGATGATGTCCCTTCTTCTAAAGAAGAATCACACTCCATTTGGTCTTATTTAACTCAAAGGAGATTTTATTACTCAGCAATTAAGTGAATGCCTAACAACTTTATTAAAGAACATCAGAGACTTTAATGAGATTCTCTAGTAAAGTACAAGCATTCTCTTTCCCCACTCATTAGCTAAATTACCTTGAGAAAGTTATTTAACCTGTTACTTAAAGCTGCTTCCTCCTCTGAAAAGAGTGGCTGCTGTGAGCATTACAAGAGATCATGCGTGGAGAGACCTAGCAAAATATCTGATACAGAGAAACTATCCATTTAATATTAATTTCTTTCCCTCTCCCTGCTGCCTCAAAGGCTCCTGGATAAACACAAAATGATCATGAAGTTTGGCAGAACAGTTTGTAACATGCACCTTACTACTAGGATATATTTCCATCAATACTTCCCTTGTACAGAATCCCATCCCATTCATCCTTGAGATTCCTGCAAGAATAATCATCTTGAAATATTACTTGGTCTTCATTGGCTTCCTAGATGCCTCACATATTGTAGAAATTCCCTCAACTGACACAATCAGCACTGGTATTTGATTGATTAATCAAATAACTTGGTTAAATCAAAGAATTGTTAAAAATAATGTAAACAGTAAACATTAAGATAAAATACAAATATCCATTCCTCTTTTTAAAAAAATATTTTATTTATTTATTTTTAGAGAGAGGGGAAGGGAGGGACAAAGAGAGAGACACATCAATGTGAGAGAAACATCCATCAGTCACCTCTTGCATGCCCCTCCAACTGGAGACCTGGCCACCAATCCAGGCATGTGCCCTGATGGGAACCAAACCTGTGACCTTCCAGTTTGCAGGCAGGTGCTCAGTCCACTGAGCCACACCAGCCAGGGTTCAGTCCTCTTTCTTTTAATGTAAGACTGAGTAAGGATCCATTTTTTAGAGTTATACCTTTTTTTTTGTATAAACCACATCCATAATGTATGGTCTGTAATTGTCAGTTTGAGTTTCTCTAAAATGTGGTGGTAGAACTTAAAATTGCTTGTAAAAAACCATGAACATAGAATCCTGGATTTTGTACAGCCTTCATCTAGTTCAATAGTAATTTTTAGTGACTATATCCTTAAGTCTTTATGTAGCACTATCAACTTATTTCACCAATTTATATAAGATTTAAATAAATTATAATAATAGCATTGGCATAAACAACTGCCTCTTACTAAAGTACATCAGGCAAATGACAGGAGAAGCAGGCACACAAGTACACTGGAGAATAATCTAACTGCGTGGGGTATTGAAGAATGTGCTTATAGGAGGAACGTAGCCCTGACTGACGTGGCTCAGTGTGTTGAGTCTCATTCAGCAAACGAAAAAGGTCAGCGGGTTTGATTCCCAGTCAGAGCACATGCCTGGGTTACAGGCCTGTTCCCCAGCTGGGGGTTGTGCAAGAGGTGACCAATTGATGTTTCTCTTACACATCAATGTTTCTCTCCCTCCCTTCCTCTCTTTCTAAAAATAAAATCTTAAAAAAAAGAGGACTACAGAGCACTGGGACTGTAACGAGTCAGTCCACGGAAGCTGGTTAAGGCAACTTCCACTGCACAGCCTTTTCCCCTTTGCTTTCAGCTCACTCAGTCATCTATATTCCTGTCTGCCTAGCCAAATTTTATTGCCCACTTCTATTTAACAAGAATCCTGCCTTCAATTACACATACTCCATCTTGTCTTTGCTTTTACTAAGTTTGTCCTATTCATCTAAAAAATGCCCCCTTTTCCTTTCTGCCTATGCAAATTTTACCAGTATTTGAACCAAGCAAAGATTTCTCATCACCTGCCCAGGCTTCATTATGTCCCTCTCCGATGAGGTTACAAAGTACTTACAGTCTACCTCATATAATTTATCCCTTTATTAAATTATAATCCTTCATTATCCCCTTTTTCCTGCAGTAATCTTTCCTTTTCTGCTGGATTATTCTTATTAGCACACAAATATGTTCTATTATCTTCCAACTGATTTTTTTAAGTACTAAAAGCTTTGTACTCTGCCAAATACCACACTTTCTCCTGTCCCCATCATAGCCACACTTCCTGAAACAGTTGCCCAGTCATACCACTCCTACCTCCTCACCTCCCACGCACTATAACCCTCTTTAACTCACTACAGTATGAGCTTCTGTATCACTCCTCCGGTCAGGATCACTAACAATGTCCATGTTACCCAATCCAGTGATGTCTTTGTCCTCTTACTTGACCTCTCAGTGCCACTGAACAATTGAGAAAGTCCTCTTTCTAGAAACTTCCTCTCTTGTCTTCTGAGACATTACTTCCCTGATTTATCACCTACCCACTGGCTGGCAATCTCAGTTTCCTTTCCCTAGTCCTCCACCTCTAATAAAATACTGAATATCAAGTTTTTCAAGGGTCTGCCCCTCTTCTCTCTTCTCCCACCCCAGGTCAGAGACTTGCAAAGGGGACAGAACCAACTTCTGAGGGAACTTTAGATATTTCTAGGGATGTTTGGGGGGACAAAGGGCAGTATAATTTAATGAGGAAAGCCAGAGATGGTAGTACCCTGCAATGCAAGAAGCAGTCCCCAACAATGAAGGCTTGTCTCATGCCATAACTTTCAAATGTCCTACTAGATAGTCTCATGGCTGAAAAATCTATCTAGAACATAACTACCTCAGTTTTATAGATAAAAGCAGTGTGATGGGCTTTAATATACATAATTATCAAGAAATACAACCATCATGTACATTAAGGGACAACTCTCTTTTTCCCTATTTTGGAAAATCATATAGCCAGTGGCAATGAAGCCTGAGATGCCAAAAAATACCCAGCTGCCTCACTGTCCAAGGAGCAGTCATATATTCCTGTGGTTCTACATATAGGTCAGGCACTCCCTTATCCTGCATCCCTGTTCTATTTTTTCTCCACATGGGGTACTTCTCACTACCTAACATACTTTATCTTTCACTTAATTATCTTCTTTATGAGCCCCCACTTCCACTGAAATGTAAGTTCTATGACTAAAAAAATTTTGTTTTTCTTCATTGCTGTATACCTGATACGCTATGTGATATCCAGTATGCTATGTGATTTATATAAAGGCTCAATAAATACTCATGGACTCATCTGATTACTTCATGCCTCCTACTGTGGTCATGAACAAATACTTCCATATTGAAATACTTATTAAAAATAATTTTATTTCTTTGTCATATTACAGTTAGAGCATTGTTGATTTTTTTAAAATTGTGAACATATATAGGTTACATTAACTATCTAATATCGTACCAAGGTAGTAAAGGGTGTATTTCAAAATACCTGCTATGTAGAGGGGACCACAGATCTCTCACAAAGTTGAGAAGCACTGGTCTATGGGAGCTCACTTCTTAACTCATATCCCTCTTCTGGACCCTATATTCACGAATTCAAGCTTCTCCTTGATCACTCCAACAGAAGGTCCAAAGGTGTCTCAAATCTAAATGCCCAAAGGGAAGGTGACTATCAACCCACTCAGTCGCCATCAACTCCGTGAAGTCTTAGAAAGTGACCCCAGGACTCCAGAAAGCTAGGTGTCATCTTTTAGTCTCCCTTTCCCTGGTCCCTACTCTAACCTATCAACAAATCCTCTAGAGGCTATCTTCAAAGCACTTCTGGAATTCATTCACTACCTCCTCCTTTAGAGCACTTCATTACCACCTCCTTTTGAACTACTACAGAATCTCCTAACTAGTTGCCTACTTTAGCTCTTTCCCCTCTTCAGTCTTCTCCAGGCAGCAATAAAAGTGCTCATCTTAACAGCTGATTCCCACTGAATTTACAACAGAATCCAATCTCCTAACCAGGGCCTCTGAGATCCTGCAAGGTTGGCTCTTTGACTAACCAGGTTTATCTTATAGATACAGACTCTCCTCTTCACTTACAAACACACCAACCACACACATCTTTCACTTCCTAAAACAAGATCTCCTCACGATCTTCCCTCTGCTGAGACTCTCCTCCCCTAGGCTCTCTTGGTCCAAACTCCCCTATACAAACACAGACAACCCCAAGCAGCTAGCATCTCCTTCCCATCCAGCAGGTCTTTGCCTAATTCACACTTCCCAGAGGCCTCCCCTGATAACTTAACCTAAAGTAGATGTTCCCTCTTATTCTCTTCCTATTGTTTTCTTTCATGGCACTCACCACAACTTATAATTACATATTTATTCACTTTTTAATTTTTTTAATATCTGTCTGTCCCACCACAATGTAAAGTTCATAAAAACAGAAACCAAGCCTATTTTGTTCACCAATGTATCTGCATCAGCTAGACCAGTGACTAGTGTAGGGCCTGGAAAATAGGGGACACCCAATGCCTATTTTAGGAAAGAAGGAATTAATGAGTCACCCTTGAACCCAACCCTTCCCTCACCAGCAAAAACTCTTTGTTACTAAAGCCTAACAAGAAATGTCCCTCAAATCTTCCTCTTTCAAACTATTCCCATTGCCATACTATACACACACATATTGCCTACACATACATCAACCACCTTCTTAACTTCTGTCCTTGCCTCATCTCTCATCTGTCCGGTCCATCAGTCAAGTCATCCTACAAATAAACCACCTAATACAAACATGATCTTATTTCATCCCTGATCAAAAAGCTCCCTCAGCTAACCCCCTGCTTATAGAATAAAGGAAAATTTCTTCAGTGTGAAAAACGAAGCTTGACTCCAACCTACTTTTCCAACCTTATCACCCATGACTTCCACTACCCACATATACTCTTCTACTCCAGACACTTCCCAAACTTGCTAAACATACCATATATCCCATTCTATGCATTTGATGTTCCCTCTGCCTGGTAAAAATCCTGAGTGTCCCTCAAGACCCAGCTCAAATGTCACTGTTTTAGGAAGCTTCCTTAAAATCAGAAACAGAACTAGGTCTCCACATTCTACAACACTCATCATCTTGCCTGGAGAAGCAGCATTAAGATAACAGACATTAAGATAACAGACAATGAGGCTACTGAGATTTACAAAGGTCAGTAACCTTAGGCAAATTATTTACTGTTCCTAAGCCTCAGTTACCGCAATGTAATATGGGATACTAACAATACTATAGCAGGACTGTTTTGTCTCTCTTTCTCTCTCTGTCTCTCTCTCTCCTTCCCTCTCTCTCTAAAATCAATAAATAAAATTTAAAAAGTACTTAGCACAGACCTGGCAATAAAAAGACTCAATAGCCCTGGCCATGTGACTCAGTTGGTTGGAGGTCAATCAGTACACTGAAAGGTCACAGCTTCGATTTCCGCTCAGGGCACATACCTGGGTTGCAGTCAGTCCCCAGGGAGTGTCCCAGAGGCAACCGATGGACTTTTCTCTCTCACATCAATGTTTCTCTCCCTCTCTTTCTCCCTCCCTTCCCCTCTCTCTAAAAATCAACAAGGACTTTCTCAGGTAAGGATAAAAAAAAAAGACTCAATACGTGTTATTAGCTACTAACCTGAACTGTGCGGCAGTCTCTGAGCTACCTGAAAGCAAAGACTATGCCTTGGAAATCTGTGTATCCCCATTACCTAACATCTGGCCCAAGAACATACTCAGTAACTGCTTCTCAAAAGAAGGCAATGTTTCAAATTACCATGGTAGGTTTTGCGGGCAAAAATGCAGTTATCAGGTTAGAGAACCTTTATAGAACGTCAAGAACATTTTATATTAAGATAAAATCAAGGGCATATTATCATGCATCTATCAATTATATGTATTAATAGGCTAGATGATTATTGTTCTAATCCTCTGGCTCATCATGTCAATTTTTATGACAATTTTTACTTGGCTTCTTTCATAGACTTGGTTATGACTTTCAGAGGCCTAAGTCTATGATAATTTGCATGAGTTATAAGCTAATTATTAAATTTAAAAGGCAATTTTGCAATTTAAATATATGGCACTCAGTTGACTTCCTACCCTAAGGCACTACATTACCCTGAAACAGTTCATCAGACCTACCAGCCCAGACAAGAGCAGAAAGTGTTAACATTATGTTTTAGAACTTAACTGAGATTCAGAAAATACTATGGTAAAGAGTGGATCTCCTACCCTTGTAGGTCTCCAAGTGTCCAAACATATACCTACATTCTTTAACATCATCCCCATCACTCTGGCGTGAACAGCCACCCTCCCCAAAAGAAGGGCGTGTGTTTGGATGGGTGTGTGTGATGTGTATTTCGGTGCCCCGCGGCCACGCCTTGGGAGCTCCTCACTGGCAGGTGGCCTGTATCGAGCCCTGACATCAGGGTCACCCCAGCATGCAGAGCAGTAACCACCTCCCCTCGCGGCGCAGTGTGCCACAGACGCCTGCGAGCCGTGCACCCGTCACATGGGTTGCAGGGAGGGCTGGGCAAGCCAGGCACACAGGACTGTCGGAAAGGGAATGGGCTGAGAGGGGCTGGGGCCAAGATGGGCAGAATCCTTCACAGGGCTTGGCGCTCCCTGTGTTTGGAGCATCAGGACCTTGCACCAACCTCCACGAAGGCATCAGTCAAGTCACTAGCTCGGTCCATCACTGGCAAATGGCGCCCGGCCACGATTTTCACCTTCAGCTTCCCAGGCATCGTCCCGGCTTGGGCCTCTCCTTAAGCTCCTGCAGAAACAAACAAGCGAGTCTGCGCCGAGCGCCCAGCCTGGCAGGGAGGGGCGCGTGCCGCGGGAGCGCGCCGGATAACTGACAGCGGAGGGCGCCCGGGGGCGTGCCGCGCCGCCGGCCGTCACTCACTCTTGGAGGAAGGGGGTCGTGCCTCGGGGGAGCCGACGCCTCATTCCGGAGAGGCAGTGGGAGGAGGGGCCGCAGTGGATTCTTCAGTCCCGGCACCACATAGCTAGCAATAGAAGCTGAATCCCGTCAACAGCCCGTAGAGCCTCTGCTGCAGGTCCTAGTGTTTCTCCTCCCCCCAAAATGGCGTCTCTCGGGTGTGAAGGAAGGATCGATCATTCGGCGCTCGGCCCACTTCGAAGGGGAGAAATTAAATTCGCGCTGTAAAGATAAAGGGGGAGGGACGGACTTGGAGGAAGCTGGAGGGCAGGGAAACGGGGTGAGCCCTGCATCATCCACCGAGCCTGGGCTGTGTGTTAGAGCGGTGCTGCTTCGCTGGAGGAAAACCGGCTGTACCTTGAGGCCCAGCGTTGATGCAGCTCAGGCACTTGTCCATGGGCCTCTTCCTTTTCAGCTGCAAGCGCCGAATTTCCCAAGGTCCGTAACGGAGGATGGCTGGAGGAGCGATTCCAATCTGCCTTTAATGACCCGTTAGTGGTTCGTAAGGTCAATTTAGCTGGTTTCTACCTGGGAGGGGTGACGTTTTTATATGAAATAGAGTAAGAATTTCGGGGAATGTCGGAGAGTTGACATTTTTTATTGAGTCACATATACCTCCACTGTGTACTGGGATACAGGTATTGCAATAGGACTTGGGCCAAAATCAAAACAAAAAAACCCAAACAACAACAAAAAACGTAACAACTTTGAAATTGAAAGCCACTGCTTGAAGGAGTTTACCCTGTCCTCGGAGATCGTCTCAGTATGTTTACTGTCTACAAGCCTAAAGACAAGATCTACATAGCTGGCAGGAGTTCAGGACCTTCATAGATATATATGCTGTAAGGCATAGTCTATACGCTCGAACTGTCAGAAAGAGAGTAGGGAAATTGAGGAGTACGCACAGTATGTAAAGCAAATCACTCCATACAAAAACAGCCTGAATAGTACGTGCCATATATCATATACAAAATCATTATTAACAATTCCAGTAGAAAGATTATACCATACCACTGGTTTCACCAGGAATGGAAAATTACTAAATGAAGGTATCAGGATAATGATCTTAACTTCAAAAACACTCAACAGGTTAAATCAAGTACTCCAGGCAGTGGTGACCCAGAATTTTCTTTTCAAGGAAAAAAATTCTTCAGAGGGAATACTGTTCACATATCTGAAAAGTTGAACTCTTCCAAAAAGAAAGAAAGAAAGAAAGGAAACAAAAGAAAGAAGAGAATAAGGCTTCCTCAAAATCAAACTCTAAAACAGAAATTGCTGACTTTCAGGATTAGAGAAACCTTTATTAGTACAAACCAGGAAAAGGATAGAGACCTCGTGCAAATTTCCTTAGACCTGCAGTTTTTTGTGGAGTTTAACTCTACCCTTAAAGTGAATGCCCTTATCAAACTCTCAAGGTCAGCTACACTAAGTGATAGGTTAACTCTGGTGTATTTTGGTGGTAGTGCTGAAATAGCCTTTTTACTAAAATCAAAGAATTACTATATTACCAGCTTATTTTTAATACCAATATGTCTAAAGAAAAAAATAATTGAATTTTAGTAACAATCTTAATGGGAAATAATGCATTATGTTACAACATATTTTAATGTGAAAAATATTTGCACATTGAGCAATTAGATGTTAGCAATCTCAGCCTCCTAATTAGTAGGCTGTAAGGTACTTATACATACCTGTTGCCTTAGGTGTCATCAACAGGAGATTATAATTAAGATGCTTCCTGGAGACTTTTTTTAGTTGAATTAAGCCTGACTTCAGTTTGTTTTCTAATAACTGTACTAGTTTGTTTTAATTAATGCTGGGAACATTGCTGACTGTTGTGACAAATCTCTCATAATCTGGTTCCTGATTCTTCTTTAGCTTTATACCTTGCCACTCTTTTTGCATTTTAGATTCTACATAATAACAAGAGTTAACGTGTATTGATTATTTGCCATATATCAGCTACTGAGTTAAGTGCTTCACAGCTTTTAAACCTCCCTTAAATTCTAAGAGACAGAACTTACCAGCCTTCATTTTATAGATAAGGAATTTGAGCCTTTACAAAGGTGTGACGATAACCCAGAGTTATGGAGCTGGTGATGTTGGAGGCAGGATTTATATCTAAACATTGTGATTCTAAGAACCCATGATCTGTAAAGGCTACTTGTAGTTTTCCAATAAGCCAGGCTTTTCTGCCCATCTGAGATGCCCTTCTCATAGTCATCCTAGCAAACGAGAATTTGTAACTCAGTTTAAAAGTTACTCTAATGTCTTCCTGATATCCTTTCTAATAAGCATACTCTCCCCTACCACCACTGCCATCACTGAATCTAACACGTCTATTATTGCACTGCCCTTGTACGTGATTATTGATCTGTCTCTCTCTGCCTTATTAAACTTGGAGCACCTTCGGTGGGGGGGACTGTTGTCTACTCATCTCTCAATTCTTAGTTCCCTGCCCTGTACTCTTCATGTGATCAAAAAAATGCTTGTGGAATTAAATGTGAGTAACAATTAAAACATATGTTTTAGTTTACTACTTTGCTTTCTCTTTTCTAACATCCTAAAATGTTCCCTTTAATATCTCTTCACCACTTCCAGGTTAAACTTCTCAAGGCTGTCTATATTTGGTGCCCTCCCCTCCTCCCACAGGCACTTCCTGAATTTCTGTTTAGCTTCAGCTACTGTCACTCTATCAAAACTACTTTCACTAAGGCCATCAATAACCTTTGATTGTTAAATGCAGGGATTCCACTGGTTTTTATTTTCCATGACTCTCAGTAGCACTTGACACTGTTGACTGCGTTGTCCTTGAAATACACTTCCTTTTGGTATTCAGACACCGTGCTTCTCTTACCTATTCCGCTAAGTACATCTTTCTTCTAACCTTGTTCACTGTCCTCAACAAATATGTGTTATTCTCAGGGTTCCGTTCTTGGCCCATTTCTCTTCTAATGGTCCTCTCTCCCTAAGTTATCTCATTCATGCCCATAAATTCAATTTCTATCTGTTTAGCTAAGGATTCTGACAGTTTTATCTTCAGCTCCTAACTTTCTTCTGGGATCTGGACCCCAAATATACACAACTCTTAGTTCCTATTTCTACTTGGACTATGAAAGTGACCTTGAAGTCAACATATCCAAAACTGAACTTTACTTCTCCCATAACTGCAAGAATGGCACTTACAACAGGAACATGCTCCCTGTCTCAAACAGCAGCAACAGCAGCCACGTGGTCAAGTGCTCAAGCCAAAAACATAGTAGTTTAAATTTGAGGCTGTAAACAAATGACAGCTTAAACTTAGTTAAGTTACTTTTGCTTCAATTTGCTTCTAACACAGCAAATCATGTGGTAAAAATAAGCAAAATAGACAGCTGGGGAGGTTCATTTTCTTATTGGTTCCTTTGTACCTCATAAAAGTGTGTCTGCTGTACAGTGGGTATAATGGCCAGATTGAGTAAAATGTTCTCCAATTATCTTCAATTAAAAGATAATTGAAGTGGCACACACTGCTTTGTGTCAGTGCCCATTATTGCACTCAGTGAGCCAAGCCACCCAGGTGTAATGGGCAGGTTCCGGCCGTGGCTTTCTTACTGTGCCAGCACTGAGCCTGACTTTCCTTCTGGGACCTGTGCTGCAAATGCAAAGCCTGGAGGTGTTCCACGTATGTCTACTTAAGGCCTTTGTGGAAAATTCTAGCCACATTTGACAATTATCTTTGACTCTTCCTGTTGCTTATCCTTGACACCCAATTAATTACTAAGACTTATTGTTTATAGTGCAAAAAGATCTCTCACATTCATCTAATTTCCACCATTACTTATCACCTGGAAGACTGGTATCCCCACTTCCACTCTTGCTTTCCTCAAATCTGTTCACTATAAAGCAGCCCGAGTGATCTTTTGAAATAACAAATATGTTTGTATCACTGTTTGGGGGGAATTTTTTTGCCAAAGATCAGGAGTCACTCCCTTACTATCAGACCCTTTTCTTTCTAAGAAAGTAAAAAATATTCAGAAATTCAACAGAGAGACAGTAAGAAGTGGGTTTGTAATTTTATTTTATTTTTGCCTTGTTGGATTTAAAGTCAAACTGTGATGTCTCCACCTTGTGTTACACTATTACCTGGTGTTAAATTATTTCATTTCAAGTGAATTGTTTAAATGAATTGTTCCATTTCAGTATCTACAAACTGAAGTAGGTCCCAGTTCACCTCAGTTTATGGGGCCCAAGTTATATGTGCCTGACCCTTAAAAGTTTTACCCCAACACTATTCCCTTTTATGTATACCATTTTTCCTCTGCTGATTAGGTGGCACTAATAGAGTTTTATGATCCTATTATCTCACAGAGACACTAATTGTAACATTAATTGGATTGATTACATTAATGTATAATTTTCCAAACCCTTTGTTGATTTTAAATCTTCTTTTGTCAGAGGGGTAATCCAATAAGTATATAGGATACCTTGGAAAGCAAAGCTAGATATAAGCTAACCTCACTACGGATGTACTCACACTATTTAAAGGAGGAACACTGACAAGTAGGGCAGTTACTAATAACTAGAATTGATGTGAGAACAAAAGTGAGTTGAGTCTACGGCTAGGACCCCTGTACAGCTTACTGTGATATAATACCTGCTCAGTCTGCTCCAGGCAGCTGCATAAGGGATTTCCAAACTGCTTTTGGCTGTGGTGCTAATCACAGGAGGGAGTAGTTTAGCACGTTACAGGCACCATACACTCAGGCAGCTACTGCAATTCAGATCAAGTTGTAAGATTTCAGAACACATCACCCGCATAAGTGCTTCTGTGGTATGTGAATTATTTTGAGCTGAAGGCAACTGAGACCCTGCAAGCTCAAGAGAAACTTTTGCCCAGCTTAATTACCTAGAACAATTTAAATAGGGGTGTTGCCCTTTTTGACCTATCCATACCATATGGCAAGTAAGCTACTAATTACTGAACATCTGCTCTTCTTATTGTCCTGCAGTGACCTTCCTCCCCTCTAAATTCCCAAAGCACCTTTACCTTATCCTTAGCTTAGAATGCCATATATACCTCATTTTAACTTTCCATCCCTGAACCTCTCATGTATATGGGATCTCTGTCTCTCTCATTTATGTGTGGTTCCCATACATATGTATGTAATTAAATTTGATTATTTTCTCTTGTTAGTCTGTCTCATGTAGATTTAATTATTAGACCAGACAAAAGAAACTTGAAGGGCAAAGGAAAGTTTCTTTCTCACCCACCAGTAGCACTTCATACCGGCTGATTACTGCTCACCCCAGAGCTGCCGCAGTAAAACGACCCTGGGACCTCTAGCATGAGCTGGCAGGTTAAGAATTCTTGCCAAGTCAGACTCCTGGATCTGTACCTGCAGAGACTGGTGGAAGCAGAGTGGTAGGAGTTTTGTTTTGTTTTCTAAATTTAGATTAGCAGGAGAAAATATTTGTGAAACCTTGGTTATTTTATATGAGCACTCACAGGTTTTATTAATTCTCTATTTCTCTGTCTGGTTCTCTTATTTTATCTTGCCATGTGTCCTGAAAGTACGACCTTTATCACCAGTGAAAATATTTTTTCTCTGGTCTCCACCATCCAGAGGGTGTCCTTGCCAGGGTGCACCGTGCTGTATGTCCAGCCATGCCAAGCTCTCAAAGGAGTTTTTGGTGTCTACCCATTTCCTCCCAGAGAAGGTAAACACAGGGCCCCTCGTTCTTGTTCTTCACCAGTCAGAGGATGCGTATGCATCTGGCGGGCAGCCAAGTAGGCTGTGGATCCGAATGTGGGGAATCTTAAGATTCCTATCCCATGTGGTGAATCTTAAAATGAGGAGGGACCTGTGATTCCCTGTTTTGGAATGGCTGTTTCTAACTCTCGACGTGAACTTTATCCTGTGAAGGTTGCATCTTTTAGCACTCTGTTGGGGATCCATCTTGCATCCGTAGTTCTTATTGGTTTGAGTTACTATGAAGATCCTACTTGTCAAGGCCAGATGATGGGTCCTTTGAATTGGAAAAACTTCTAAATTGCAAAGAAAGAAAACATTTTAGAGAGCTCTCATATTGTTATAGTGACTAGTCATCAAGGTTTCTTAATAAGATGAAAGGACAGAAATTAGAAAAAAAAATCAGTGTCTACTCAGACCCCTTCCTGTTTGCCTTCAGACATTGTAAGTCCAATTGTCCTGCACTTAAGAAGAAGGAAAGGAAAATAATAGCAAAATCTTACTGAAAGGCAGCCTAAGACTTTTATGTCCTAAGAACTCATGTTGCTAACTGTCAGGTTGGAAGCTCCAAAATGTGGCCAGACAGACATGTGGGCTAAGCTCCACATACATCTAGAGTCCTGCCAAACTGCTGACAGCTTCCAAGGAAATTATAGCCTAAGATTAGACTCTATTAGGAGGAATTTTTCAATTAGATTAGATCATTCAAAAGTGTACTTAAAAAGCAGGGGCTGCCAAATCAAGTAATCAAAATGAGATACCTTTTTAAAATATATACATACAGGGTTAAAACAAAGAGAAAACAGAAAGGAAAATCACAGGACTTATTCTAGCGCGGTGGATATTCATTTACTGTATTTTACCATGTATGGTGTGCAGTCTTTTGCACAAAATTTTGAGGGAAAAATAAGGGTGCTCATTATGCATGGGTATAATAACTCTGTGTATAATGCATGTAAAATATGGTTGTGCATATACATGACAATATATGGTATGTTTATATGTACGTATATTTATTGATTCAAGAGAGGAAGGGAGGGGGAGAGAAATTAAAATATTTATTGTTCCATGTTTTTAAAAGTATATTTTATTGATTATGCTATTACATTTGTCCCATTTTTTCTCCCTTTTTTTCCCCTCTGCCCTGCACCCCCCCCACCAGCGTTCGCCCACCTTAGTTCATGTCTGAGGGTTGTACATATAAGTTCTTTGGCTTCTCCGTTTCCCATACTATTCTTAACCTTCTCCTGTCTATTTTGTGCCTACCATTTATGCTTCTTATTCCCTGTATCTCTTACCCCATTCTCCCCTCTCCCCCTCCCCACTGATAACCTTCCATGTGATCTCCATTTCTTTGATTCTGTTTCTGTTCTAGTTGTTTGCTTAGTTAGTTTTTGTGTTTGTTTGTTTTTTTAGGTTTGGTTGTGGATAATGGTGAGTTTGTTGTCATTTTACTGTTTACAGTTTTGATCATCTTCTTTTTCTTAGATAAGTCCCTTTAACATTCTGTATAATAAGGACTTAGTGATGACGAACTCCTTTAACTTGACCTTATATGGGAAGCATTTTATCTGCCCTTCCATTCTAAATGATAGCTTTGCTGGATAGAGTCATATTGGATGTAGGTCCTTGCCTTTTATGACTTGGAATACTTCTTTCCAGCCCCTTCTTGCCTGCAAGGTCTCTTTTGAGAAATCAGCTGACAGTCTGATGGGAACTCCTTTGTAGGTGACTGTCTCCTTATCTCTTGCTGCTTCTAGGATTCTCTTCTTATCTTTAATCTTGGGTAATGTAATTATGATGTGCCTTGGTGTGTGTTACTCCTTGGGTCCCACTTCTTTGGGACTCTCTGAGCTTCCTGGACTTCCTGGAAGTCTATTTCCTTCGTCTGATTAGGGAAATTCTCCATTATTCGTTCAAATAAGTTTTCAATTTTCTGCTCTTCCTCTTCTCCTTCTGGCACCCCTGTGACTAGGATGTTGGAATGTTTCAAGTTGTCCCAGAGGTTCCTAAGCCTCTCCTCATTTTTTAAAATTCTTGTTTCTTCCTTCTCTTCTGGTTCAATGTTTATTTCTTCCTTCTGGTCCAAATCGTTGATTTGAGTCCCGGTTTCCTTCCTATCACTGTTGCATTCCTGTACATCTTCCTTTATTTCATTCACTTTGCATATCCTTCACTTCTTCCTCTATTTTGTGACCATACTGAATCATTTCTGTGAGTATCCTTATTACCAGTGTTTTGAACTCTGCATCTGATAGGTTGGCTATCTCTTCATTGCTTAGTTCTATTTTTGGAGCTTTGATCTGTTTCATTTGGGCCATATTTTTTTGTCTCCGTGCTCTGTTATGGTAGTAAGGGCATAGCCTTAGGTATGCACCAGGGTGGGGCAAACCACCTTGCTGCGTGGTGGTGCTGTATGTGGGGGAGGGGTCCGAGAGGGAGCAATGGCGCTTGCTCCACTCTCTGCTGGATTTCAGTCACTTCCCCTGCTACCCACAATCAAATTGAGCCCTTTTGGTGCTGATTCCTGGTTGGGTGGGTTTGTGTAAATTTTAGGACCCTGTGGGTCTCTTCATCTAACTCTCCTGTGAGGCTGGGAGTTTTTCCCACTGCCACAACCCACATAGGTTTTTACAGTCATAGGTTTTGAAGCTTTATTTCTCTATGCTGAACCCTGGGTTGTGTGGTCTGTCTGTCTCCCCAGTTGTTCCTCCTGGTTTACCCACATTCAAATGTGGGACCACCCAATCTACCAGTTGCTACCTTGCCCATCCCGGTCCTCTAGCCACTGCCTTACCGTAAGTCCTCTCTGCCCGAGCCGCACGTCTCCACCCCTCCTGCTGGTCTGGATGAATGTTTCTTCTTTAACTTCTTGGTTGTTGGATATCCATACAGTTCTATTTTCTGGCAGTTCTGGGGTTTTCTTTGTTTTTAAATTTGTTGTTCTTCTTCTTTTGGTTGTTTGAGGAGGCAAACTCCATCTTGGCTGGAAGTCTGTGTTGTTCCTCCTTTTTATTCAGTCATTGGTTGATTCTTGTGTGTGCTGTGACCAGGGATCAAACCTGCAACGTTGGTATATTGGGACAGCCCTCTAACCAACTGAGCTATCCAGCCAGGGAAAGGTAGATACCTTTAGATGGTTATTTCCTTAAATTTGGATCAATGAAATGGATATTAATGGAATTAAAACAAATGTTTTAATACAGTATTGCCTAAAGTTGGGTGAGCCAGAAAGTCCTTTTCTTAGTCCCTCAATATTAAAGGGTCCTGAACAAGTCTGCTTCTATTTATTTCAGTTTGGAGAAATTTAAAAAGCTGGAAGACAGAGATTACAATGAGAAAACCTGACCAGCAATCACCTGGGGAAACAGTTAGGCAAGTTAATCAAGTTAAAGATTGACAACAGGGCCAAGGTCTCTTGGAGGGATCCCTCGCTGAGGACCCAAAGCCTTTCACATAAGAATGAGTAAAATGGTCAGGGGATAGAAAAGAGAAATTTCCAGAACTCTTTGATGTGAGACTTCCATGAACTGTGGTGCCAAAACCAATTGGGGAAGCCCTGACTCAGGCTATCGTTAGATTGAAAGAATGTAGACACATAAGGATTTATAAAATTATGAAAATAGGAATCTTTAACAAGTCTTATGTAAAGAAGTTATGTCAACTTTACCTGAATATTTTATGGGAATGGTTATTATGTCTGGCTAGAAGCACATCTCTTACCCAGTATTTTAAATCCAAAACTTATTGATAGAGTCCTAATCGAGGCTACAGTTAAGAATGTAAGGGTTAATGAAATTAAGGCAAAAGTTTAGGGGTGAATTGGTAAATTGAACAGGCTTTATATGAAGTGTCTCTTGTACCTTTTTATATTTTGAAAATAGACAATGTCTTTCACTGTGGGGTACATTCCCCTTCCTAATATTATAAAACAGAAGGCATATAAATCTACCCTTCAATATTAATTGGACATGCTAAGGAGAAAAAATTATAGCTTCATTGAAAGATTTGTTCTAAAAGGCTTGAAATGTTAAAGAGATAAAATGTACCTGAAATGAAAAACTATAAAACTAGTGTTGTTTCTTACAGGTGATTGTCCTCAGATCTTCTTTACTACTTGGTTTAAGACCAGTCTAAGGGTCATGATTAGAGGATTTCTTAAACCCAACAAAGATTCTCAAAACTTTTTGTAAATAGATTATCTCCTAAGCATAGTGAGAGAGGGAAATAAAATTTCACATATTCCCTTTCCCAAATCTAGACCAATTGGTTATTGATCCTTTTTCTCCTAGTGCTAGCTGTCACCTGTGTCCTAGGGGTGAGTGTGGCTTTCTGCCCACCTGGGACTTGCAGGATGTCAGAGGGAATGACTCTGGATGGTGATAAATGACACCCTCTTGAGTCCATGGAATAACTGAATGCTCACAGAAATATTTACTCTTTGTCTAAGCTGAAATCTGATGAGACAATTGAAAGGATTTAATTACATTTTTATCAGAAATTTGGCAAAATTGGAAGCTAATGATTCAGAGCCCGATAGGAATTTTTTTAAGTCCTCCTCCCCTAAGCTAAAATAAAACTACCCAGAGGGAAAGAATCAAACTGGGAATATATAGTTGACAGGTAAATCAACCTATAACGTCACTTAAATTACAACTCAATTCTTTGAGGAACTGAGAACAATTGTTCTTATCTTACAAATTTTTGTGAAACCATAAATGCAAATCTAGAAATAGTTCCAAGCCCACCAATCTTTACCATCCTCAGTTTCTAATAGTGAAGGAAAAACTTATTTTTTATAAGTACAAATGGCTATAGAAGCACCTTTGCCCAAAATCTAACTGTAGCTTCCATAAGATTGCTCTTCTCCATAAATATAAATAAGAAAAAGCTTTACCTATATAAGCAGGTAACGTTAATTTATTCTATCTGCCAGAAAGAGTTTGAATCCAACTGTTGTTTTACATTATCATACCCATCTCACAAGAATCATTTTTTTTAATTTATATTTATTGATTTCAGAGAGAGAGAGAAAGGTGGGGAGAGAGAGAGAAGAAACACATCAATTTGTTGTTCCGCTTATTTATGCATTCATTGGTTGATTCTTGTATTTGCCCTGACTGGGGATTGAGCCCATAACCTTAGCCTATCAGGACGACACTCTAACTAACTGAGCTACCTGGCCAGGGCCTCATGAGAATCATTTTAAAACAAAGACTGTGAGATCTCAGGAAAACATGTTTACCAGGCATTTAAAGGATATAGTGAAGGACACAGATGAACAGTCAGGTGAGGAGATGCATAAGGAGAGGTCTATGAGGGTCCCAAGTACAGGTGCTTCTGTCCCCATGATGCTGGGGCATGTCATCCTCGAGGTATGGGGATGTACGCACAGTCCTGGAGAGTTCTCTGAACCACATACTATTGGGATTTTTATGGAGGCTTTACGTTGTAGGCATGATGTATCTTTTAACTCTATTTTTAGCCCTTTTCCTTCTCAAGAGAATGGGGAGCAAGGCTGAAAATTTCAATCTTCTAATCATGGCTCTGTTGTTCCACTAACCAGCTCTCATCCAAGAAGCATCCAGAAGTCCCAACAGAGGGGCCTCATTAGAACAAAAGATACTCCTGTCACCCAGGAAATGACAAGGGTTTCAGGAGTCCAGATTCAGAAAGCAGGGTCAAAGACCAAATATTAGAACAAAAGGTCCTTTTAGTGCTCTTGCCACTTAGGACATTCTAAGAGTTTTAGGGGCTCTATGCCAATAACAGGGATGAAGACCGAATATATATTTTTTATTAATCACAGTATCACATCTGTACATCCTTACTGGGATGTATCCTACGGACAAAAGTACTTACAAAGAAATATTAATCTGCCCTGGTCAAGTTGCTTAGTTAGTAAGAGTATCATCATGATACTCCAAGGTTGCGGGTCATGGTACATATAAGAATCAATTGATGTTTCTCTCTCTCTAAAAATCAATTAAAAAAAGAAAGATTAATGTTTTCTATAATCATATTGTTAGCAATCATATTGGTATTGTCTAGCCAGATTATATATTTTTTATTTTAATATTATATAATAATATATATTATTGGAATACATCATATATAATTATATGCATATATTTTTTTATTGGAACATATGAAATTTGTAAAAATCCAGAGTCCATATAATAATAACCATGACAGGGAAAAAAAAACAACACTGATTCCTGCAGAGAATGCTAGGATACCAACTCATCATTCTGAAAACAGAAACTAAATGAAGAGAATGGACGAGGTATTTATCTTGCTCTCCCTGTAAGAACTGCACCTCAGGGTAACTTGAGGGAATAGATGAGAGAAAGTTTCTCCATGGAGAAATATTCCAGTAAATAAATTAAGAAGGAATGGTAAGATGAAAATATTACCAATCTGCAATCCCTAAAGAAATCCTGATGACCAGCGGCTGCTGACTCACCAAAGGAGAGACAATTAGGCTTGTATGTCTCCTGACTTGACTCGGTGAGACATACACCACACCTGTGAAGTCTTCCTGCTCTCCCTGCATTGACCCTGAATCTGATCACGTTTCTTACCTAATTACCAGTTTTACAGAAAATGTAGGAGACAGAGGAACATGTTAAATAACACCATGAGGGTGTAACCAGGAAAATCCAAAATAAAGGCAATTATACAGAATGACCCTGTTTTTTCAAGAAATACATTTAAGAAAAAAAAAGATGGTGAACTGTTACATAGTTTAAAAGACTTAAGATACAATTCAACCAAATGTAGTGTGTGAATCTTGAGTAGATCCTTATTTTGACAAATCAACTTTAAGGACATTTCTTGAGACAATTAGAAAAATATTAATTTTAACTGGATATTTAAAAATATTTATGATTGGTTTCTTAGGCATAATAACAGTATTGTAGATAGTTTGAGTCTTTCTGTTTCAGAGATATATATAATAATAAAAGTTTTCTTTTAATGGTTGTTCTACCATGATGCATTTTACCCTGTGCCTGGAGTACTCATGACATTCTGTTTGAAATCCGAAAGATGAGTAGGAATCAATTTCAACCCAAATGTCACTTATTCCACTTAACTGTCCCTGAATCCCCAGCTTCTTTTGTTATGTAGTGTCATAAGTACCTTAAGTTATCCCTTCTGATATCAAAATAATTGTAACTAAATAATTGATTATGCAAGAATTATTTAATATCTTCTGCGCTAATAATACATAACACCCCATGAAACCAGGCACTGTCCATTTCTGCCTCACCATTGCATCTCTAACACATTACGCCCACTAGGCATTTCAGTATGTTTTAATTGAATGAATACAGTGTCATATGCCTATGTAAGAAGAGCGTATGGTGGACTCCCAAGTCCAGTGGAATAACAAGCATTTACAAGGAGGCAATATTCCTGGATTCAAATCTTGACTGTCATTTACTGTGTGAAATTGAGTTAATGGTTTACCACTTCCTCTAAAATAAAGATTGTTGGGAGAATTAAGATAACGCATTTAAAGTTTCTTATCTACAGTTTTGCTTTCTGTGCATTTAGTTACCTGCAGTTAACCATGGTTCAAAAATAGTAAGTGGATAATTCCAGAAATAAACAACTGATATATTTTATTACAAGCATGGTAAAATCTCACACTGTTCTACTTTCTGCCAGGGATATGAATCATCCTTTTGTTCAGCATATCCACGCCCTATACTCTAGCTGACTGTTAGTTGTTTAATAGCTGTATTATTTATCAGATAGACTGTCATATATTGCACTGCTTGTATTCACGTAACCCTTATAGTAGCCTAATGCTATGTCATAATGCCTATGGCATTCATCTTATTTTATTTTATCACATAGGCATTATGTCATCTCACATCATCACAAGAAGGGCGAGTACAGTACAATAAGATATTTTGAGAGAGAGAAAGAGAAACCACATTCACATAACTTTTATTATAATATAATAATTGTTTTTGTTATTGTTAATTTCTTACTATGTCTAATTCATAAGTTCATTGTAGGTATGTATGTATAGGGAAAAAACAATATATATAGGGTTGTTACTGTGCATGGTTTCAGGCATTTACTGGGGGTCTTGGAAGATATCACCCACAAATAAGGGTGGTCTACTGTGCAGAGAATAATCTAGCAGTTGTTCATTACTATTTAGTTATTAATTTATTCAGAAACTGTTCAGGGAACCAGAGATTTCATGGTGAATGAGAAAGGTGATATCCCTATCCTCACGGAATACTCTTAGTAGGGGAGAAATTAATAAACAAGTAAATAGATAGCATAATGCTGGGCAAAGCATATACATACTATAAAGAATGAGAAGGCTCTATTTTAAGTGAAATAACTTGAAAATAATTCTCTGAGGCAATATCTAAAAAGAATGAAGGGAATGAACCCTGGCCAGTTAGTTCAGTTGGGTGGAGCGTTGTCCTAATACAAGGTTACAGGTTCAGCCTCTGGTAAGGGCACATACAAGAAAAAAACAGTGAATTCATAATTGACTGAACAACAAAGTGAGGTTTCTCTCTCTCTCTCTCTCTCTCTCTCTCCCCGCCTTCTCCCTCTCTCTCCCCCCCTACCCTTACCTCTCTTTAAAATCAATTTTAAAAAAAGAAACTTTAAAAAAACTCCAAAAGGAAGGGAATGAGCAATGCAAAGATGTAGGGAGAAAAGGGATGGTAAAAAAATTAGCTTTTCTGTGATCTACTATGATTGTGGATTTATTTTTCATCATAGTTCTGTCATTTTTTTTGCTTCATATATATTTTGAGGCTGTTATTCAGAGCATGCAGAAATAAAATTATGACATCTTCCTGGTGAATTGAACATCTCAACATTATGAAGTGAACTGCTAGTAATATTTTTGCTTTAAGTATATTTCATTTATATTAATATATCTAGACCAGCTTTCTTTTGGTCAGTATTTTCTTGGTATATATTTCTCCTACTTTTTTTCAACCTTCGTGTATATAGTTTCTGTTTATTGTTTATTGTAAGGCATGTTTCCCCTAGGAAAATGCCCATCTCAGAGTGGGCACTCAGAATATTTGCTGAATAAATGAATTTGTTGAATGAAGACAGCAGTATGTCAGTTGTTGGGGAAAGTTAAGATCTCCCATAAATAGTAGTTCTTCAGTGTTTCAAATGACCAACTCTGAGCTTTTCAAATGTATGTAAACAGTACCCCTTTCAAAGAGCTCTTAGAAACTTTTGACTACAAGGCTCTCTCTTCCCCCACCCTGCTCAGTGTTATGATGTATTTTCTTCCTTGCTAACCACAAGGTAACTGGGAAGAGGGGTAGAACTCAGTTGTAAAATAGATCCTATAATTTTACATGTTAAGGGACTGGGGTATGGTGGTAATTTCCTATGGTTAGTGAACACTTGCCCTCTTTCCTCCCTTAAACTCAGTTCTTGCAAACAACAAAGTAATACTAAAATTCTATTTCAGTGATCATATTTCCCATAAGTATAAAAGTATTCAGGCAAAAATGAGTACCATTGTGCCTTGGAGAAAAGTAAGCAAGGAAAAGAATGATAGCTGAGTGTTGCTGCTATTGTTGTTATTAGATAATAATTTGACTTTTTTATTTGATATTATCTTTCCCATCTCTGGAAAAAACCATACATTTTCTCAGTTGTTGCTCTTGTTCCTCTAGAATGCCTCTTCTCTCTCCACCTACCCAAATCTTGCTCCCTCCTTCAACATCAAGTAATGTTTACTGATAACATTTTATGTTTACATAAGGCATAAGATATTGTTGGTGAAAAAGGGAACAAGGGAACAAGTTAGTGTCTTTCCACAATGCCAGGTTCATTAGGGGAGGCTTCCTTAATAAGCCAATAGTCACATGCAGATTACACACAGAGAGGGAAGCTTACGCAACTGAAACCGGTAATGAGAGCATTGGGTGCAAAGTCCTAGTCACTGCCAGTGTCTGCGGGTGAAGATGAAGGTATCAGTCTCAAGCCAGGCCTCTGAAGTAGAGGTACATGTCCAGTGGGGTAGAAGTCCACCAGGGCTCTGAGCATGATCCATGGTACAGCCAAGCTCGAGCATTGGGTGGTTGGAGCTCTGAGTTCTTGTAACCCACCAGGGGTGAAGGTCCACTCATACCAGTGTCCTGATAGAGTCCTGATCCAAGCATGCAGACTTGTGGTTTGCAGCATTCTGGGCCCCTCCCAAGGGTATTCTTGTTACACCCCATTACCTTGGTCTTGATGTAGCACTTGATGTAACCGTCATGGCTCACAGTGACTCTATATTGGATTGTCAAAGGTGTCAAAAAAGTCCGCTCTGCTCTTGCTCTACACAAATATGGACCTAGCATGTTGCAATTTAGGTATGTGGATAAAACACGTATACATGAAAAACAACTATAATAAATGACTAAATAGTGGATGTTAACTGAATGATTTGGGCAATAAAATAATAAAAGTTCAAAAAAGTCTAGGAACAATTATGGAAAAAGCCTCATGTAGAAGGTAGAATTTGTATTGGACATTTTTGAATGAGAAAGATCTAGGTAGTGGGATTTCAGTTGAGACCAAATTTTTAAAAAATGAAAAGCAAAAATTTTAAAGAAGGCATGCTTATGGCATAGTTTAGAAACAATGACTAGGCTAATTTGGTGGAAGTTGGGGTTTTGGAGAAAAGTGATAACTTGAAAAAAAAGATAGGTTATGCCTGGAAATACACATTGCAACCAGAATTGGAAAGAAGTTGATTCATTAAATAAGACTAAGGAACAAGAATGTTATTATGTAGGCAAAGGAAGCCATTTAAGGATTTTTTTTTTTTTTTGTAGAAAGGGGTATGAGAGTCATGCTTTACGACAATGCCAATTACATGAGGATTCAGGTGTCTTTCATATCATAACTGTCTATCATGTCAGGGAGAGGGAAATAAAGAAAATGAAAAAAAAGCCTCTGTTTCAAAGCAGTAAAAGAGAAATGGAGGTACCAGTACTGCAAAAAGTGAAGTGAAAGTCGAGAAAAATGAGTTGGGTTTTGTATATGTTGAGTTCCATGAAGTCTCTTTCTCAATTATTCCAATCTGGTCTTCCACCTCAAAACATGGTGACTTAACAAGAATTTATTATCCTCACAGTGCTGTGGGCTGGTTGGATGGCTCTTCTGCCAGTTTTGCAGGGCCCTCTCATTTAGTTGTACGTGTAGTCGGCTAGGTTGGAATGCCAGCTGTCAACTAGGGGACTCAGAGAGGTCCTCTGCATGGTCTGCCACCCTGTGGTATGATAACTGGCTCTAATGTGGTGGACTCAGACAGCATTCCAATAAGGCAAAAGCTATCTGCTGGTAAAATGTCTTGCCTTAATTGTTTTCAAAGTTTAACAAGTACATCTATGATCAGGACCCATTGTTTTGACCTAATCACTTATTTTCTTGCAAAATGACCTTGATGCCTAAAATGACATGAAATTTAAATTGTATTTATTCATTCATTCATTCATTCATTCATTTATTTAATATCCAGGACTTTGAAAGGTAGGCTTCCTTTAGTTAAAGTTTTACATGTATGTAAAGGTTCTCCTGACATACAAACAAACAAAAGATATCCTTCCTACTTTTTATGTATCGAGAATCAAATAATTCAAGTTTTGGGGCATCTTATTTGAACTTCTAATAACAGTGTATCAAATCCATCTCTTTCCAGATAAAAGAGATTGTTACATTGCCCATGTTGAAGTCTAATATTCCTCATAGTTCATGCCATCCACAATTTTCTTGACTCTTTGATTTTCTGACTCAGAAGTAGAAATGATGATTTAAGATATTCCTCAAAGATTAGTTTTTTGTGAAAAATAAGCAGGGATTAGCAGAGTAAGTACACCTTAGTCAATGATCTCAATTATTACAGTCTCAGAGTAACAACATATGAGATGTAAGTTAAAAATAACTGACTGATGACAGCTGAAACTTTCTTGGAAAATTTTGTTTGGGGTCAAATAGAATAAATAAATTAGAGGTTGAAGTCAATTATAGAATATTGTACTTTTACTTAGATGTTTTATTATGTGACAAGGTAACATTTAGTAGTTATTTTTAAATACTTTTTGTAGTAGAAATCATAACTGACTGAATCAAAGGCTCATTTCAGCTCTTCTTACCTTGACAGGGTATAGTGCATCCACAGGAAGAACACGTTGATGGCCTTCCTTGTCACATGGTGATGGTGACTGGAATTACAGAAACAGTATCCTGCAGAAAATAGGTACCTTACTTCTTGGGGGCTTTAAATGATTTTTTTAAACATTCTCTACTAAGTGGTTATAGAGGTCACAATGTTTTTGCTTAAAATATCTGGCTCTCTGAATAATATAATGGAAACAGAAAAAAGCTTTGTATTTCTAAACTTCTAAACAGTGTACAAATTCCAAAATACAAACAACCAATTTACCCACTCCATAAAATCTGGAAACTGCTAAGTTAGCTGAGAAAGAGCCTATCTAGAGCTTTTTCTTTTCTTTTCTCCTTTCCTCTTTCTTTCTTTCTTTTTCTTTCTTTCTCTTTCTTTCTTCCTTCCTTCCTTCCTTCCTTCCTTCCTTCCTTCCTTCCTTCCTTCCTTCCTTCCTTCCTTCCTTCCTTTTATCCAGTCAATGAAAAGGAAAATTTATTGAGGCCCCAGGATCATAGGGATTAGGCAGAAGACTGCCCTATAGGCCAGAGGAGGTGATGGAGAGGTCTTCTTCTTGGGGGAAAGATTGTTGGTGTGGCTGCACATTTTGCAGTAGTTGACAGTGTGGGGGTGCGGGCGGGCATAACACTTGCAGCAGATCATCTTGTCACAGTTGTACTTCTGGGCGAGTTGGCAAAGGAGAGATGGATGATGCCACCATGCAGACGAAGCACCAGGTACAGGGTGGACTCTTTCTGACTATTGTAGTCTGAAAGAGTGCTGCCATCCTCCAGCTCTTTGCCTGCAAAAATCAGACGCTGCTGGTTAGGCGGGATGCCCTCCTTGTCTTGGATTTTAGCTTTGACATTCTCAATGGCGTCACTGGGCTCAACCTCAGAGGTGATGGCCTTGCCAGTCAGGGTCTTCACAAAATCTTTGTCTCTGTGTTTGCTGGGGAGGCCACATAGATGCCACAACCAACGCACTCTGAGGACTCCTTGAGAAGAAAGAGCCTCTTTCACTGAGCTCTCATCAGATTCCTCACTTAGGGTATTCCAAACCCTCTTTCCATCCCTCAAGCATCCAATTCTATCTTATCTTCATCCATTCTTCATTTTTCCTGGAAAGGGCAAAACCAATACCTATGTTCAAGTTATATGACATGTGGTACCGGGATCTAACATGCCACCAAAACATAGATATTTTTTAAATTAAACATTTAATTTTGACATGATATTTATAGATTTACATGCAGTTGTAAAAAGTAATATACAGAGAAATCCCATAAACCCTTTACTCAGTTTCCACCAGTGCTACCATCTTGCAAAACTCTGATACAGTAACATAGCTACCACCTGATATTTATTGTTAGCTCGCCAGAAAAATGCTTTGTTGTTGTTTATGGATTAACTAAGTCATTTAAGCTTATTGGCCAGCAGCGGTAGCCTGCACAGGCTGATTGTATCATCAATAGAAGTAAAGAGTCATGCTGGAGCCCTGACCGGTGTGGCTCAGTTGATTGGGCATCGTCCTGCAAATCGAAAGGTTGCTGGTTCAGTTCTCGGTCAGGGCACGTGCTTAAGTTGCAGGTACAGTCCCCCGTTGGGATATGTGCAAGAGGCAGTGAAGCAATGTTTCCCTCCCTCTCCTTCTCCCTCCCTTCTCCTCTCTCTAAAACTCAATCAGTCAATCAGTCAATCAATTCATACTAGCCCTGGCTGGTGTAGCTCAGTGGATTGAGTGCAGACTGAGAACCCAAGGGTCGCCTGTTCGATTCCCAGTCAGGGCACGTGTCTGGGTTATGGGCCAGGTCCCCAGTGGGGGTCACGTGAGAGGCAATTACACATTGATGTTTTTCTCTCTCTCTTTCTCCCTTCCCCTCTCTCTAAAAATAAGTAAATAAAAATCTTTAAAAAATCAATTTATACTGGAAAAATTGGATCAGTCATATTAATCACATTGAATGAAAGTAATTAGTAAGTTTAATTTCATTAAAAGAGTAGTTCTCTATGAGAATGTGGGGGAAAGTATTAAAAAAAATGTGGTTTTGTGTTGTTTTCAAAATATACTCATTTTCCCCATTATGATAAACTTTCATAGTGATGTGGTTTGAAGAGTTCTAAAACGGCCCCCAAGTTTCCCAGCCATATGTTCTACATGCCCTGATAATCCCTGGGGCTGAATCTGATTATGTTGCAAATGGCAGATTATGTAGATGGGCCTGACCTAATTGTATGAGCTCTTTAAAAGTAGAGTTTCCTCGGGCTACTTGAAGAAGAGAAAGTTTGGGAACTGTGCTCTGACCTGCCTTAAAGAAAACAAATATCCATGTTTCGAAGTGACAATGGTGGCCATGAGGAAAGGACTTAAGAGCAGCAACTGGATGCTGACAACCAGAATGTAAACAAGACCTCAGTCTTTCAGCTGCAAGGAACTGGTGGGCCAACTATACACAGGAGCTTGGAAGTGAATTTTTTCCCAGAGTTTCCTGACAAAACCTTAGTCCAGCTGACATTTGGATCTTGGCCTTGTGATGCGGTTAGCAGAGAGCCCAGGTGCACCTTGCCAGACTTCTGAACAATTAGTGAAGCAGAGGGTGGGAAAGGAACTCTGGCAACTCTGTAAGACCCCTTACAATTCCACAATGACTACTTCCTTTGAGAATCCACATACTAAAATTACATAATGAAACTAGAGTAACAAAGATTTACAACAAAGGAAAATGGAAATAAATAAAGTATCATGTTGCCCTGACTCACCTTAGAGCCATATTTAATAGTAGCAAGCCCAGCACAGCCACCATTATCATGAATAAAAAATTCTGGTACCTGACACATATATCATGTCTAAGCATGCATTTTATATGTACAAAAGTTAGAAGCCCCTGTTAAATCTCAAATTTTCTTAATGTTGCACTCTCTTGCTTCATTGCTTCATTTGTTTCTCTAAGGAAAGCAAGTATCTCATTGTTGTCAAGATAACCATTCCCTCTATCTGTGTTCATAGGGCATTTAGGAAAAAGCCCATTCTATGCCTTTTTAATTTTTACTTTTTTCCAGGAAGACAAATTCACTTGCATAGCCACTGAGTGTGATTTTAGTATAAACACATAATCTCAGCCCTGTTTGATTGAGAAGTCATGCTCATCCATTCACTCGATACAATCATTTGAGCCACAGCTTCCTCTCTTTACATTAGGTTCTGGGAATACAAAGGAACAGCAGGATCCCTGTCGGGGGAATTTACAGTCTAGAGGTAGAGATGGGCTTCTAACCAGGAAAAGCAATGCAGCAAGGCAAGTGCTGTGAGAGAGGCAAGGAGAGGAACACTGGGACGGTTGGCTAGCTCAGGGAAGCCTTTTTGGGGGCATGACCCAAAAAAAGGCTGAGGAAGAATTTCCTATCACTGCTACAACAAATCGCTGCAAACTTAGTGAGTTAAAACTACACACAATTACATAGCACGGTGACTATTGTTAATAATACTGTATTGTATATTTGAAAGTTAAGAGAGTAGATCCTAAACATTTTCATTACCAGAAAAAGAATTGTAACTATGTATAGGAATGGATGTTAACTATACTTATCATGGTGGTCATCTCACAATATATACAAATATCTAATCATTATGTTGCACACCTGAAACTAAGCTAATGTTTTATGTCAGTTTTATCTCAGTTACAAGCAATAACAACACAAAGTTATTCTCTTGTCGTTCTGGACACTGGAGGTCCAAATTCAAGGTGTCAGCCGGACTATAATAACTTTTCTGTATGCTCTAGGGCAGGGATGTCAAACTCATTTTCACCGGGGGGCTAAATGAGCCTCGCAGTTGCCTTTAAAGGGCATAAGTAATTTTAGGACTGTATAAATGTAACTACTGTAAAGGAGTTGAATTTACATTCTGCCCTTTGAAGGCAACTGCGAGGCTGATGTGGCCCCCGGTGAAAATGAGTCTGGTATCTCTGCTCTAGGGGAGAATCTGTTCCGTGCCCTTTTCTGCTTCTGTAGGCCATCTACACTCATGGCTCATGATCCCTTTCCAGCAGTGGCAGCACTCTGACCTCTATCTACTTCCTTGTCACACCTTCTCTCTCACTCCGATGGTCCTGCCTCCCCCTTGTGATTACTTTGGACCCACCCAGATAATTCAGGATAAATCCATCCATTTCATTCATCCAGGACAGGTCCATCCAGGATAATTCATCTCAAAATTCTAAACCTAATCACATTTTCAAAATCTTTTTTACCTTGTAAGGTAATATATGCCATGGATTATAATGTGGATGTCTTTGGAAGGCCATTATTCAGCCCATAGGAAGTAACCCCAGAAGGAGATTGCAGACTTCCAGGCAGTGCAAACATGTGGAAAAGCCTGAAAGAGACCTAGAGGAGGGGAGTTGTGGAACCTCATAGCTCAGTGTCATGGCTATAAAATAATATATAAACACATAATAGTGTATACTACACCTCTGTGCTTATACATAATGTTAGCCATGGTAATGATGAGTAAAGGAGGAGGAAATTCAAAAGAGAGGCTAACATAGTAAACAAGAAGCAGAAAAGACTGATCTTATTGCATTCTTGTTGAATAACCTGAGCAGAGGAATCTGTGGAAGAATTAAGCAGAAATGTGGCATGATTACATGTATATTTTGGTTGACTGTCCTTACTGATTGAAACCAAATTGTGGGAGTTGAGACTAGAGGCAGTAAGTAGGACTGGGACCAGGGAAAAGTGAGTGAAGCACTTGGTTTGTATGCAAAATTGAGGGAGGCACCAAAAGACTCAGTAAATAAAATAAATGAACTTTTAATGCAATATTTTAAAAAATTAAAATTAGTGCAAAACATTCATGATGAATAGTATATGAAAATTTTAAATAAAGGTTATTAGGGAGATCCTTGAAAAGGTGTTATAATAATCTAGGTGAGAGACAATGAGAGTCTGAAGCAGAGGAGTAGCCCTACATATAAAGACAGTTGGATGGATTAAGGAAAACTGAATGGAGTTGTGCAGAAGGGTTGGTGATATCTTTATCTGAGAGAGTATATTCAAGGGGAAGCAAACGCTTAGATAGAGAGAGATAGAGAGATGGTAGGTAGGGTGCATAATGAGGAAATTAAGTTTTGTTTTGGCCATATTGCAATTAAGAAGTCTCTGATACTGGAGACTTCTCCAATATTCAGCTGGAGATTCTAGTAGGCAATTGAAATAGATGACTATAATGAAGCAAAAATTGTTACCCCAGTGTTTCTGCTCCTTCAGCTGTTAGTCTCTAAGTTTTTTCACTGTTGTTTCCCTGCTAGACCAGTCTGTAGGAGGCAACAGAAGGATCTTGAAGGACTTAATTTATTGGGATATAGGAATAAAAAGTCGGGAGCTCATTTTTGCAAGAGAGATTACAAGGGAGAATCAGGCATGTGTCAGAGCAACTGATGGATCTTCCCTTTGTCCTGAACCTTTTTCAGACTATTACATTTTCTCTCACTGTTCCTTTCTGGTTCATGTTATCAGCTGTATGAATCTCTAACCTTTGCTGGTGCTGTCACTTATTGACAACTTGGTCATTTCCTCTTTCTCATCAAAGACTTTAACCCCTGGATTAGTCACACACCTCTTGGTGTGATCCGGAACTCTTCTACTCTGAATCCTAAATGCAAGCATACCACTCTAGGACTTTAACCTTCTTTCCAACTCTTCTTCCCTCTGTCATTCCTATTATCAGTTCTTTGAGCTCATCAAGACTCTCAATGACCCCTGACTTCCTGTGCTGGGTGTCTGTTAGCCCCTTTCCACCTTTCGTTTCTATTCCTGTCCAGGTTATACTGCACTAGTGCATTACTTCAGCCATGTTTGCACCAATATCCTAAATTTCCCTGCTTTCTTCTTATATCATCTGATAGACTCGAACTCTGTGCCTTTTGCCTATTTCTGGTGGTTTCCTGGCAATTGTTGGCATTCCATGGCTTGTAGAAGGATCACCTTCACATGGTGTTCTCCCAGTGTGCATACCCGTACCCAAATTTACGCATTTAATTACCCTTTTTATAAGGACACCACCTCTATTGTATTAGAGGCCCACTTTTTTTCTTAACATTTTTTCAGATCTATCATAATTTGCTGATAGGAATGACAATTTCTAATTTAATGATTTCAATTATCTTTCTAAGCTTCTTAAATTCTATTTACACATAATCATGACTGCAAAGGCTATATCTTACACTTCCATTGTATTTGACCAGGATAAAATTTCAAATTAATTTCCTCCATAACTACATGTGAAAGGGATGTAAAGTAATAGCACTGAACCAGCACACAAATAGAATTTAAAATGAAGGGGGAAAAACGGAGTTCCACAGTGTCACATGATATGGTTAAAGAATAAGATTTATTTGGGAAATAAAT